>NKCI01000130.1:0-114297 GCA_003946985.1 Fusarium duplospermum | reverse complement strand
CCCCCCCCCAAGTACCTCCTTATATGTACGCTGTACTTTAAATGTGTTTATGACTGTGAAAGTAGGTTTGTGCTCTTCTTGCGTCCAAGCCCGAAACTGAGGCGATCCTTGAGTTTCTCGTGCTTCTCGCTCGCGTCGCCGTTTGACGCGTCCTGAAGAGCCTGGGCAGCGCCCTTATCCTTGTGATGGAAGAGAGAGAAGCTCTTCCTCGACATCGATTTGCTGCCTCGTTTGGTCCGATCGAGGAGTCCGTGACTGAGCACTGTTCCATTCTCCTTCTTCCTTGCTGACTCTTCCTGCACTGCGGTCTTCTTGCTGGCCTCGAGCACCTTGTTCAGTTCGTCTTGCTCATTTCTTCGTGCTTGTATCATCCTGGTTTGCTCGTCTCGTCGCTTCTTCTCATCGAGTTTGGCCTGCTTCTCCCTCTCCTTTTCTGCCAGCTTTTCTGCCTTTTCTGCAGCCTCCCGTTCCTTCTTTTCCCGCTTCTTATCCTCCTTCGTCTTGACTTCGGTATTTGTATTGGTGTGGTTCAGGCCATTCACCAATGGTGTTGCCGGAGCCGCCGTGGGTGTCGGATCTGGAGTTTTTGTAGGCGCTATCGAGGATAACACTGGCGCCGTGCTCGAGTGTGCGAGTTTTGCCAGCACCTCCTGATCCAGACCTGGAGTCACTGGCTGTGTGGCTTGTCGCTTGAGTGGCACCGAATCTGTCTTTTCACCATTCTCCTGGGCCAGGCTGGCTGCTTCGTTGGCAAGCTTGACTTCCTCCATGCCTTCCTTTTCCTGCTCCTCTCGAACCTTTTCAAAGGTGGTTTCTTGGTAGAACAGGACATATGCGGTCGCCATCCCTGGCTTGTCGCCAAAAAAGTTGCGGACAAAATTCTTGTCCACGGGCTCAACCATTTCGTCGTCGAAAAGAACCCAGCCCCGGCCGGGGACCTTGATGATGGACACGTAATGGCCATGATAGGCGTTGCCGCCAATGTGAACCACGACAGCGTACAGCTCGTACAGGCGGTCGGGGTCCCCTGCATCTTCTGTTGTGTTGAACATGCGTAGGTGATAGGGATACACAACACGGTGAAACAGTTTCTGCAGGCGGCTGTAGTCCTCCGTGTACTTGAACCTCTTCAGGTGCAGGGTCAGGATCTTGGGTAACCGCTTGACCTTCATTCGCTTCTCAGCTTCTTGAAGGCCGCCACAATGGTCGCAGTGGAACTTGTTTCTCTCGCAGAGCATCTCTTCCGCGGAAAACTTGCGCAAGCATGAGGTGACTGAGGAATGCTCCTCCAGGTCAATCGACAGATCTAGAAACGTCTCATCCCTCTGCGATGCTGTCTCGCAAGTCAGGCACTTGGTCTCTGATGTCAATACACCCTCAAATATGTCATGGACCCAGCCTGTCCCCGGAGACGAAGCCCCTGACGCGTTGTTAACCATGGCAGACCCAAGGGCATGGCCCACCGAATTTGCCAGACCGTCGAGGCCGTCAGCAGGAGCCTGTAGCTGCATTTTGCGGGCCGTCGCCTCAACGCTGTTAATGACATCATTCAGCACCAAGCCGTAAAACTCATGAGCATCCTGGTGCATTGAGTTTCGGAACATTTCGTTGTCGCGTTTGAAAATCTCGAGGAATCGCTGCGGACTGAGAACACCAGTGTGTGTGTTGCTTTCTAGCAAAGCTAAAAAGATGTCCTTGAGTCCAGTGAATGTGCATTCGTCCATGCCGTAGGCTGCCGAGTTTTCTTTGGCCAGCTCCAAGATAGGGCCTTTGATCATGGCTTGCTTCTTCTTGTATTCGGGGGTATCTGGCTTGTCCTCGGGCCGAACACCGACCTGCCCGGGCAGTTGATGGTTCATGGCTTGCCGTTGCTTGATTACTTGTGATGTGCTGAGTCCCTTTTGCTTCGGGAGGTTGACGGCTGGGTCGGTGGGCGGCGGTCTGATGGTGATGGGGACTCTAGGTCGAGTCCCGTTCGGAGTGTCAGCGGGCGAGCTTGGGGGGTAGTTGACGACATTGTTTCGAAAGGATTCCGAGTAAAAGAGGGCCTGGACGATCGAGTTGCAGTAGCTATTCCGAGGTCAGTGTCACGGCTTGGTTAGATGATGCCTCGATAGCATACCATGTGTTTCCAAACTGTGCCAAACATTAGCTTAATGAATCGGAAAGTAGCTTCATGGAATGAGAGACGGGAGAGGGTCCGGTGGTAGGAGTAGACGGCGGGGACATACGTTCTCGAGGCCGAAGAATCGATCAGTACCATCGTCTCGCAAGGGCCCGGCATTCTGGAGCATTTTCTCTAGAGGAGTGAGGTCGAGGACCGGCTCCTCCTTCTTCTTCGCGACGGCATCTTTGTGGGATGGGGAGGACGAGGCCTATGAGTATGAGCCGAGAGGCATTTTGTCAGTCATGGGAGGTCTTGGCGCAAGGCGGGAGGGCGCGTGGATAGCTGAAGCTGATGGCAGAGCTTCATATGTCCAACATCGAAGGGGACAGCGGGAGTAAACAAGCCGACGACGTACCGTGTTGGAGCCCTTGATCTTGTTGAAGAAGCCCGCCATGGCGGCGTTGTGGTCTCGTTGCGGATTCTAAATAATAGCAGACGGCGGGCTTGGTGAGCCGGGCGAGCGAGGGACGAGGTCGAGCGGCCGACCGCTACAGCTGCGCGGCAGCAGCTCAACGACAACAGACACAATTGAAGCCAAGGATCATGCGAAGCAGCTTCTACTACCAGAGGATGATAAGAGAAGCGCGCAAGGCGGAAGGAGAGAGAATCGCAAGATGGGGCCGATTTCGATGTTGCCGAGTCGTGGGCGAGGGATGGCGCTGGGCGCTGGGCGCTGGGCTGGGGAAAGCGAGGCGCGAGTGTGTGGCGTGGATTCTGATAGCGCCGGCTTGAACTACTGGTCTGGGCAAGCGACAGAGCCGACCTGGGGACGAGGGGAGCTTCGTTTGGATATTGTCTTGGGGGAGGACGATCCGATGGGCGAGGCGAGGCGCGTAATAGTCGACAGAGATATCGAGGAGCAGAAAACCCGACAGAGGGCAAGAGAGGCAGAGATGGGACCAGCAAGCCTGAGAGCACAGGTAAGGTACCTCGGGGCTGATGGTGGCGGGAGGATGGTCTGCTTCTGGATGTCCGGGGGAGGGAATAGTGGAGGAGGATAAGTGACTCCCTGTTGGATGGTGCGTAAGTAGGCGAGGAGGTACCGTGCCCAAGTAGGTAGGTGCTGTAAGGTGTCGAAGGCAGGTAGGTAGGCAAGATTGGATTGGATCCAACAGCCTGCTCTATTGTCACCTGGACCAGGCCGCTCAGCTACAAGTAATGGATTCCATAGGCAGTTTGTGGGATGCTGTCTTGGTCAGCCATCAGCATCAGGCATCACGTCCTCAACGAAATAGCTAGAGCCCGAAATTCCCCTCATGCGCAATATATCGACTCGGCGAGAGCGGTCGTCTTGGCCATAAGGAACTGTCCTTCACTGGCTCTTCCTACACCTCCACCAAACGTTAACATCCGACGTCCGGAGATGCTGCAGCACCACCACCACAAGCTCGCAGTAGACCTGCAACCGCTGCACTCTCCTGCAGCGAGGAACGAAATGGGCGTCGCGCGACCCCAGTTTGCCCAGACCCCCGAAGCCCCCAAATTGTCCCCTCCAAGCCTCGATGGTGGTGCCTTTTGGTGGGCCCCTAGCGACCACCCCCAGAACCGGACGCGCAGGGGGAGAGTAAAGTCCTGGACTGTTAGGCTACAAGGTACACCAGCTCGTAATCCCTAGCCCGAGCAGCCGGTGTCTACCACAGGGCAAGTCTGTCACTAGGTGACTAGTGGGGATAATCCGTGGAGGGGACCAGGGGAACGAGGCCCGGCTGGCGTGGTGTGGGCGGCTGAGGGACGCCGGACGGTGGTCCCATACAGGCCCAGGCGGGCGACGGGCCTATTGGTCGCTGCGACAGGGCAATGAAAGCTCTAGAAGACAGGGCCACGAGGTATTGACAAGGGTATTAGACGCAGATGTCGGGCGTGATCAGTTATCGAGTCCAGGATGAATGAGCAGCAGTAAGGCAAGTGGGCACGGAGCTCAAAAGCACGGAAGATGGATACATAATAGAGGGCTTGACACTCTGATCCCGATGCTCGGTTTGTGGGGATGGCAGTTGGTGAAAAGTTGGGTGCAAGATCAATGATGGGTCGTCGATTTAGAGGCACACAAGACGGCGTTGTGAATGGACGCTCCCAAACCGGGTGGTTTGCTTGGGGAAGCAAGTACCTACTTTAGCTCATGCATCTCAGGATGTGACCGACGGCAGGTCCGACGCAGATAGTGAGTTCCATCCAGATTTCTTAGTACTGGACGGGTGAAACACCGTCTAGACGGTAACAAATGAGACGAATTTTCTTCTTCTTTCCATCTTCCAAGTCCACATTGACGATAGGTAGGTGGTTGGAAAACAGCCACGCAAAACGCTCAACAAACACATCGGCTTTCTGGGCGGCACTGGCACTAAGTATACATGCCCTCTTAACACTTCTCCGCCAGTTCGAGAGTCCAGATCCTCCGGGAAAATCCACCATCCAAGGATGAATGCTCCAACCGGCGACATTTCTAAGCCCGAGTAGGGAATCTAGCTGCAACTCACGAGTCAACATGACAGCGACAAGCGCTAGCCAACGGCGCCACGACGCATCGGCTACCGGCCCCTGGCGCAGGACTGCCTGCAAATCATGGCATCGTGTGCGGTGAGAGATGGATGGCTGGTTTTCTTGTTGCCGAGGGTTGTTGGGGAGACTTTAGCCGGATCTCCCCTTGGTTACGAACGGACGCCGAGACGGATCAACGACCGCCAAGAAGTCGGATACAATTTCTGACGAGACGATTGTGCTGACAAAAGCAGCTTTCATCCTACTTGCGTCCGCTGCAAACCTATGTTTAGACTGCATGACTTGTTCCAGGGACACACTGCCCTAGGTATCGATGAGCCCGAGGCACGGTTCCGAAATCTGCCTACGTATGACCCACGGGCCATGGCATCGCCTGAATCTTGACAGAGGACGCGGGCACCAACAACAGCTCTCGATTGACTGCTACCCAGACGAAGGATGGAACTAGGATTCAAGCCAACATGAGCTCTATTAAGGCAAGCTTACCAGCCCTCGCAGGTCGGTTGTCGGTTTGCAATGTGCTGCTTGGTGGGAAATGTCAGTTCCTCCACATACCGGCTGTGTCTTGAACAAGTGCAGCTTGGTCAGTCTCGCCACCTGCAAGGTAACGTGCCTTGATCAACTGGACAATTGAATGGCTCCAGGGACCGCAGGGCAAGGTGGGAGAAAACCACGAGATAGGGCACAGTAACTCAAGCCTAGGGAATCGGCCCCCTGGTCCCTGCGTGCTCGGTACATGGTCAAACAAGACGGCCCCTTGGAATCATCAGCTCGATCCAACGGTCATGTTTGGAGTCGTTTTCACCAGTATGCCTTCAATACTTGCATCGTCCTCAAGTCGCTACCTAGACCACCAGCCACTTGCCACCAAGAGATCAGAGCTAAAGATATCACCCGTCCTCTTGTTCGACCCCTCATTCGAGGCATCAAGATGGTGGAAGCGAACGAAGCAAGTGTGGGGTTGCCATGCGGCACATCCCCGTATCCACTGACAACCATCACCAATCACTCGACCCAGAGTGTCCAACCGCGACGATGGTATCCTATCACCTCGTTCCTCCTCCCATCCTGATCGCCGACCAGTCGGTCCGTTGTTGTCGATATGCCCTCCCTTTCGTCTCGAAAAGGGTCCCTTGACCGTTGGATGAGCCTGGTGCAACCATAGCACCAAAGTACTGCACGCCAGTCCGATGATGCGTCTTTCCACTAAGGTTACCTTGAATTCCGGGTCTCACGAGTTTATTCGGCACCGATGATACTGAGAATATCCGGAACGTTCTCTTGTCGATTTCCGAGCTTGCTGCCCAACGAATATGAGAGAAGCATTTTCGCTTTCGATCTCGGTCTTTGAATTACACCGACTCCAAGGCATGGATCGATTCGGAAATAGTCCGCTTGGCCCTCGTGCTGTGGCGTTCTACGACGGCCCGCGTCTGCGAGTGTGCAGCAATATCTGGACAGTTGCTTGGCTCGCCTCGTCAGAGCTGGAGAGGGAGGGGGGTGATGCTGCAGCCAACGGACCTCGCGCCGCTAATTATGGATGGATGGAGTTTTCCATCCATCATGACCCTGGTCTTGTCTTGGTCGCAGTGCAGTGTGTGACTGACGACGGCTTTGCGGTGGCATTGTTCTGGAACAAACGTCACTGGCGCTAGCGTGCGTGGGCGTGGGCGTGGGCGTGGGCGTGGACGTGGGTTCGCAACGACGCACGCACACACGCATCGCATCGCGCGCTGCCGTCGGGTCCCCATCTTTTTCAACGCACACACGCAACCGCGCCGTTCTCCCCGCCATTTGATCCTTTCCACTTCATGTACCATGACGGAATGCGTCCATTTTGGGCGACCCTCGTACCGTGTGGCGCTTACAGATGGAGTCCATGACGCACTGTGTGCTATGCATCCGTTCCGATAGGTCGTCCATCAGCTAACCACTCTGCAACTGACTTTCAGAACCAACATCAAGCTGGTCCATGCTCGGTCATGAACAGCAAGCACGGCACTTTTCTCGAGAGGTCGCGTCGAGCCAAACCCACCTCGAGACCGTCGCCATCATAACCAAGGCGACTATATCCTCAACCTTCACAACTGCCACCCCACGCTCTGCTATCAGTGGACCATGTCAGCACGGCATGACTAGATCATGATAGAGGAGCAAGAATCCCTGCCTGTCTGAGCTCGGTCCATGGTGAAACCTGCCTGCACCGCAAGCAGCGCATGGATATTCCCTTGTGCGATTCCCGATGCTCCCGCTCGGAGTAAGACGCTGCACTGTCGATTACGCCTTGCGCCCTGCAGGTTTCCTAGATACCCGTCCGATCAACTCGTGTTATGCACGGAATGAGCACGAAAAGGCACCCCGTCTCTCGATCTGATGGGCGGGGCGCTGCTATTTCCCGTGACAGGCAACTGTGGAAAAGGCCGAGTCTCACAATGGATCACAACTGAGTGAGATTAAGATGCAGCCGAACCCGGCTGACGTGATGAACAGTCACTTCACTTCGGTCAAAGGTTGTGTGACATCTGGCGGTTTAACTACTTGCTTAGGAATGACATGTTGATGGGACTCCTGACCCTGCTCTCTCTCGCCCCTCATTATCAGCCCCTGATAGTGTACATGAGAACTGGGGACAACTCAAGGCAATCGCCTGGCAGTCCATCGTTTACGTGGATACAAGGAAACAACCAAAGGCTAGGTCTAACACGTCTATTCCGTCTTCTTGGCAGGTGGCGGAGCGCCGCCGGTGGTCGGGAAACCCATGAAGATCTTGAAGTAGTCCTGTCATTCGTGTCAGCGTCGAATCTCGAGACTTAAAAGGTTTGTCGGTGTCTAGGCGACGGGAAATACTCACGTAGATCATCCACTGGAGTCCAGTAAGGGTACCAATCATGACAATTCGCACAGGCAGGCCGTTCCAGAGACCGCTGAAGCCAATGTCCTTGTATATCCTGCTCAGGGCACCGCCAAAGGCCTCTCCTGGCGCGCGGTTGGCGTTGAGCTTGCTGACCATGACATCGGCGGGATGGGAAACGATAGCGCACAGGATACCAGCCAGGTAGCCACCGGTGAAGGACACACCGGTCTGAGCAGCCTTGCCATAGTCCTCCTTCTGACCAGGCAGGCGGTCATAGATCATCTCAACGATGGTCTCGAACGAGGCAAACTTCATCATGGTATAGGGGATTTGGCGACCCCACAGAGGATACAAACCCTTGTACAGACCAGCAGCGCCCTCCTTGGCCGTGACTGCGCTGATGCCGTTGAAGGTGCCGGTGTAGGGGTTGGGAATGGTGCCCTGCATACGGACCTTGACAGCCTCAAAGGGGCAGAGGGCGATGTCGGCAAGGAACTCAGCTGAGGCAGAGGCAGCGAGGTATAAGCCCGTCTTGTACTTGTGAGCGGCCTCAGGGCCGGCCATGTCCGAGTATGTCTTCTTGAAGTATTCATACCAGCCGTACTTGAAAGCTCCCTGGGCCGAGTATCCAAAGAGGGTGGGACTCCAACCGGTGAAGATGCCACGGATGCCCTCGGCGCGGTAGATCTTGCCCCAGGCCTGGAAGTTGCTTGTGTAGAGCTTGGAGTCGACCTGGCGACGAGTCTTGACGAGATCAAGGGGAGTGACGGCAGCATGGGTGAGGCCCTGAAATGAAAGCTGTTAGATCTCGAGGTGAGGCAATGGATGGATGCTGGATGGGACTTACACAGGCGAGCAGTCCACCAAAGGTGCAGGCGGCATAGTACTTGCCCGAGTATAGCTCAATCTTCCCCCCGTTTGGCTTAGCCTTTGAGCTCGCCTTTTCAAATTCGGCGGTGGCCTCGGCGCTCAATTGCTTTGCCTTGTCCTTGGCGGTGTCGACAATAGAGTAGGCGCTGTACAATTCAGGACGGGCCTGATAGGGCGTGCGTGAGGTGGGTGAGAGGGGGCTGTATACGCTGCCCTGAAAGGCATCTCTAGGTGGATGTAACGGCGACATTGTGGCCCGATATCTATCTGCCTCTGGTGTGAGCGCGTGTAAGTGGTTGATGGAGGGCTTAGCTGGGCAATTGGCCAATCTCCGGGGTAGAAGATGATGCTTGGAGTGGTGATGGAGGAGAAGGGAAGGTGAAGCAACAAGGTGAGTCGAGTAGACATGAGCCGGAGTTACCGGACTTGTGCTTGCTCTGCGACGCGGGAGGAAAGACCCATGATTGATTACATTGGATGAAACCTTACCTGGATACGGATACCTAGGTAGGTACCTGATATCTGATACGATGTCTCGAGATACAAGGGATGGGTGTCGCAGAGACCAGAATGGTTGTTTCCTGTCACCTTGTGAAGTTTCCCAAGCTACACTTTTTTGAAAGAGATGATGAGGGGAAATCACGCACGGGGGCAGAGAAGGTATCATAGGATGTGTGATGGAAAACAGGAATTGGATCAAAGACAAGGACAGGCAGCATGTCCTGTCCAGTGACGGATTTGGATGTCGACCTGGATGTCCAAGTCCGAGGGATGACGCCCAGGGGCCAGCTCTGATTGGCTGTGGATGGTACATGGACGGATTTCAATCATGACTTGGATGAATGAATTCCATGTTTTTTGAAGAGAGATGATGAGATGGACAGTCCGAATTCCGATGTTGATTTGGTTAAACCACGCTGTTTATATCATGTTGATGGGATCACAGGCTTTTAAGTGCTTCAAATCTTTGCAGAGTGGTTTTGATATCAATGCTTGATATGAGGTACATGTATTTGTACCTACCCGAGGTGAAGGTGGTGACATCACGCAGTTGACCATCACATGTCGTTTTGAGCTTCAAGCTTGGTTGCTCAGGTAGGTAGGTACCTACAGGTATGGATGAGATGGCTCGATAGCTGAAGCTAGGTATGAAACCACAGCACGAGACATGCTACCCTCCAGGGCCCTAAATTCACAGCAATAACTCTTCAAATTAGTTAGCACGCCAATGCATACCGGGTCGATCTAAACCAAGGATTAACGGACGGATTGATTGACAGGCAATGGGTCCCGTCTCACATCCGTTCTCGTGTGGATGTACATCTGGCGTGCTAGCGGGGCTTGTTTGGTCATGACAGTGGAGGGAAAAGAATTGATGTCCTCTTTTTTTTTTTCTCTTCTAACCCCCACCAACAACTCGAACCACCTTTTTCTGTGACCGC
Organism: Fusarium duplospermum; assembly: GCA_003946985.1. Classification (NCBI taxonomy): domain Eukaryota; kingdom Fungi; phylum Ascomycota; class Sordariomycetes; order Hypocreales; family Nectriaceae; genus Fusarium; species Fusarium duplospermum. The sequence continues at coordinate 104,465 of NKCI01000130.1, read as the reverse complement.
CTAAAGCCTGCCCCGCGATCCCTTCATACTTCGGCCGCCGACCTGTCATCGGCTACCTAACGTTCATTACATCATCCCATTGACTCCTTTGTCTGACGAAAAAAAACTATCGCAACATGGCTACCGCTACTGCCACTGCTACAACCTCGACGCAGCCCCTCGTCACCAAGTGGTCGTCTCGATATCGCGGGGTACGTTTCTCGTCTAACACCTATAGAGTCCAGCTAACAAGAGATAGGCCACAGTCGAGGACCTCGACCCTCCCGCCGCCCTCTCCCTCAACCCCTCAGACGCCATCTCTCTCGCCCTCGTCTCAGCCTTTGAGCGCGACTACACGCACCTGACCATCGTCGACTCTGACACGCGCGCCCTCCTCGGCTACATCTCCATCCCGCACCTCCAGTCTCTGCTCGACTCGGGCAAGGTCCAGCCCGGCGACCAGCTCTCGGCCGCCATGACGCGCTTCCAGCGCCGAGGCCGCACCTACCGCGTCATCACCATGGAGACGACCCTCGAGGAGCTCGAGGACTTTTTCCGCGCCGGCGTCCCCGACGGGCCTTGGAAGGAGGAGTTTGCTGTCATTACCGATGAGAAGAGGAGGTTCGTCCTGGGTGTCGCTACTGTCCAGGATCTGGAGGAGTTTGTCAAGAGGAGACCAGAGTAAGGGCGGCGAAGAGAAAATGGCATGGATACCAAAAGAAGCAACATTTCGAACCAATTACACGACAAAAGGCAGAATTCCTTTTTTTTTTTCACAAGCATCATGATGGGCGTTTGGGGTGGGTTTTAATGATCTAAACATCAGGAGGAGATTATTGTATCGAGGCTCAACTCGAGCCAGTTGGGGAAAAGGGCCGCTTTCAACATAGCGCAGTACTTATGAGGCAATACACCTTGATGGACGCATACAGTCAGTCGCAGAGTCGGTCATTCATGATCATCAATTGTCCTTCGTGTCGTAGCTAGGTGCCCTGCTAAGTAGGCTTCTGCTCTAGGTAGGTCGCAAGTCTATGTAGGTAGGCGTGGAGGTAATTACGGCTCCGGGAGGTAGTCGTACACGAGCTTGGCCGTGACCCTCTCGCTACCCTTGGTCACCAGCACATGCCTCACGTACCTCCTCTCGCCGTTGACCTCCTCAAAGCCCCAGATCTGGGTGGCGATCCATCCGTTGTCCTGGCTCTCGACGTAGCTGCGGATAAACTTGTCCTGGCCGGGCAGCCAGCCCTGCTTGAGGAACTCGTCTTCGACCTCGTCGAGCGTGACAAACTTGGAGCTGCCCTTGACGTTGCCGAAAAGCCAGTCCGAGTGCTCGCGGAACGTCTCGTCGAGGCACCGGTTCTCCTTGGTGCTCGTCAGGCCAGAGGCCGACTGCACAATGTCGACGTGGGTGAAGAGGTCGGTCGACGTGTTGGGAGGCTTGGGCGGGGCCGTGTACTGGTTGACGTCGAGGGTGATGGTGGCAATGTTGATGCCCTTGCGAGTGAGGTAGCCGATGCCCTGGAGAGCGAGGATGGGCTCGGAGCTATCCGAGAGAGTCTTGTTCTGTAGGTATGCGTGGGCGTGGTCAGCATGGAGCCTTGCGGCGCAAGGTGGGGGAGGGGCAACAATTAATCAGGAGCTTTAACTTACGAGCTGCCATTTACCGTTGAGGTCAGTGATGGTCTTTTCAGCTGGAGCAGCCATGTTTGCAGTGTTTGGTATAAGAAGAATAGAAAGAAAAGAAGAGGTTGTGGTGAAGAGTGTAAGAAAGAAGAAAGTATGCAGGAAGTAAGAAGAGGTGAGCTGGCTCTGGTGGACCGAGATGACGCTATCAAAGAATATTGAAAACCAATCGATCGATAGTCAAGGCAAGTACCCAGCTGAACCGTTCAACCACGCAAGCCACAGAACAACCAAATAAAATGCAACCAGATCTTGAAGGTGAATGGTCAATGGTGATGAGATGAGATCTTTGTTGAGCTTTGCTGATGATACTGTCTTAGATGTGGGATGCGGCGGCGTCTAATATGCTTCAACAGAGACGTAGGCTCAGAGTCTCTATCACAAGCAAAGGCCGAGCAAGTGACGCAGCCGCCGAGGTCAAAGGCGTAAAAGGGACAAGAGGCAGAGCCAACAATCACATTCATCTTTCGACTTTTTTCCCTCGTGCTCAGCTTGTACTATAACGGGTGGTTCTTCTCGGCAAGGGTACACGTAGAAAAACATTGGCCCACCTCTCTAGTTCAGAAAATGTCTCTGGGTCCAAATGCTGAAAGAGGAAACTTGTTCGACGCCTGGAACAAGCTCTCAACGGGGTTCGATGCGAATGGGGAAGTTGATGCCGTTTTTTTTTAGCATGGGTAGGGAGGGGGCCACTTGCCAAGGAAGCGGAGGTGTCTTTAGTTTAGGTATGATCAAGTTGAATTGGGATTGTCGTGACTGGGCATCTGAATCTGAATATACGAGATTCATCCTTCATGTGCATGTCATGATGTTGTAGAGGTAAGAGATGGAGAATGACCAACCATAGTTTCTACCTCACTCTGTCTCTCTATATTTTTCTACGTCTATCTATCTCTATCCCTCCACTTTCATAACCCGAGAAAATATTGGCATTACGGGGTTATATCCATGGGTCATCTGCACCAACCAAGGTACCACCACCACACCATCACCACTCTTCACCATAGCCACCACCTTTCTTGACAGCCAAGCCCAAGCCCAAAAAAGCCTCGGACAGAACCGCAATTCATTCACTGCCAAGCTAAGGTCCTAATGCCAATTGGCAATCAGTCTATCAGGGATTTTAGCTCGAGATATTATAACGCATAAAATTAATATACCTACCGTCTTATATTAAAACCCCATTAAGCTTAAGGCTATACCTCCTCTTACTACCTTCCCCCGTAGCTATTAAAGTTATTATAATACTAATTCTCGAGCTATAATATTATCGCCTTTTAATACTTAAAATAAAGCTCTAGAGACGCTAAGATTACTAAGATACCTTTGCGTTCTTAGCTCTTATTATAAAATTTAGTGCCACGCATAGAGTTATTAGCTAAAGTATTTATAGAGCTATCTAATTAGCTATTAAGATTAATATTAGCTATAGGCAAGGGATTTAAAAAATAAGGGGATTATTAATATAAAGATAATACTAATAACTTAAAAAACCTAATAAGTTAATATTAATCTAAGGACTAAAAGTTATATTTCCTTAAGAAACTATTAGAAGCTTATCGCTAAGAAAAGCTAAAGGTAAAAAAAGGATTTACTTATAAGTTATTATTTAAGATATTTATCCCTAGCTTTTAGAGGAAATAGCTAATTATTTAATAAGCGCTAAAAATAATAATAATAAAGATAATATAGATTAAGATTTTTTAATATATTTTTAAAGATATTAAAGATTACTTTAGAGTATATTATAACTATAAATTAGGGATATTAGCTATAAGTAAAAATAATAAAAGTCTTTACTTTAATAGGTATAAGGCTTTAAGGAGTAAGATTATTATAAAAGGTTTACTTATCTTTAATAATATTAACTTTAAGGAATATAATAAGATCTTCTTAAATAATAAGCCCGCTAGGAAGTAGATTTATCTACCTAGAGATTATACCTATTAGCGAGGAAAAACCTATAATAAGGCAATATAGATAGAAATAATAAATAAAGTAATAAAAGAGGAGGCTATAGCTTATAATATAATAAAGGAAAAAATAATAAATAAAGCTAAAGCTAAATAGCAAGTAGCGCTAAGAGATAAATATATATTCCTAATATTATTATAAAATATATAAGATAATTAATAATCTCTCCCTCCCTCGCGGGATTACTTTTATAAAGTAAAAAACTTACTTAATCGCTATTTAGCTACCTTATTACCTCTATAGCCTCGCTAATATACTATAAATTACTTTAACTCTTATCCTATAAATAATCTACCACTAAATAACCTATTTATTAATCGCTATAAAAAAAAATATAATAAGGATTATAATAATATACCCTAAGGAAAAATAAAAGAGATTTTAATATATTAAGAAATATAAAGGACTTATAATATAGTTTTTTATACCCGCCTAGTTAGCTTATAAAATATTAAAAAGGCTATAGCTAATTATAAAGAGGTTATAAAGAAAAAAAAACTATCCCTAATAATTTATATAATCTATTAGTTTTAAGAAAACCTAGGTAATATAATAATATAAAATATATTAGGTTTAATTATTATAAAGGAGGCTTAAATTATAAAGAAAATTAGGCCTATAGTAAAGCCTTATAAATAGGCTTATAATAATTTATAATATTTATATTAACTTATATAATTAGATTAGCTTAAAAACTACTTTTTATATATAAATTATAGTATTTTTTAATACCTCTATACTAGCCTTAATATCTTTATTATAGCCCTTTATAATAAGCTTTATTTTTTTTCTATTACTACTACTCTTACTGCCCCTATATTTATAGTTATAATTTCTTCCTTTTTACTCTCTAGCTTTATTAATATTATTATTAATGCCTTTATATTCTTACTACCCTTTAATATATTTTTTAAAGTTATATTAAGCCTATATCTATATAATAATATACTCTCTTATATATCTACTTATTTAGAAAGGTATAATAGAGTTAATATAAGCTTTAGCTACTTTTATAATATCTCTTTTTTCTTCTATAAGTATTTCCTTAAATAGTTTTCTCTCCTTAATAGGTTTTTTTCCCTTATTTAATATAAAGTTATATATACTTACTATAATATATATAATAAGTTACTAATTATTAAAATTATACTTAAGAGGGTAATTATATAGGATTATAAACTTCTTTTTTTATATACTAAAAGTCTACTTAATTACTTATTATAGCCTAATATAATTATAATTAAATACCTCCTCTTTATAATTTAATAATATTCTTTAATCTTAGAAGTCTTTAAGATAATAAATATACCCTATAAATAGCATTAAGATATTATATCTCAAGGGAAATCCTATATTAATAAGATAAAAGTAACTATAAGGTAAAATAAGCTTCTATAGATCTACTTATATAAAGGCAATCTAAAATAATATAGAGTTATAAATAAAGCCTTTTATGCCTATAAGTATATATATAAACTAGCCCTTAAGGTTAATTATAGCTAATATATTCTAAATAACTTAGCTTTTTCTTAATTATTATTTTCCTTACTACTTAAGGGTAATAAAAATATATATATAAGTCCTATTTATTACCCCTATAATACTATTAAACTATATAAAATTACTATTTAATTCTATATTAAAAAAGAGCTCTCTTACTATTAGTTATTTTATAAAGTAATTATATAACTTAAAGAGAGGTCTTATAATCTTATAAAATACTCTTAAGACTATACTTTAGTTAATAGCAAAAATACCTATTATATTCCTCTATATAGCACTAAAAATAAAAATCTAGATAATAATTAATACTTTCTACTCTAGATATATTTCCTAATTATTACTAATAATAATATTATTTTAAAGCTATTTATAGAGGGCGAAAAATATTACCTTTAATATATAAAATAAGTCACTAAAGACTAGGTCTAATGCCTTAAGTACCTACTTAAAGTATACTCTCGCGAGCTATAGGTTAATAGTTTAATAAATACCCTATATAATAGGATTACTATAATCTCTTAGGCAAGGCGCCTTTTTATTTTATTTATTAAGGAGAATAAGTATTTTAAATAATCTCTCTTAATTTATATTAATATTATTTTTAATTAAAAGCTTTATAAGAAACTCTTTCTTTATATACTTAGTATTATCTAGGCGCTCCTCGGTAATATATAAGTACCCCCTTATATACCTCCTCGCGGCTATATTATCCTCTAAGGATATCTTAATATCCTTAATATTATTAGATAATAAGAGGGTATTATTTAATAGTTTATAAAGGTTAAGTTTATTTATCTTTATTAATATATATTTATAAATAGCTTTATATTAATTTATAGATATCTTATATTAATTTATAATTATTAGCTTTTTTTATTAATTAAAGAAAATAATAAAAAATAAATTAGATTACTTTATATAATAAAGAAGATAAGCTTTAGCGCCTTAGGCTAATATAATATATATAATAATATTTATTTTCTCTAGGTATATAATTTAGATAGCTAATACTTATATATATAGTGCTTATAGCTAATAATTTAAGCTAAGCGTATCTTAGCATTTATCTAGGCAGAAATCGGCTATCTTAGTCATCCTCAGATAGATAATTAATATTAGGACTAAAATCTTAAGGAAAGTACGGCTAATAAGGCATTGTTCAAGCATCAGCCGGCCCTCGCAAAAACAACGCGTACATCTTCAGATCGATGGAATTCTGAATCGATTAATCAAGTTGACGACGCAAAATAAGAGTGAAAAATCTGACACGCCATTCTCAAGTGACCAACACCAGGCTCATTTATCAGGGGTTCCCCAGTGGACAGCAAGTCACATGATCTCGGTCAGCAACACGGCAACAACACGCGTTGGGAATAGATTAGTGTATTGTGTCCTCCAGCTACCTATACATGGTTGATATCCGTGTGCTCTTTTCCGGAGAGTGCTCGCTGTCCATGCTCGAGTCGATCTTCTTCTCAAAGATGGACACTCAAGACCAATCTTTATGAAGTAGCCTCCCACCTTCTAAGAAGCCCAACGTCAAATGCCTTGAACTTCCTCTCCTGGGCTGGCAGCAAGTGACTGCTGGATGCCAAACAATCCTCAGCTGATTTGATCGCTGAGGCTGGCAAACTGATTTCTTGAACATCCGATATCATGGATGTGGTCAACTTCTCGCCCTCGTCTACCGGGATCTGTCTGTATAGTATCTTCATTGCCGTTTTGCTGCCAGTGGCAGAGGAGGAGGCGTACACGACATTTGGGTTCAAAACCCAAAGAAAGAGGTTTGTCTTGGTTCCGTCTACCTCCGCGCTTTCCGGGCCCAGAAGATGTGGCGTGATGATAGACTTGGAGGATCCCGACCGGGAGATTGTGGCCAGAAGAGTCGCCGCCAGACACTCAGAACTACTGGGCCTGGGACTTGGTTTGATGGTTTGGCAAGTGATTTGCCATTTGAACAGCGTCACAGATGATGCCAGGATGTTGAACAGGCCAACCTCGGTCTGGCACTTCTGGCAAAAGACATGCAGAAACTTCTTGGTCTCGTCGTCATCCAAGGCCAAAGAGGAGAGGTCGAAGCCAGCATCCACAGTCGAAGACGAATACTACAAGGTGTAAGCAGCTAATCCATAGTCCAGGATACATCAAAATTGTTCCTGTAAGCAATTGTGCCTCCTGTCAATCTCCTGTTTCCCATATCTATGAGAAGCCGGATGAAAAAGAGTGGCTGCGTCTTCTAGATCACGCAAGGAACCCGTTCGGTAAAGAAGGTTTCCAAGAGATTACCAGCCCACAGAGTGGGAACGACAGTGCATTCATCTTGGGGAGTTGTATCGATGGCCAGATCACTGAAAGGTTGGGCACCGACATGGACATCTTCTTTCTCCCCAGTCTGGAGGCTGAGGCCCGGTACAGGCGAGGTCAAGCATGGAACAAAAGCAGTCGCGTTAGAATCGCTTCTTACCTTGACACCTTTACAGTCAGATTCCGAGAAGAGGAATGAGGTGAGGTCGACGAAACCAATGCCCGACTGGGCGGATATAGCATGGTTGGCGCCATAGCCCTTGCTCGCCAGTGATTCAGGATCTTGTTGGTCATGGTCATGGGGTTTATGACAATGCCAAAATTCCATCATTTCAGCCCAGTTCTCGCTTGGCAGATCTTTCCAGGCTTTTATGGCATCCTGTGTGACGAATTCGTTGTCGCAATTACGACAGCCTATTCGCGAGCCAGTCTCAATATCGATAGAGGTCCATGGCAGAGCTTGGTTTTCCAGGGAGAAGCGGGCAGGCCTTGCCTCGGCAGGGGACACGGGAAGTCTCCAGGATAGAGCTGAACGTCCATTTGTGGCGACCGGAAGTGCCGCAGTGAGGGCGACTTGTGCCGGGAGCGATATGGATTCTGTCTGCCCTTGATGGGTTACTTGAAGGCGTCGGCCTTCATCTGAGATTTCTGCTTTGGTGGATGAGTCGGGAGGCGATGACAAGGACGCGACAACTGATACTTGTCTGATATTTGACAGAAGCTCGGCGTATATTGATATGTCCTTTGAAGCTGCCATTGCGAGAGAGCAAAGCGTATGTTGACGTGAATAGTTGTGATGTTCAAGATGAGAAGACGCGAAGCCAGACTGCAGATTGATAATCCACTGCCGCCTGGTCCGTGCACGCGTCACTGAGCCTGAGAGTCCCCAAAGGAAAAAGCTTGCCCCGCCATTTTGTTAGTGTCCGTTGAACGCCCCCAACGGAACGGAACCGGCGCCGGCCATTTCTACGGCTCAGTTGGACGTCATTGTGATTCTGCTTCTCTCATTATCAGATCACACTCATATCAGTTCCACATTCTCATTTCACACAATGGCTGGCATCTTATCACAGGTTCCCGTCGTAAACCGACTCTTGGGACTGGCCTCAACCCGTCAGTCAATTGACGTCGCCCCGGTCGAGGTTCACTCGATTGAGACAGACCCGGACAGAAGGGCACGATGTCTAAAGCATCTGTTGAAGGCGAATCACGCCAACTACTCAATCGTTTACCACAATCTTCAGTTCGACAACCACAACCCTCATGTCCTCAGCTCAGCGTACCTACTTGGGGCAAGTGTCTCTCAGCTGAATGACATTTACGACAAGCAGATTGTTGAGCTGGAGCCATGGGAGCCTTCGCCTGCTGAAATTGGTGACGACGATTGGGAGGAGCTCCGAGGAGACCGAAGATACCAGCGCGCCTATGTCGACTATTTCGAAGACAAGCTTGTCATGCGCTTCAACTATGACTGGCGGCAAGAGTTGGTTCATTACTTGTTCACGGGTGACGAGCCATTGTGGCATGGTCTAATTGGTGGCCGTATGACTATCCATTCATCCAAGGACTTGCGAATTTCATTGACTAACATGGACAGTTGGGCACCCTCTCATTCATCTGGGTTATGCCTATGAGATGGACTGCAAGGAGGTTGCGATGGAGGCACTAGGCCTCGCCTGCGTGCAGTACAACTTCTTCCACAAGTACATTGACAACAAATCCTACACCAAGAAGGCTTCCTTCACCTCCGACTCACCGCTTCAACTACTCATCAAGATGACCAAGGACGAGCGGTTCAACGCTCTGCCAAAACATCCTGGTCTCGACGATCTGCCAGACATCTTCGAAAAGCACGAGGATCTGATCCTGGAGTACTGGAGCGCCTGGGAGATTAACGACCCTATCAAGCAGTTTGAGATGTCGCAAGAAGCAGCAGTGGCTATACTGGTTGCCACTGTTCAGCCAGGAACTCATGCTTTCGATTTCTTCCTCGTCCATCTCTTGACTACGAGTCATGCAGTTCGAATCCTGTTGCCCTTCTTCCCGAAAGAGCACCACATCACTCTTGTCCGAGAGTGGTGGCTTCTGGTGCTGGCCGTCTTCATCGTTAGAGGCCGACCTCTGCCCAATCCGGACAATGTGGACAGCGACCTAAAGGGCAGGGACTGGAAATATGTCGTGGACAAGGCTCTGAACTCATCTTGGGCTACTGATTCTCACTATGTCAAAGGTTGGGCAACCATCTCTTATGTTTGAGCCATGACTAACATGTGACAGCTATTCGCGCTATGAAGGAAGCATCAAACACTTGGGGTGATGACAACAACCGGTACCTCCTTGCCGCCCTCACTTTTGTGGACAACTTTCAGGGATGGACGTTTTAAGGGTTGTAAAATGTTTTCAGGACGCCTGGGTACGATATATTGAGAACAAAAATTGCATCAGGACGGCTACGAACGAATGTATATACTGGCATTGGAAATGGGCGCTGCACGATATTTGCATTGTATTAGTATCAAATACTTAAATAATGGCTTGAAGAAAGGAAATAAAACTATATTCATAGAACCATTTCATGCATATACTGCCGACTCACAATTCAACCATCCATGTCTTTTCTTTTTTGTATGAGCAATTGTTGAGAGCTCTACTGAGATCGTATGGAGTGTGAATTCTCCACAAACACTGTGGTGCGGGTCCCTAGGTACCTACCTAGCGCATCGACAGCCCGTTCACGACGCCATTACTTCGAGACTCAGCATCTTCATCAGCTTATACGGCAATCACCTTTTCGAAGCTTCCGGGTCAATCGCGCAGTACCTCAAACGCGGCATGCTGTCCCTGCAGATGCATAATTTGCGTTGATGGCTCCGCCCGCGAAGCGCCGCCGGCGGAATGTCGTCGACGCTTCAGACGATGAAGACGAGCCGCCCCGTGCGAACACGCTCACCAATTTCCTACTCTCCTCACCAAGCTCGCCCCCGAAAACTCGCCCTCCTATCGCATCGCCGAGCCCCACCAAGAGCAAGTCCACCGCTGGGAAGCTATCCACAACTACTTCGAACCGCCTACCTCGTCGACCACAATCGCATAGGAACGGCACGAGCCCGAGCTCCAAGAAGACAAAGGATGTTGGGAAATCGGCCGACAAGGGGAAGACTGCAGATCTAAAGACTCTGTTTTCAAATCAGGCACAGCGGGCCGCGAAGTCAGGAAACGGGGATAGGCGGTCCGTTCCTCTCGACGACATTATAAGCGATCCCATTTCGGAGGATGATGAGATTTCAGAGCAGACAGCGGGCACTACGAGTTTGGTTGGCCAACGCGCCAAGAAGAGGGTTCGAGGCAGCTCTCAGACGACTTTATCGGAAGCTCCTAGTGCCAGCCAGAAGTTCTTGAGGCCCCCAAAGCCAGAACACCGAGCAGCAGCTGATGACGACCTGCGTCCTTGGTCAGAGCGCTTTGGGCCGAAGAATTTGGAGGAGTTGGCAGTGCACAAGAAGAAGGTTTCGGACGTTAGGAGATGGCTTGAGGACGTCATGGCCGGGCGCATGCGACAGCGCCTCCTCGTCCTCAAGGGCGCGGCCGGGTCTGGCAAGACGACGACCATGCGGCTCCTGGCAAACGACATGGGCTGCGAGCTTCTTGAATGGCGAAATCCTACGGGGACCTCTGGGCTTGGCTTTGTTTCAACATCGGCGCAATTCGAAGAGTTTCTTGGTCGCGGCGGTAAATTCGGCGCCCTAGATACAGACATGGCTGGGCCTCCCGTACAGAACAGTTCCCACGGGGCACAAAAGAAGGATTCGAAGCGAATCATACTCATTGAAGAGTTTCCCAACACCTTTTCGAGGTCCTCCACAGCTCTAACATCCTTCCGCAACACAATATTACGATACCTCGCCGATAACACGCCCTCATTGTCCAATTTCGCAAAGCCTTCGCGACAAGAACCTATAACACCCATGGTCATGATCATTTCGGAGACTCTCCTGACCACAACCTCTGCCTCGGCAGACAGTTTCACAGCCCACCGACTCTTGGGTCCTGAGATCCTACGGCATCCAGGGGTCGGGGTGATCGAGTTCAATGCTATTGCGCCCACCTTATTGCTGAAGGCGCTCGAGTTGATCGTACAAAAGGAAGCTAGGAAATCCGGCCGGAGGAAAACACCAGGCCCCCAGGTTCTAAAGCGTCTGGGCGAGATTGGAGATATCCGGAACGCCGCATCTTCTCTCGAGTTCCTCTGCTTGAAGGGCGATCAGCAAGCAGACTGGGGCGGCAAGGTGGCACTTACAAAGCAAAAGAAGGGTGTCAAGGATGCAATCAAGCTCACGCATGGGGAGCAGGAGAGCCTCGAACTAATATCTCAGCGTGAGGCAAGCCTAGGTATCTTCCATGCCGTTGGAAAGGTCGTATACAACAAACGAGATGAAGTTGCTCCTCGAGATGACAAGGTGGAAAACCTACCAAACTTCTTGTCGCATCACTCAAGACCGAAGCGCTCTGAGGTCTCAGTCGACTCTCTCATCGATGAGACTGGAACAGACACGCACACATTCATATCAGCTTTGCACGAAAACTATGTCCTTTCGTGCGAGAGTACAGATCCTATGGATCTCTCTACTCCAATCGACTACGTCAACGAATGCATCGAGTACCTTTCCCAGAGTGACCTCCTCTCCCCATCAAGAGACATCTTCTTTGGTGGGAGAGGCGGCTTCTCGGGTCGGGACTCTGGCAGCCATCTCCTGCGGCAGGACGAGATGACGTTCCAAGTCGCCGTCCGCGGTATGCTATTCGCCTTGCCGAACCCAGTCAAGCGGAAAACGTCGTATACAAAAGGCACCGACGCTTTCAAGATGTTTTACCCCACAAGTCTCAAGCTCTGGCGTGCCAAGGAGGAACTCGAGGGCCTTGTAGATATGTGGTCTGCGAAACTGCTCAAGGGCGAGGACCACACAGCTACAAAGAACCTCACCGATGGAGCCATCGCATTCCGTCGTCCACAGCAGCAATCCTCAGCGGAAACATCTTGGATGCAACGCCAGCAACGGAATCGCCCCCCTATTGCGAAACCTCAACCAGATGAGGCAGAGGAGAACGCGCCCCTCCTCTCGTTGGGCAGCGCAGCTCGGCGTGAGATGCTTCTCGAGCGGCTTCCATACATGGCTCACATTGCCCGCGCCCGCAAGACATCCAGCTTCCGGCTCCGCGACCTAGAGAAGGTGGTCTCGTTCCAAGGCATTAACGCTCCAGACCAGGACTCGGACGCAGAGGACGATCATGTGCCTGGAGAGGCGTGGGCAACCGATAAGCCATCTGAGGAGACGAGTCCACGGAAACGGAGAGCAGGTATCCAGTCCAGCGGTGTGACAGGACTGCTGGCTCAGAAGTTGGTACTGAGTGACGATGATATCGAAGACTAATCAGGGGTGGAACATGAACATTACCGTGTACAAGAACGGAATTTTTGAGTTGATTTGGTTTCATTTGCGATTGGGGTCGGGATTACGGCAACGGGGGACTGGAGCAAAAGGGATAATACTGGATGGTTTGGGATTATCGCGTATACCACATATACTTTCAATCGAGATAGAAGACAAGCGTTTAGACCTTGCAGGTCAAATCATTATCCGTTGAGGTGAGGGTCACAGCTCACCAAAGTCTATATATACCATGTGCCAAATGCTGGGTCAGAGGGGTGAAGCTATGATGGACGGACTTGGTGTTTTGGCAGTAGAGGGCCAGCTACCTTGCCCAGGAATTGAGTTTATGGCTCTACATATTGGCGTTCTATGGCGCGCCACAACCGCTGATGATAATCACATTGAAAGTGAAGCTGACCAAAAAGAAACATCATCCCAGGAATTGAAAATGAGGGCAAAAAAATTGCTTGATGAGACTGGGACTCGAACCCAGGAGGATTGCTCCATCAGGAATCTTAGGTTGTTAAGGTGACCTTAACCTGACGCCATAACCAACTCGGCCATCTCACCGGAGGTTGTTGAGGGGCAGGTTGCAATTGTGGTACAATCGCCTTGTGGTCATGGGCTGGCAGGTGGACAATCTTCAAGTGAGAGCCCTCCCCTTATTCTAGCACTCGCATTCCTATAGACTTGGGATTTTATGGCTTTCAAGGTGATTGACTGCCGTTTCTTTATTCGTAGGACGCACGCATCGCACGTCAAGTGACTCCACGATTGGCTGATGTGGTCGTGATTAGGCGTACAACTACTACCTACCTACCTACCCTACAAGGTAACTCAATTCAGCTGATATGTGATAATGAAGAACAACAATACGTGTGTCTCTTATTGATGTATGAGATGAATGGTGTATTTCTAAACTTTTACTTATGCGGTTATATAATAGACCGCTCCGGGTACTCCAAGACAGTATTGTGGCTGGCACAAGCATTACAGGTACTTTGAATTCAACATGCCTCACTCACATGTACTCGCATGATCGAAGCGAGCAACTTAATAACCGCACAATCAACATCTCGCCTCATTGAACAACCATGCAAATCATCCAGAACATCGAGAACCAAGACTAGATACACTTCATCAATTCACTATCCATCAACAACTTCCAGATTGCGCCTCTAGCTTCTGAGCCTCAAGTCTCGCGATACAACACTGCACAGACGCCATCAAACCAGGCTGTGCTACAGCTGCTGCCTGTCTCGCCCGCTTACACTCACGGAGTCTCAACGCCATTCACGTCCATCAATCTCCCCCCCACCCTAACTCACAGATATCCCCATCTCGCATCCTCAACCTGAACATCGAATCATGGGGCGCAAGACCCTGCGAATCCTCTGCTTCGGCGACTCCCTGACCTCAGGCTACTTCTGCTGGGGTATGGGCTCGCACCCCTACGCTCTCAAGCTCGAGGATCGTCTCACTGGGGCCTTTCCCGATGTTGACTTTGAGATCGTCGCTGATGGACAGCCTGGGGATGTTGCTTCTTTTGAACGCTTTCGCAAGAGGATGGAGGCTGCCTGTAGGTCAAATTCACTCATCCATGTCGTGATGCGTGATGGTATTCACGCCACTACTTGAGCCCAGCTTGAGTATCTACACACGCCTCAACGGGATATAATTAACGATATACCCATTCATATAGGGAACAAGAAAACCTATGACTGGGCTATTATTCTAGGCGGTACCAAGTGAGTTCCACATTCCCTTTCTCACCGCTCGCCTCTTAACATGTGACTATCCAGTGACATAGCATACGGCATCCCTCCAGCCCAGATCTTTGAAGCCCTCAGAGGCCTCTACGACATTGCCCTCAGCAGAGAGCACAAGGTTCTCGCACTCACCGTCCCCGAGTGCGAGGCCAAGGGTGAGCGAAGCACCAAGGCCAGGAATGAGCTCAACCAGATGATCCTCAACAACAGGGACACCAACTAGTAAGTCACGGGACATCTTGACGCCTCCATGATACATCACTCGGATTACCAGAGAGCTCGGCTGATGTGGGTAGTTACACCTTTGACCTCCACGCCCATATTCCCTTTCACTCGCTCTCCGAAGAGGATCGCGAAAAGTACTGGGATGACGGACTGCACCTCCGTGACGATGGCTATGACTGGATGGGAAATCACATAGCCAACGCCATGATCGACATTCTGCGGCGCGAAGGCACCCTCGGCAGTCCCTCTCAACTGGAATTCGAGGATGACTTTGTCTTCGAAGAGGAGGAGGGCAATCCTCGCAAAATCAACGAGGGCTATGTCGTCGTTCGCAAGAAAGATTTGGACTAGAGTATTGGCCTTATTCATGATGCCAGTCTAAACCCAAATGAGCCAGCTACATAGGTATGCATTCATTTTATCGTGGAGGAAATATCCTCGATGCCCAACCCCCCAACGCCGTGCGCAACAATAAGGCCGGATGCTTCTTTCTATCGCTTCTTTTTTCATACATTGAGATTTACGGCCACGAATTCCTGCGAGTTGGATAGTTAGCATCAGGCATAGTAATCAATCCAGGGAAAAGGGATACTCACGGGAAACTCCTTTTGCAATGCGTTGGTGATGTTCTCCACATCCTCAGCCAGACTCTCGACATTGTCATCCCACTTTCTCATCTCCTTGCCCACAATGACCTCGGCTCTTCCACTGCCCTTCTCACCCGACGCCTCACCACCTTCAAACCATACTATGCCGTCAACCTGATCCATCCTGCCGACTAGACGACCCTGCTCAATCATTCGAGCTGTGGTCTCCTCCGCCTTGTCTGCATCTAGGCCAAGCAGTGATCCAAGGGCCTCGAAACGGATGTTACTGTAAAGCCTGGAAGCACCTAGGAGGTTGTGCTCCACAACAGCCTTGGCAAGCACCGTTGAGCCATCAGAAGTCGTAGCCAGCTGGTGCGGTTGCAGACCCTCGGCAAACTTGTCCACCTCCTCAGGAGACAGGAGTCGGTCGAGGAACATCTTTTCCAGAATGCCAAACTCCTCCAACTGCACTGATCGCTCATCCTTGTACAGACGACCCAGCGTGCGGCTCCTCATGGGGCCGGCGGGGGCCAGGACGGCGCACTTAACGGCCATGCTAAGAGTATGCAGTCGTTCCTCCTCGGCGATGGCGGGGGAGAAGCTGATCTCGTGGTATCGCTGCGAAGCAGACAGGAAGTCTCGCTTAGCATCCTGGATGCGGGCCTGGGACAGCTTGAAGTGCAAGTTCAAGTCCTGGTCTGTCACCAGATGCATGATGTTCTTGAGCTTGTTGATGTACATCTCGGCAACCGTCGAGTCGTCCACCTCGAGGTAGTTACGCACGATGCGGACCCACGTACGTGCCTTTTCCTCATCCGTGACCTTGCGCTGCGAGCTCTCGAGGGGGATCTCAGACAGGGTCTTTGCAGCGTCGAGAAAGTCTTCATTGTTCTCGTGGGCGGTGGCGACGAGCTCGCGGAGCGTGGCGCCGGCGTCGATAAATGAGGATGACGAGGGTTGGGCGGAGATGGTGTTTAGAGTCCGGGTTCCGACCTCGATCCACATGTCCTCGTTCTTGAGCTCGCGGAGGGTGGTGACAAAGGCAGAGAGGACGGACCTTGTAGCCACGACGCCGAGCGCCTGGTTAAAGATGGAATCGACGACGGCATTGAGGTCGTCGGTAGCGGTAGCAGGTGAGGAGAGCGTCTTGATTTCGGTGAGGAGCTGCTCGTAGAGGGGCCCTTTTCCCCAGTAGCAGATTCGGCTCGCGAGATGGCCTCGGAGACTTTTGGGTTTGGCGCCATGGTTGTCGGTCGTCGTCTGGGAGGTTGATGAGGAGAGGATGGAAGCGATAGGAAGTTGGTGGAGGTGGAGTTGCCTGGACGGGACCCAGCCTGGAAGTTGAGGCTCACTACAGGCGTCAGTGTGGAGGGGCAAGCAGGGGGCAGCTTTAGCGGGGTAGCTTGCTTGATTAGCGCCAGAGATAGACTGCGGCACTCGGGTCAGAAAAAAGAGACATCAGTACAAACATGTTAGCTTATCCTTCTCTAAAGATGGTTGAAAAAAATAGAAGAAAGATAAATAAAGGATACCTAAACTATTGGCCTTATTATGTAATACTTCCTGGTATTTAATTATATTTTATATACCATTATTTATTGAATTTGAGATGAGTTAGTTCACACTCTACCGTCTGGGTGTCTCGTTTATTTCTTTACTGGCGTAGGCGACAGGCTGACCTTGGAAGCCTGTCTGAGACTCCACGCTTAATTAAAGGTCTTGATGGATTTCAATATCCGCCGGAAGAGTGTTTTCTTGAGAGGTTTGCTAGACAGAAATCTTTCTTTATCACGGAGAGGTATTTGTGATAACATGCTCCGTAAAAGCTCAATGCAAAGCTCAATGCAAGAACCCACATGATCACCTCTAACGGCCGATACCATGCGAAGAATATCTTCCATTGTTGACTGCCTAAATCTACTTTGGATAACATATATTGTTGTTTTCATAGCAAAGGAACGTGAGGTTACCCGAGCTGGAGGTTATTCCAATTGTTCTTGGGCGTCGATAAACAATACTGCTCTCAGACCACGGCACCGACTGCAAGTCTACTCGGTTATCATATTCCAAAGTCTACAATGCTACCTATAAAGATAAGGCCCAGCTGACCATTGAACCCCTTGAGTTATGGATAATCCTCCAATGTTATGCAAATACCTAGGTAGACATACCTACCTTGACAACTGCCAACCACGCCAAAAACGCCAACCTAACCAACCCAAGAACAAAAAACACCCCCAACAACCAAACCCCCCGTCTATTTGTTATGCCAAAGCAAGGTCCGGAGCGAATCAAAATCGTTACAGTCCTTGTAAATGTACGTCATGCTGGACCGCAGACTCGACTGCAGGTCCTCGGGGTGGTAGCGGAACACAAGCATCACCATGGCCCACGACAGCGAAGCAAACGCCGGCCAGGCGTAGTGGCTGATGGTCGAGTGCAGCGGCTCCGAGGACACGAGCGGGAACCCGTGGCCTGGCTTGACGGCGATGCGCGCGAGGGCCAGCATGACACGCGCAAAGACGTAGATGACGATCTGCTGGTTGACCGACGAGATCTTGCCTGTGCGCTTGGAACGTCCGCCAAAGACAAAGTAGCCTCCGACGAGACCGCCGACGAACGAGTCGTATGTACCTATAACATTCCCGTTAGAAACTTGGGAATCCTTCTGATGGTCCATGGCTTCGGTAGCTATGACGTACCCTCCTTGCCAGGTTCAGAGCCAAAGTATTTGAGCGCCAACATGGTCAGCTTGTAGATGACGGCGAATCGCGCTAGGTTGCTCGCATGGTGTCTCGTCGCTCGTAATACAAGTCCAGCCTTGTGTCGAAATCTGTATCGCAATGCATGTTAGCTCGTTCGGGGAGGTGTTATCTCGTGAGTCGGTCCAACGTACGTTCCGGAGCGGAAGAGGAAGATCATCCTGCGAAATAACCAAGTTAGCGACGTCGCAAACCGTCAAAATGTAGAAAAAGGGGAGATGCCTACACCAGCGCGTGCGGAAACCGCACCTTGGTTCCGTAGACTGCGCCATTGCGCGCCGTCTTGATCAGCGACAAGAGATCATGGTATCGCGGGTCCTTGACGATCTCCTCCAGCGCGTTCTGTCCGAAAGCTCCGTCAGCACAGAGTCCCTTCTGCTTGTCGCAATGAACCGATGGGGAAGTACCTTGACTACTTCAATCATCGCTGACGACGCCATCGTGTCCCCCCAAGCTCTTGAGCCTCGGCAGAAAGCACCTGGGTCCTTATCCACCGACAGGAGGAAACCTGGGCGTCGCAGGATCTCGAGCTAGCTAGCAGCGGCGGGTGGTACAAGGGAAAGGGTCGGCAGGGGAAGCCTCTTAGCACATCGGATGTTGTCGTCGTTCGATTCCTCTCGTGAGTTCCACGTGCCAGGGGTTAGGATGTAGTAATCGGAGGTTGTCTTGGTAGGTGTCTTGACATTTATCAATAGAGTTGAGCCTCCCATGACTGACGCACGTCACCTGGTCGCGAGCCTCGGATGTTTGGGGTTGCGCTCGGCTTGTGCTGCGGAGACGGTAGCTTGGGCCGGCAGCCCGCCCCCATCTGGAAGGGCACCGCCGCTGGACGGACGGCTTTAGGGGACAGGGTACACTATGACGCAGGGCGGGCTAGGGGATCTGTCCACTGAAGGTCTTCTGTGAAGATTTGGAGCATCTTTTTAGCTCGATTTCATGGAGGAATGGACTTTCACATGTGATCCATCACGGCTCGAAGGAAGCTTCCATGGCCAAGATCTGGGGAAATGCCACCTTGAATCATGCACGAGTAGATTCACATGTGCAAGTGGACAGGCATTTGAGATCCAAGGCGGGTACGTATATATCCCATATCCAAGGTCTCCATCAAAGACAATCTTAAAGATACAAATGCCTCGAGACCCTCTCGAATTCAACCCATGCTCATCATCTCCAATTCCCCAAACTCCACGCTATGCTAGTCCAAATACCGTAAATTTTGACCTCGGTAGACCAGAAATGGCCCGAGGGACCCTCTTTGAGACCCTTAGCACCACCGTTCGTGAGGTTCCCGCCATTTGACCCCGAGAATCTCAAATATCCTCCTTTCATCTCGTCCTTCGACAAGTTCTCCCTCTGTGACCTTTACCCGCTGCGGCCCACGCATCACGTCCTTGTATAAGCCACGCTGGTTCAGTCGCATTCCCTTTTTGGACGCCAGGAGTCGAATGCTTCGGTTGAATATGTCGTTGCCTGTAAAGTACAACAAAGCTGCTCCTATCTCTGTTTCGGGCACCAGCAGGAAATCGATGCGTCGCCAAACGGGCCGGTAGTTTTCATCATTGAAGCCGCTGATCTTGGGCAACACACAGCAGCCATGCCACTTGCTGCCGTCGCTGGCTGACCTCGACGAAGCCAGTCTCGCGACGAGAAAACCTTCGGCTTCAAGACGATGGACAAGGTCGTCAAGAAACGGTCTCAACTCTGACGATGACTCTGTGTTGGGCTTTGTAATGATGAAGTCGATGTCGCCCGATGTTTCTGCTCCTCGCCTGTAGCTCCCACCGATGATGAGCTCAACGTTTGGATCAACTTGTTGCGCGCCTTTTCGCACCACTGTACCCAGAGCTTCAACTTCACGCCGCGGGATCCTGGTGTTGAGGTCGTCGTAGTGTTCGATGCCCAGTAATTGATTGGGTGAGAGCTTTGCTTTTGCCTTGAGGTCGTCAAGAGTTCGGAATCCCTGGGCAAGCCATTGTTGAGCCTGGCTGGTGCCAACACCGTAGATCCCAAGAAACAACTGTAACGCCTCATCCATCGGTTCTCTCTGAGCGTATTCGAGCCGTCGAAGCCGGTCCGTGGTGACAATCTCCTCAATCTTTTGTGCTAGGCGTGTCCCGACGCTGGGGAGTCGTTGCGCTTCTTCTGCTGTCGTCACCTTGGTCTCTTGACGCTTCAGAGTGCTGATGACCTTGCGGTAGGCAGTCGTGCGCCAATGATCGTTGATCCGATCGTAGTAGTCAGCCATAGATTGGAGCACCTCGATAGTGCGGGCATTTGGATTCCCCGCTTTTGCATCTTTTGCCCCAGCTGAGTTGCAGGCGAATCGATCTTGAAAAGTGAGTTCTTTGCGGCTGGATCGTGTCTTTCTCCGAGACTTGCGTCTTTGGGCTTTTTCATCTCCCGAGCCTGAATGATGGTGCTCGTCTGATCCGGTGTCCCCCATCTCTACCACAGTTTGATTGTCGTCTTCATCAGCATCTAACGGGAGGTCCTTATATTCCATCATCAGCTTGATGTATTCGGATAACTCATCCTTGTGGTCAATCATCTTTTGCGGCTGCTCTGCATCACTCATTCGCCTCCTTCCGCTCTCCTGAGCACCCGCTGCATCATCTTGGATCACCTTCCCAGAAAACTCTGGATCATCAGCTGAGGCCTGTTTTGGAGAGGATACTATGGTTTCGAGGTCGAGAATGACTGGCTGTGAGTCCGTTGGGATGGGTGTTTCAGAGACCTGACTTGGACGTGACGACTCTCCGCTCATGTCTGGCGTGCCTCTAGGAGGAATGTAGTCCCATCTCTTCGGGTTCTTATGTGCTGGCTTGATCTGCAATGACCGAATGGACTCTTCAGAGCTCGACGGCGTAGTCGAGACCTTGTCCTCTTCCTGGACCATAGGTTGACCCACGAGCTGGTATTTCTTCTGACTATGTTGAAGAAGCGCCTTGAACTGGATGCAGTCGATCGGATAGTCCTCATTGACCACCTTGGGCGGGAGGTTCTTGTTGATACCCTTTAGGATCCCCTCTAGTTCCTTGAACTGAATGTGCTTATCGACGATAATATGCGTTGCGATGCGCGGTGCCCTCACCCACGTCGCACCAAACTCGCGGGCCTTTGTTATGCGCAACCGACGAGCCGGTGCAACGTCATCATCGGGGACGTAGAAGAACGTGAGGTCCTTGAAGATCTGCTCGCTCTCGGGGCGAAGCTTGAGCAATGGCTCTCGCTTTCGCTTCCTCATTGAGATGCTTGCCGACGGAGAGTCGTCTTTCGCCTGGCCCAAGTGACGCCTAGATGGGAAGAGTGGCGTAGAGCTACCTCTAAGGAGGCTTTTCTGGGTTTGTCGCGTGGATTCCGGGATAGGTGTATCGTCGACTAGGATAGCCCCAGCGCTGTGTTGGTTCAACAGAGTATCAATCCTGCTCTTTTGGCCTGTCGCTATCATTGGTGTGCCTTTGATGACCTTGGAGCTCCCGGTGGGTTCTATCGTTGGAGCCGAGGAGATTCTTCTCGGGGTGACCCTCGTCTTTTGAGACTCATCACCTGTCAGGTCTAGCACGATAGGTTCCTCGCGACTTGAAGAATTGGAGGCAGGCCTGGTGCTAAAGAACTTGCGACAGCGCTCCCTCTCCGTCTGCTCATTCGAATCAAACTCGTCATCGCTGTAGAGCGGCTTCAGTTGGTCGAAGAATGCTATTTTCTCCTGCAGTGAAGCCATGCCGTGAACCTATACCGTGTTGGCCTGGTGACAAAGAACGTTGGTGTTGGGTTACAAGTCGCGGCGCTGAGCGCTTAAATGCCTTCATGTCGGTAACGGCCTCTGCTGATGCCTGCACTTGAGATCCACGGTCATGTGAGCGCGAGTCGAAGCGCGCAGATGGAGACGAGGCCGTTGATGCTGGTTGATTGTCAGGTAATGATTCACGTTGGAACCATGACCTTCCGAATCGATGTGAAGGCCACTTATGATTGGCTGCTTGGCGCTAAAGCCACCAATCACTACTGTCCCAGGCTGCAACGAGCGGAACATATCCCAACCTCAACCACATACCTATCAATCACCCTGGGCCATAACCCTTTGATAGCTGAGGAGTCAATTAGAACTACCAATCGGGGTACCAGTCTATGCACAATCATGGCGGAGTGAATAACCCACTGATACATGCCACCCCCCTGTCCTTGTTCACTCAGTATCATACTCCTCTCCTTGATCCTCACTATCCGCACTCTCTAGTTCGCACTCGCAGTGCCTTGAAATACCTGGGCTGAGGTGTCTAGACACCGCCGCCAAGTTGTAATGGTTCCGGCAAGATTTGTTCTCACACGACTCTAAAGCACCACAGCCTCCTTGCCACAAGTAAGAATTCCGGTCCATCGCGTGATACCATCTATGGTTGGGTGTTAGTGTAAGCCGGTCGGCGCCGTAGACGTTGGTATCCCTATCGTCAACAATGAAGTCCTTCCTATACGTAAAGTCTAGGCCGGATTCTCGGAACCGCTGCCCTCTCCGGGTTGTGATCGTCAACCATCGCCCTGCTCGCGATGATGGAATCGAAGATGTGTGTGGGCTAGTGCATGTGCCATCCATCCCCGCATGCTCTGATGACCAAATTTCTTTTATAGGGAGCCTGGTACTCGGCGTTGAGTTAGACTGCTCTGTCCCTTTTCGAATGAGGCCCCGAAGGCGGTGGCAGTCCCAAGGAGCAGAAAAGCAGTCCATTTCCGGGAGATGGGATGGCCCCTCTGCTGGAATGATAGATCCAGCGCCTTCAAGACCGAGAACTTGTGCCATGGCCTGCATCTCTTCGGTAGTGGGAGGTCTGGACACCCCCATCTCTGGCGCAGCAGCATGTTCGAGGTGCACCCGCCATTTGAGCTGCAAGGAAACGTTGAGCCGAGTGCATCCTGGCGAATCCGAATAAAATAGCGCAGCCTCATGATGTCCACGTATGTTGTAGCCTAGTCTATGCTTATGGTCCGATTCCGGGATTTCACAAACCCTGAGCTTGACCAATTTGCGTGGGCGGTTGCTGGGCTCTCTCCGGGCTTGAGCGATGCACGCTTCGATATCCGCCCATGTGATGACTTCGTGCTCACAGAGACGCACGTAGCCCTGCCTCCCAATGCACAGGCGTTCGTTCCATGGCTTCATTTTCTCCTCGTCAGTGAAGACGGTAGAAAGGTGGTCGACTTTGCAGCCGGAGCAGTGCAGCCATTCCTTATCCTGCTTGTGTGCACCGAACTTGCAGATGACTGAGAGACCGTGGCTCTTTCTGTTGCTGTATCCCCATTGACAACTCACGCAGAGCAGGTCCCTTCGGAGTCGCGATGCGGCTTCATCCAGCTGCACAGGGTCGGCACGTCTTCTCCGAGCTTTCGCCTCGAAGCAGTGCTTGAACCGTCCGTAAGCTTCACCCGATTCTCTCTTGCACGGATTGCATTCAAAGCATCTGTCATATCTTGAAAAAGGGTTCTCTCGGAGCGCTTTGGTGTCAACGAGACATCTCTAACGTCTCGAGACTTGGCGGAGAGAAAAGAAAGCGGCCTCGTCTTCGTCGTCGAGATGTCGCATAACCATGAGAAAAATCTCATCTGGGGCGCTATAGATGGGACTGTTCTTGAAGTTGTATTGGGCCCTTGCTGCCAAAGGGTCCATGTTCCTTTCGAGGAGAGATAGCTTCTCTTGGACCTCTTCCCTCCATCGGAGGAACTCCGGAGTCGTGGTCGTTTGGCATAACTCTTCAAGCCCTTCGTCCTCGAGGTCGTTGCGCTCCGAGTCATTCTCTGTTGAATCGCTCTCTTGTGACCACTTATCATCTGAGCAATCTTCATCGGTCGGTTCGGGCTCCATGACCGCTTCGGGAGTGGACGGTGGCTGCCTCATCGTCGAGTGAAAGGCGGATGATTTTGTGAGAAGGTGAAGTTTCTCGCAGTCAGAAGCAGATTTTGGAGAAGATGTGTGCGTTGTGTGAGCTTAGGTGAAAAGCCCTCGAGATATGCAGATTCCTTAGGATGAGAGAAGCCTAAGATTTACCTAAAGTAGGCAGTTACACAGCATATTGCCAATAGCGAGTGCTGAGGTAACCCGCCTGCCTTAGGCACATGTACTCCTCTGGAATTGGACTTCATTTTTCGTTTCCAGTGGGTGTTAAAGATGAGGTGCGGGTGTTATAAACATCGTGGCTGAGGGCAAGGCTGATACGAATGGATCTTTGCAATCACGAAGCTTCACCTAGGAAGTCGTCAGACCAGGCATGCAAGACGCTGACAAGGGAGGAGTGGACTCACAGATGGGGTCACGCAGAATAGGGACAACAGAGCTTAGTGAATATGTATGGTTTAATATTCCAATTGCCGGTTTCTATATCCTGAACCTGCATAGTATGCTAGCATTATCTTATCGTCCTAATATACAAAGAGTCCATCCCTAATTCGCAAACCAAAACACCGGGTATCTATATCCGAACAAATAAAACATGACGCCGATTGATGCGTTCAATACATGGTACTCCCCTTGATGGAGAAGCCTCGGAAGCGTAGCGAGAGAGAGCTCACTGGGGGAATCCCATGGGAGCGGGTGGAGGCTGGCCGCCAAACATGCGGGCGTCTATCATGGGGATGCTGTGCTTCTCGTAGGGGTGGAACGCTGTAGGATCCGCGGAGTATCGGCTGCCGGCCTCGCCTTCGACGTCGTTGACCACCTCCCTAGTAAGCTCAACGTAGTCGTATGCGAACTCGCCAATCTCGGCGTCGTCGATACCCTGAATCTCGGCTTCTTCGGAGGCGCGTAGTCGGAGACCGGGGATGAGGTTCATGATGAACAGGATGAGACAGGTGACGCTGAACGAGTATAGGCCTCCGCAGAAGGAGTCGGCGAGCTGATATCCCATCTGTGCCCAGTGGTGGTGGATCCAGCCTCCGTTGATTCGAGAGTGGCCATCAAGGGCCGCGATAGAGGGACTGGCGAAGAAGGCGGTGCAAATGTTGCCGATCAAGCCACCGACGCCGTGGACAGCAAAGATATCAAGAGCATCGTCGATACCGAGGAGGAACTTGACCTTGGTGGCATAGTTGGAGCCGGAAGCACCGAGGACACCAAAGATGACAGCAGCCCAAGGAGGAACGTAGCCTAGGAAATATTAGCTGGTTTCCTTCAAGTGTGTTTGAGTTTGTGGTGGAACATACCGGAGCCAGGGGTAATGCAGACCAACCCTGCGACTACGCCAGAACAAAAGCCAACCGTCGAAAACTTCCTCTCCAGGCGGTAATCCAGCAGACACCAAGTGATGCCCCCCACGCAAGCAGCCAGGTTAGTGACCAAGGCCGCCATGACGCCGCGCAGGTTGGCAGCGAGGGCGGAGCCAGCGTTGAAGCCGAACCAGCCAACCCAGAGGAAGACGGTGCCCGTCACGATGTGGGTCGCATTGTGAGGACGGTAGTTGAGCTCGTGTGTCCCGTGGCCTCGGCGCTTTCCAAGCATCATGGAGTAGGCCAGGGCAGCGCTGCCCGAGGCGATATGGACTGGGGTACCACCAGCAAAGTCCAGCACACCCATCTTGTTAGACCATCCATTGGGGTTCCAAGTCCAACAGGCGATAGGATCGTAGACGACAGTAGCCCATATGAAGATGAAGATGACGCATGGGAGCATGCGGCCACGCTCGGCGACGGCGCCGGTAGCAAGGGCGACGGTCAAGGCGGAGAACATGCCCTGGTAGACGGCGAAGAGCATATCCGGGAGGTGAGCGGAGCCCACCGAGGGCCGGGCGAGGACATCATTGAAACCAAAGTTTGCCAGGTCACCGATGAAGGCACCGGACGTGTGAGAAAAGGTGAGAGAGAAGCCCCAGAAGAACCATTGGAAGCATGTAACCGATGCGCTCATTACTGAGAGCCATACCAGTGAGAGGGCGGATTTGCGACGGGCGAGACCCGAGTAGAAGAAGCTGCATGACGCATGTTAGCACACCAGCCAATCCAATCTAGATCTATTGTTCGCCGAGACCAGACCGACAAAATGGGACCCAGAGGAAAAATTTAAAAGACTCACCCGACACCAGGAATCATCAACAAGACGAGCGCAGTGGACGCGAGCATCCAAGCGATATCTCCAGGCTGCGGGCGCAGAGTGTCAGCTTGCGGGCGTTGGTTGCGGGACCCCCTGTAACCCACTGGTCCATAGAGCGGGCGTCCAAAGACTGTGCGCGCATAGGACCCCTCGGGGGGGACTTGGGGCTTGGTGGGAGAAGGGAACCTGAGAACTCACCTCATACCAAATGTTGACATCCATCTCGAGGGGATTGGCGCCAGTCGCGCCGGTGCCGTTGTACTTGAGTTGGGTCGCTCCTCTTGCGTCGCCGTCGCCGCCCATGGCAGCGACGGTTGATGTGGCCATGGATGAGTGTAGGACCGCAAAGGTCAAGAGCGTCGTCGGTATCGGTGTCGCGTGTGGCAGAAGGTGGCGGGACTGGAGGAGACTGCGACGGGCAAGTCTCTCATGACAGGGGTAGCTGGGGCGCAACAACCTCGAGGACGACAAGTCAAACGCTCCTAGGTCTGGGGATGCGGCTTGATAAGTAGGGCTCCCCGAGGGGGGAGGACCTGCTTGAGGAGGAGCTGCGGGCATGTCTGGGCTGGCTGGCTGGGGGAGGGAGCGATAAGGAAAATTGATAGAGTGGTTGAAGGAGAGAGAGTGTGGTCGGGCGACGGCCCAGAAACTGGAAACAGAGTTATCAGGATACGGCCGTGGCGTTTTCCGGCGACGCACTGGACCCAGCGCGATGGGTACGGGGGGACAAATTAAGTCATACACCTACCATAACAGGAAAACGCTTTCATCTGATCCTCTTATTTCTTCTGCCCCCCACCCTGCAACCTGCCTCCCCCGGACTAGCCCCCCGGCGTAGGCGGACGCTTATCGATTTGCGTTACCGGGCCTCATCATGGTCCTCATCAGCGCCAGGCCAGGCACTTCAATGTCATTCAGGTATGAGAAAATGTCATTGCGCGCGCTTTGATCAGCAAAAACTCTTCCATCCGAAAAAGCTTCAATTCCCCATCGATCGATTTCAATTGCCGACTCCCGAAGAGACCATCCATATTGTTCAAACACCACCCGCTGAATCATCACCATGACAGATCAAACAACAAGGCTTCAAGAATACTGTACCCGTACTCGCCTCACCGTCCATTTCATGCTGTGACCCCCGGCGCAAATCTCTGCCCTTTCTGACACCAGCACATCTTTCCTCCCATAATCCTCAATTACTGACTACATAACACTTCAGGTAAAAGAAAGACAAACGGCTACTAACCCGGAGATAGACAGGCTGGCTCGCAAAACCCCCCCAGATCTTGGGACTGATAAGAACCCTTACCTGAACCCCAGATCCCTGAACTGAAATCTTGCCCCTGGATTCCCTTTCCTTCATGCCCCTACCCTCACTCAACCAGCCAGGAGCCGAGATGCGCCGGACTGTTTAAAAATCTCCCAGCTGTTGTTGGTTCCTCCTCTCTGCGTCACTGACCAGGTTCTCTCAGATCTGCCGTTTCATGGGACTTGCTTGTTCCTCTTGCTACCAGCTCATGTAAACACGAGCTTAATGTCTTTGAGACTCCGTCAGAGGACGGCACGGCAGCACCGGAAGACGCGGAATGCATGACGGAAACGTTGCTTAGCCTTATCTCGAGGAAGCTATTCATCATCCCGACTGCACGGTCGAACCCTCCATTACTACCAACACCAACATTAGTGTAGCAACACTCAATCTTAACAAACCCGCAAACAATGGCCTCATCGAGCACACCTTCCCCAGCTCAAGTCGCCATTCCCTTCTCCTCCCTGTCAAAGAAAAAGAAAGGAAAAACGTAGGTACCTATGTACAAAACCTCCAAGCCTCAAATGACGTCCGGGGTCTCAGCTGCTGATAAGCTACCCCACGTCCATTGGCCGCCGGCCCAGGTGGGGGCTATCAAGACATGTACGCCCAGCCTCAAGCGTGCGTCGACGGGCAACGGACGAGGTCACAATGTCCTCTGTTTGAATCCAGCATTCATTCCCATGAATCAGTCACAATGGCTTTTTGTCTTGTGATTGAGTTTGAGGTCTTGCTTTTCTCGAGACTCTATCACATTTGACATGTCTCCGCTCCATCCGCGGAGTTGATCACAACTCTAACTTTAGAGAAGATTGCTCAGGGGGAAAAGATTACGCACCATGGATCATGATTCCTACCAGTCAGGCTTGCGGTCAAGGTTTCAAGATAGCGGAGTGATAAGCCAGTCGGGCTTGAGCGTCAGCATCAAGGACAAACACAGCAGCAGTCCGCATCGTACGGGGCGATGACGTCCTCACGACTCTTCAATATTGATCTTAAACACATTCATGAGAGTAGTTGCTTTCAAGCACATGCCAAGTAGTATGATTCGTCCCTCCATGAAGATCATGAGCTGTAGCTGGCGATGCCCTGTGATGACGATCAAAGAAACACAATGCACTGCCCCCTGATCCGCCTTGAATTGTTATCACTCTCGCAAAACTCGACAATCGATAGCTATGACACATCAGACCATTTCTCTCAGGTACGCACATATCGACTTGCACCCCCCAGACCGATTATCAACGACGTCAGGAAAGGGTGGCGCTTTACCCCTGACTACTGCACGGTGTGTCGAGCATGGAGAGCGAAGTAACGAGAGAGAGGGAGCCTCACTTTCTTTTTCCATCGTACGCTCGATATGCAATCCTTCTTGATAAAGAAGGTCATAAACTATTACACACCGAATGAGGAATCTCACTCTCATAGTTCCCCCTGTGGTGATCGGGGTCGTGTTAGCTCTACGCTTGCATCCCTCCGCCGTAACCTCGCCTCCCGGAACTTCCACTTGCATGTTCCTAGTGCTATCTGGAGAGTTCCTTGTAATTCTGGGGTAGTCATATCAGAAGGACCGGTAAATTTTGCCCAAAAGAGGAAATCGTACAGGAACGGGTGAAAGGATGTGAGACAGAGTTGCTTTGACTTGTATATATGTGAGATCGTTAAGACACATGAAAAGATAACCCAGAAGAAAGTATGATTTATAAGAGAAACCAAGGTGTGCAATCTGATCTGAGTTCTATGTTGGTAGGATGAGTAAAGCGAAACAATATCTGGATATAATGGTGATAGCGTCTGTGTTGCATGCTGCTACCATGCCTACCCAGGAACTAGATCTTGACAAGACAGACGTTAATCTGATAGATATGACCAATTCCCAAGCCGAACTGGTGCAGTGACATCTGAGGAAGACAGCCGATAGCATATAGATTACAAGTTGTGCAACACTCGCAACACGGTTTGGTTAGAACAAAGACATCTCCCCTAGGACACAATGTGTAAGAGAGCTTTCCCAGCTCAACACACGTTTCACAAAAAGGTATGAACCATAAAGTATTTTTATGTAGTTATCAATTGACTTGATAGGCTATTTATATTATACAAACCATCGACTACACTCCAACGCTCCTCACCGAATACCCAAACTGTAATACAAGACATTATATACCAAAAAGGGCCGCGGCCAATGTATGACCTGCGTAATGTATAACCCACGTAATGTATATCCAGGCTTTGAGCAAGCCCTTCACCGTCAAAACTCCAGAGTGCCTTACTTTTTCCCAATCGCGGGCACCAACATGTGTGCGTGCGTATCCCAAAGAATGAGGCATTGTACCCAACTCGGTCCATCAGGTGACTCTTCCAAGGCCACCGTGGAAATGTGTACCCGGGCCTATTTTGCTAGGCCGCTATGAATCGTTGCCGAATATTGGCAAGTCGTGAAATCAAGAAACTCCGTTTCGCTAAATGCAGCATCCGTGTCAAGACACCTGATATGTGCTCCCTATCCAGTTCCCATTAAAAGGGGCGTGTCTCATTCTTCAACTCCCTCCTCTTCAGCCACTCAGCGTCTTGAATCTTTCCTCAAAAGACTTCATCTGCTCTTGCTCGATGATCTTCTGTAGTCGCCTTGTCTCGCGGACCGCAGCCTCTCGCTCGTCTTGGAGGTTCAGGACCTCGATCTGAGCGGCGCTCATCCTGGCAACAACATCTTGCATCTCATGCTCGGCATCCTCGAGGGCCTTCTCCAGCTCCGTCACGCGCTCCCGAAGCACGTCCATCTGAGCAGCATCCTCAAAGGACTTCTCCGTGAGTCGTGGAGAGACAGGGCCAGGGAAGCGCGCGCTGAGGGGGCTCAGGAGCGAAGGCTTGCGGCCCGATTGGAAACTAGGAGAGCGAAGGCCTCCGCGGGTAGGGCTGCTCATGCGTTGAAGGTGAGCGTTGTGAGCCTCACGGATCGCCGTGATCTCATCCTCGTGACGGTTGACCCGATCCTCTGATGCTGTCTGCGCAGCAACAAGCTGTTCTTCCATGGTCCTGAGGCGCACCTGCAGGTCGGCGATGCGGTCCGAGTTGGACTTGCGGTCGTTCTCGCCTCGAGTGACGGCGTTGGCGAGACGCTCCCGGAGTTGAGCGTTGGACGAGAGTTGATGCCGAACCTGGGAAGCAAGCTCCTCCACCCGACGAGCGGATTCGTTAAGATCATCGGCAAGGGCTCGCTCGCTCTCCATAGCCTTGCTCTCGCTGGCGCTGAGCTCATCATACTGGTTCTTTAGGGCGTCAATCTCGTGCTGAGCAGCATCACGCTCAGAGACGGCGATGGAGAGGGTGCGCTCCAGTCGCTCCATGGCGAGGTGGGTCTTGTC
The DNA here is from genome assembly GCA_003946985.1 of Fusarium duplospermum. Lineage (NCBI taxonomy): Eukaryota > Fungi > Ascomycota > Sordariomycetes > Hypocreales > Nectriaceae > Fusarium > Fusarium duplospermum. The sequence goes on along the minus strand of NKCI01000130.1, from coordinate 73,502 downwards.
ATCGTTTGCAGTATCACGCTCGAGCTGCTTAATCCGCTCCAAGGAGTCAGCATAAGCAGCCTGCAGTTCCTTGTAGGCCTTCTCCAGGGACTCTGAAGTGACGGGTCCGTTGGGGCTGGCAAATGAGCCGCTGGAAGTGCTGGAACCACTGGCACGGGCGAATGATTCCGGAATGAGAATGTCCTTCTCCTTGAGAAGGTCACGGAGCAGAGCAATTTCCTCCTCAGCTCTGTCGAGATCCATCTTCAATCCACCGAGGCCATTCTCCACTTGATACTTCTGCTCAAGGGCATCCTCAGCGCGGCGTCGGAGAACGTTAATCTCAGTGCGCAAATTGGAGATTTCCCTCTCGAAACCAGCCTTGCGCGGTGACGTAGACATGAGTCTCTCCCGCTCGTGCTGCAAGATGCGGATCTTCTTCTCGTTCTCTCGGTTTTGAAACTCCTGTCGCTCAAGAAGGCTCTTGAGGGCACTGTGGAGGGCATCTCGCTGAGCCTCGACATCCTTTAGTCGCTCAGCGAGGGCTTCTCGAGATTCCAACTGCGTATTCTTGACGCTATTGGACCTCGACAGACCCGATGGCCTCTGTCCTCGGAATGAACTAGTCGCGACCGAGTTTGATCGCGCAAGGCCGCCAGACATGGCGCGGGACATGCGGTTGAGGGGAGGTGTCGAAGCACCGGATTTCGAGCCATGTCGCAATGTGTCGTTCTCCCGCTTCAACATCTGAAGCTCCTGCTGCATCTTAGAGGACTCGTAAGTAAGATTTGAGTACTCGGCAGCCTCTGCTTCGAGACCTTCGACACGCGCCCTCAGCTGGGGAACAATCTCATCACGGAGATTATCGCGCTCACTGCAAGCTTCATGGAGCTCCCCTCGGATGGCGTTGATGAGGTCCTCAAAGTTGTTCTTAACTGTGCGCTCCTCGGACAAGCGCCTCCTAAGATCGCCGCAAGTTGTCTCGAGGTCTTTGAGTCGCCCGCTTGCATCCATGTTGTTCATTTGAGCCAGGTCAACTTGCGATGCCCTCTCGGCAAGCTCCTTGATCTGTTGATCGAGCGCTTTTCGTCTCCCTCGCTCATCTTGTAGTTTATTGGTAAGTTCTAAACGTATCGAGGCTTTTTCTTGTTCGGCTCTTCTGTGGACTTTGTCCAGCTCGTCTCGGCTCAGTTCGCTGTCGCTCGTCTTGGCTGAACTGTAGCCCGAGTCGGAGTAGTAGTCGCTGGTCCTCTTGCCGGGTGTTTGAGAGTTGTTGATTTGGTCTTGAAGTCGGTCCACCAAATCTTCGAGGTCCATCTCGCGCCGGATAGAGCTTGCTAGCTCGACGCTGATGGCCTTGAGTTCTTCTTCCATTTCGTCGATTTGCGCAGAAGTTGAAGACTGTGAAACTTGTGAGTATGTTTACCACATATATTGCGACCACTAAGCCACCCCTGGCTATAGTTGTCTTAAGATATGATATATACTAACCGTTGAATAGGGGGTATCATTTGCTCCGCCGTTCCTCCCAGGCGAAATGGGCGACGATATAGATGAGAACTCCGTGGCGGAAGGCGAAGGCGCTGCCCAACTAAAGAGGGCAGCGAACGGCGAGTTTTGGCCGGGTGACTTTGGCAAGGGTTTGTTCAACTGAGGCGACGGCGTGGTCTGAACAGAAGGTGGTGTTTGTGCGCCGTCAGGTGGTGTATCGTAATTGGCGACGTCGATTGCGACCTTGTCAAGTTTCAGATGAGGAGGTGTCGGCTTTGGGGCAAACATGGGCGCAGGGGCGGATTTCGAGTTAGGGGTTTCGGAAGCGATTGAGCCAGTTTCTTTGACGTTGACGTCTGTTTCAACGTGATCGACTGCTCTGACAGCGCTAGGACCAACGACAGTTTCTTTGTCACTTGAAGTGACCTTTGTGACTTTTGCGACGGTTGCAACCTCTGCGATCTCGGCCTCTTCGTCACTGATGTCGTCGTCGGTGTCGCTCCCGTCGAGCACGGTCTGGGGGGTAACGTCTGCAGAATCTGACTTGAAGTCTGAGATCAGATCATCATATCCATCCAGAACGTCAGAGAAATCAGAGTGCGAGGCGGTAGGGCTGTGGCCTGGAATGTTTTGCGACCCAGCAGGAGTCGCGCTTAGGGTCGCCACACTTTTGTCGGAGGGTCTACAACGAGAGGATTCCAGTCAGCAACGGGTTCCATGGGGAGGTGGGATTCGGTTATGTGAGACAAAGAACGGACGAGGGGACTCACTGGCCAGCCGCCGGCGAGGCACGGGCTGCGGGAGAGAACTCGTACAGCGTAGGACTGTCGACGGAATCGGGCCTGGCGAACCTCGACTCTGGCTTTGGGAGCTGAAGTGGCGAGGGGATTGGCGATCCGGAGGAGGAGAATCGGAGAGCCAGAGCGGAAGCCGACGACGAGAGAGGCTTGCGCTTGATGGGCGGCCCGGTCGGAGAGGTGACGGAAGCGGACGCGGGAGCAGCAGGGCCGGAGGCGGAAGAGCTGTAGTCAACCGTCTGGGAACGAGAATGCGCGGCCGCGTTCCTGGGAGAGGCTTCGGGCTGGCTGCGAAGTGGGTGGTCTGACGTTGAAGAAGACCGGCGAGATATGTCGTCAGGGTCAGTAGAAGCCGAGGCAGATGGAACGTCGACAGGAGGTGCAGTAGTATCAGGACGAGTATCAGAGTTGGAGGCGGACAAAGAAGGCATCGGCACTGCAGCAGGCGCCGGGGCGGCGGCCAGGGCAGGTTCCATATTTGGAAGATATACCGACGACCGTCTCGATACGAACCCAGAGGTTAATTCGTATGAGGCCTTGGACTTGGGACTTGGGGGAGAAGGCGGCAAGAGACCAGCCAAGTCGAGTTGGTGTGTGAGTGGTGTGGGGGGTGAGGTCGAGACAAAGGGCGTGTGACGTGTTGACCCAGGGGCCAGCAATAATGTCTTATCGCCGGAAATGGAATTGACCCATGGATAGGCGGAATAGGATAGGATAGAATAGCGGATAGTATGGGCAGGCGAACGAGTGAGCAAGAGGAAGAGAAGGAGCCCCAGAAGACAAAGTGAAGGGATGAGAATGGAGAGAGAATGAGGACGCGCCGAGCTAGAGGGGAGAATGGCAACGATGGCTGGGGACCATGCGCGCTGGTGGACGGTCGGCCGGACTCTGTATCGCCGCTAATTCAGGGGTCCAATGGGCCATGAAAGAGCTTGTCGACGCTGCAAATGGCCTTGTTGAAGCCTTCAAGGGGACGGGAGAAAGGGGGTGGGGATGCAGCCTCGGTGGGGATGACGGGCGGTTGGAGTGGATTAGGTCAAGCCTAATCCTGGACCGTGAGCGTGGGACCCCCGCAAGCCAGACCAGACCTCTTCCAAGGCAAGAAAGGCTTGGTTCTTTTTTAGTTTGTTTGCCAATCAACAGGCGAGAGGAGGATCTCGAAAGTCGTGGAATGACGAGGCTTGGATGTAGAACGCCTCTGGCTGGCTGGACCATGTCACGGCCGGCAGCGAAAACCATGAATCAGCCAGTAAGACGAAGAGTTGGCAGCGGCGCGAGACAGAGGGCTGAACCACTCAGAGGTCGTCCGTACCTGAGAAGCGCCGGGAACCTGGGGGAGGCCGTGGCCTGGGTGACCAATTGCGACCGAGTGACCAGGGTGGGTTTCTGGTGATGGTGGTGATGAAGGTGAAGATGGCGGGCAGAAGAGGCGAGGACAGGGATGGTACCTGCGCTAGCGCCGAATGCTCAAGGATCAAGGTTGCCCTGGGCGCGCTGTGCGTTCAGGGGGTAGGCAGAGGCAGGCAGGCTAATAAATTGACGATTTGATGAATATCTCTGCGCAATGAGCGGCATAACCACTTGCTGTCTTCAGTTCATGTATAGACAAGGAGTGGGCGTCTGCAATGTAACCTTCCGAACGTCTACCAATTCGCCGCTCTGAGTGGACGGTTCTTCTGCTGTAATGTGGCACGCGCAGCTGTAAGTGGGAGGGAGCCCAAGACCACGCTGACGGGTTTCCTGCGATTGATTGATTGATTGATGGTTGATTGCGGGAACGGCCTAATTCATCTGGTTGGCCGTCTGTCAATAAAATCAAACCCTTGATGGGATGAAAGAGACCAGAAAAAAGAGACGGACAAACAACAAAGGCCAACCCGTGGTCAATGCCTCTGTGTGGCTTAACGTGGTTGGGCCACCGAAGCCATGAGGCATGAGAGAGAAGCACAGGGCTGGTGCAGGGGGGGCATCACCAAGAGGTGGACGGCATGAATCGAGATTCCTGGGATCAGCCTAGTATTTTGATCCATCTTCTAGTGGGTGTCACGGCCATCTTTAAAGGCCATGGCCATGCGATGCCATGCTGTGCGACCGACACTTTTGTATCGTGATCGTTTACCGTTCGGCGGCTATCGAGACGGCACGCTCTGTGCATATATGCACGTAGCCGCCCGTACTGTTGAAAAAAGGCTTGTTTAACTCCAGCGCGTCTGCTGAAGCGAGTGATATCATCTGCAGATATTTCCCATCGTGATGCCCAGGTTATCCTTGATTTCCCCAGCAACAACAGACCACACCATCCATACAAACCCGCTTTACCGCTCGAACCAACCTGGAAGGGTCTATCGAACCCTCGCGTTTGCTAGTGCTTCACGTGCTTGACATGGACGCCGCGCTAATTAACACTGGCTCGCAGAAATGCAATGTGATGCAGAAGACGCCGCCGGTGACAGGACAGGCTGTTTAAAGTGCAGACCCAACTTTATCTTCAGAGTGCAATAACCCCCCCGGCTCTTCTCTTCTTGGAACGGCAGGCCAGATGGCGGTGAGCAACTTGAAATCACACTAAGCGCCTTGTCATACTTCAACGGCCTCTTTTGCACTTCCATTGGCGCCTTGACTAGGCGAGGAACCGTGTCATTGATCGACGACGCCGCGGCTTCATCGATATGTGCACGACGTCTGTGGTATCAGGAAGCGTTCGGCACTTGATGATACCGGTACATACTACTCCGTACATAGTTTACGCTTCATTTCTCATAGTCACATCCACCACTCGTAGCAACCAACCCTCAACCTACCTCTTGTTATTAGCTTCCATCTCAGGGTCTTCTCCCTTCAAATCCCGTCCATCTCCGTCTTGACTGAACCTAAAACGTAGATCAGGGTCCAGAGTGAACGATTCGGAAATTTGAATAATGGTGCAACCCTGAATCTACTCGGCCTTGTACAAATTGCATCTTGATCACCTCAGGCGTCTTGCCTTGGAACCAACTTGAATCTGGGGGGGTAGTTCGGCTAACCAAGACGAGGCCCATCTCCGTTTTGGCCAAGCAGGGGGGGAGGGGCGCCCATGATGTGCTCATTTACGAAAATACAATGATAGGAACCTCTCTATTGCCGTGGTGGCAAGCTGAGGCTAGTAAAGATGCATGCCATTTGCTACCTTGAACTTTCGATAACTGACTGCCACCTCAAGGGTAGATGACGAGGGAGTTTGTCGATCCCTTGTTCTAGCCAGCAAACCCCTTCCCTTAACAGAGGAACAGCGGCATATCTCGGAAGACGGCGAAGCAAACCATCATATCAACCAAGACGCCGTCTCCAAGCTACCACGTAGTACGCCGTCAACCTGTCCCTCCTCAAGTTCGAGGCCAATGAACCCTGATCTCCCCGATCAAGAGCGTTCCCACCCCCACCGATCGAAATGAGTGGCGCTTGCAGCGCGCAATAACCACACAAACACAGACCTCTTCCAAACCAATGTCGATCGATCCTTTTGGTCTTTTGGTCACAGGGGAGGTTACGTTGATCGCAACCCTCGGCGGAGGTGTTCGAGTTGCCGCCGATCAAAGACTCAGCTTGCGTTAGTTTCCGGGTTGCTCTCCGTTCTGGGAAAGACAGTCAGCCTCTCTCGTAAAATCGAATCCCCTTTACGGAAGTGCAGCTGCTGTAGGGTATTGGAATCGTCATGGGTCAAGATGGCCATTGGGCGCGTGCGTAAGATGACATGATTTACCCATCTGCGTCGATAATCAAATCAGCATGTAGTCTCCGAGCCTGCAGCCATCGTCTAATAGCTCCTCATGTATGTGTGATTACTGTGACTGCTGATATGTATCCGGCTACACGCCTCACCTTATTTTGCTTTTGCCCGTTGTAAACCTGTTGGTGGTGGCCCTGAGACATGCCACCAGCACCATCCGAGTTTATGAGCCGAGACCTCGAGGCAAGGCGTCGTGTGAATTGTGACAGATGAAAGCTGACAGAACCAGAGACCGGGGGCACGGGAAACCTAAGACATGCCGCATTGGGATGCCTTATTCCCACACGGCCGAGTTGAATGTGGCTCTTGGTCAAGATCGACAACAAACGGCCGCTCGACAAGTACTTTGTGAACCCCCTTATAGCTTATACCTCGGGATCATAGACAAGTACGCACCAGACACAAACGAGCAACTGGAACGCCGTTTACTACGTAGTGATGATATGCTATCTATACGCTGCTATACCCAACAACCCATTGTGACAAGAACCCAATATACACGCCCATGATACCCAGAAAAAGCTCCATCACGAAACCGGCTTCCCCTTTGGCAATAGAGTCCAATGGCCACTACATGAGCACTTACGCTGTTGACCAAGAACAAATGTGAAACCAGGACGGCTGCCAAAAACATCCTCCATCACTGCTGCACACCGCGTGCATCGTCTCCATTGACGGTTGGGAGAAGGCTTTATCTCCATCCGCTTAAACACGTCAACGTAGAACATGCCCCGTGCCTTCTTCTCCGCCAGGCTGTGCTCATCGTCTTGAACCTCCAAGAGGTCGTAGTTTGCAAAGAACAGCCGCGACGGGTCCGTGGAACTTCGAAACGCTGGTAGGTCAGTGGTGAAGAACTTCTTCATGATCTGAAGAAATGCCGGCGGAGGTGACGCAGACAGGAGCATAGCAAGCTCGAACTGGATTCGAGCCGTCTTGACTGCCACATCGATCTGCTTCCCCTGCGGCGCATTGTGTTGCGACTTGACGAGGTTTGGGAGGAAGACTTGGTAGGCTTGCCTAATCTCCTTGCTGAGCTCAGTCAGGAGAGCCTCAAACTCTGCCACTTTGACGAGCCCGGACGAGGTCATCTGCTGCATCTTTTGATATGCCTGCTGTAGCTGAGGAGCTGTTCTACCAGTCGATGAACCATCTGCCACCGCTGACTGTCGGCGATAAAAGTCAATAGCTCGCGTGCTCAAGGCTTCCAAGTGGCCCAATCTACGGCAGACTGCCGACAGGAAGCCTCGGCTAGACGAGCTCAGGAGGAAATGAAGTGAGATATTGCCCTTTTCATGCAAGTATGGAGCAATCTCGCTGAAGCGCTCTCGAGTCAAGAGCTCCAAGAACTTGTTGTCGTTCATGAGTTCGAAGAGACAGTCGATCAGCCAAGCGACAAGGTCCAATGCCCATTTACCGCAGCCAGCCAGCGTTTCTACGACCTCTGCATCAAATGTGAGCGGCTGCCCTCAGTATCAACTTGCGTGACCGGACTACTTACCAGGTTCATCCAGAGGACTCAGCTTTTCCCGAACAGTCAGGGGCGTATTGCTCGCGATCGTGACGAGAACTACTGCGTTCCGCACGTTTAATGCCAGCATGGAAAACCTGCCCTGGAAAGTTCGAGAATTGAACTCGCCGCGGAATCCCAATGCGTTCATGATGCTAAAACAATACTGTAGCGAACCATTCCGTACAAGGCCATCGTGATGGGTATCCTCTGAGTAGTCGACTTGAATTTTGAGAATCCTAATAAGTTCCGTAATCCAGTCTTGGATAAACCCTATTCTCTATTAGGAGATGTTGGTGTTTCTTGTGGCACAAGTAGCTTACTCTTTTTTGTCGTGTATGGCCGCACAATAGCAAGCATGTCGTCATAGTTGTTCTGGTAGAACATGGACGGTGCAGCTGTCACGGTCAAGGCGGCGATGCTCCCGGAGTATTGTGCTGGATTCGTCAATAACATGCTCATAGGCTTGGGTAGAAGTGGACATACGATCTTGCATTGAGTTCCCAATATCACCCAGAGGATAATGCAGCTTGTTCCACCTCACTTTTCCATCATCAACCATCTGGATCATGGAGCAGTAGGTAGGTGAAAAGGCCACTTGCTGGCCTAAAGAATTGTCAGCGCAAATCATCATGTCAAAAATGAGACTTACAAGGCCCTTCATCGGCAAAGGTCCACCCTAACTGTCGAAGATTGATAACCTTGGTTGTGTCTTGGTTTGTATAGAGCTCGTCAAACGTGAGTCTGTCACGAAACTCTACCGTGCCATCTGCGAAAGCCAGGACCAGCACCTTCCCAAAGTGAAGTGTGTGGAATGCGATGACAACCTTGTTGATAACGATGGGAGCAATCTTGCGAAGCTGTGTGATGTTGGGGAGCTCTGAAGAAAGGCTGTTTCGTCGACCCCCGAGCTGCTCAAAGGCCTTGTGGAGGTGCTGTTTTGACTCGACGGCTTCCCAACGATCAATGAAACTTTGAGCCATTTGATAGGGCCCCTCACTAGAGGTGCGCGATCTGACAACGACAATCATTGGTGGTGTAGTGTTCATACCAGTGCTGTCCATCAGCGAGGGGAGAACCTCCAAGTGAGAGAGTTCTGCCATGAAAGCATCGTTGTTCGAATCAGTAGAGCCGCCTTGCAGCCAGTTTGTGGTCGCTAGGTGTTTCTCAACCAAGGATGGATTGAGGTTCCCTGCTGGTCGGCCAGAGGCCTTGTCGGGCTGAGGAGTTTGGCCCCAGTGTATCTCGATCCTGACCAACCTTAATTGCTTTGAACTTGTAGCCAAGGCGAGAAGTAGGTGCTCTATTAGTGGTCAGTACTTGAACATTTGGGTTGATGGGGCGGATACGCACTTTTCTCAGAGGCAAAGGCAGCATGTGTGATGATATCATCAGATGAGCTGACGCTCTCAAGCTCTATCGTTGTTTCCTCGATTCTGTTGTTGTTTTGTGACCATATCATCCTGAGAGTGCCGTTTGTGGTGAGGGTAAATAGAGCGCTTTTTGCCGGGTTGGGGTGTGAGGGACCACCCGCTTGAACAAAAGAGCTTTCATATGTATAACCGTTGCCATGTTTCGTGGCTGGCCCGTACATGACATTGTACGACTTTAATTTCCTGTTAGAAAGAAACCCAAGGGATTTTCGGCCTTCACATACCTGTTGGTTGGACGGAGTGATGCTAAGCCAGTATGCTCCAACGACAGCGTGTACGTCGTCAACGGGATCAGTGTCCCATTTCCTCTGGAGGAAAGGATGGTTGAGCGAGATTGAAAAGCTGACGATACTGACACGCCCGACTGCATCGATGACAGCCAGGTCAGGGCTGCTTGTGTTTGCCCATACCAGGTGGACTAGAGGGACGGCTGGTGAGCCCTTGACATGTAGACATGTGGTTGGTTCACTGAGGTCCCACGAGCCATCGTCTGTACTGCGCCGCAGATAGCGAAGCTCAAGAGTCTGACCGTCTGGCGTGATGGAAGCGATGGTGCCGGTTCTCGACCAAGACACAGTCCTGTCGGTTGGTTAGTTGATGCGTCCACCGACAAGTTTTGCAATTTTCATACTGGCAACACCCTCGACTTCTCAGATCGTCCATCCTCTGCTGGAGCTGCTTGCTTGGAGCCCTTACGGGAAGCGAGAGGCCCACGGTATCGCCAAACAGGTCGTCGACATCGTTGAGGTCCACTGGCATGGCATTATCCAGCATGAGAGGCATCTTTTCCGCAGTCATTGGAAGAGTGTAAGGGTATCAAAAGAAAAGCTCAAAAAAGAATTAGGAATACATGAGTAGCCAAATTTTAACACTGATTCACCGATATAACATGACCAGGTGATGAACAGTGATATTTGAGTTGAAGCTGGATAAAGTTAAAGAGATAGATGGATGGCTGAACTGAGAAAGGCTGAGGCTGAGGCCGTAGGTGTTGGCTGACGCGCTGTCTCATTGGCTTGTGCTTTAGCCTTCAGTGGAGGCCGTGCCGGAAAAACGACGGCAAGACATGGAACTTCACGACGAGACGCGTTGACTTTAGGTAGCGCGTCTGCACCTCCTAACTTAAGGAGAGAAATTGAGGGCTTCGTGTGTCTGTGAGGCTGGCTTCTTTGTTTACTTGGATGAGGTGTTGACCGCTTCCTACAGACACAATCTCATACCGTCTTTGTTTCGGGAGGGGGTTTGAAAATAACGTTTATTTTCTAACGCTATTGACGACGGGAAGTTGCTTCAACCGTGTCTTTCAAGTTGAAGCATGCTTTGAGCCATCATCCACGATGCGAGCGTTGGCTCATGCTCTCACCATCTTGAAGCATCACCAACGCATTAACTGCAATCATGAGAGGCAACCTACCGAGGTGGTGATAAACTACCAGCTAAGCTTGTGCTCACGTGGCCCGTTGCGTTTGGTTCGTCTACACGTCCGTGTTAGCTAGCTCGAGCCATCTCAAAGACGATTCACTTCGAATCACTGTCAAATTGCCATCGCCTACGCCGCCTAGAGAAAATCGCACCATTCCTCCTGGAACGCTTAGCTATCTCGGCAGTTGGTCTTCGCTCACTGCGACGTTTGACACGCCGGGCTCACCCTGCTCTGGCGATGTGGTTCCCGGACATTGGTGTCGCTAGGCGGAGCCACCGATGGGTATCGCGCCACGCCCGGACGAGTCGAACACAGGAATGGGGCGACTCCTTTCATCACGGGCCCTTGGATGCGAGTGCACATATGCACGGCAGACGGTAAGTGGCGCCCAGAAGCGAAGCAAGCCTGGCCCTGAAGAGTGCGTCGTCTGTGCTTCTCATGTTGTGCTCCACACTCTCCCATGAGCGCAGTTTCAGGTACATATGATATTATGGATGGCTTATCGACGATGCCGACATCTCCATGCCCTCTACATCGTACTGTGTGTTTCGAGAGACTCATCTCTATGATCACGTGTATCTTGAAACTTACAAGGGAACATGTTCAAATACGAACGGAAACGCCGGGCCCAAGCCGGTCTCGGGTTGATCGGGAGGGTCCTGCTGGGATAGGTATTTTGAGGCTGCTTCCCCGTGGTCAACGGTGAGCTGCCCTGTTAGTCCTGCCCACTCACTACTGTTGGCGAACCCCGGAAGCGGCTCTGAATGGAGTCGATGTGCTGTTGCAGCAGTGACCCACTGGAACCAGATACGACGACTTCAACAAGGGCTCGTGGGTCGTCTTGTGCTCCAGAATGTTCTCCAAGGCGATGGAAATGTCTTTTAGAGTTGAAAGTTAAGCTGTTGGGTTACATGGACGTTTGTCTTCCCCAGATGGATCGCCAGGCTGAAAACAATAAACAGAATTCGGGGGTATCCGACGGACATCATGACGCTCTTTTAAGCGTAACGCAATAGCTGTCGTTAGCAAAATAGGCCAAGAGACCAAGAGGGATGGATCCCCGGATAGTCCCTCCTGGTCACTATCACGGCTCTTCAGAGACCAGGGTGAGTCCTAGCCTAAAGGATTTCCAACAACTTGATTTCCACTCCCTCGGTCTGACTTACATTATTGACTGGATTGAAAACTCGGTGAACGAGTTGCTAAAAGCTTGGCTGTCCCATAACTGATTTGTACCTCGTAACGAAGTCCTCTGTATCCGTTGCACCACGGCTCATCGGGTTGAAGCCATACGTTCGTCGACGAAGTTGTGTAACCACCACGATAATGCGAACCACGACGGTTGGCGTAACTATCCACGTCCTCGGCTCCGTCGTCAATATCGGCCGCGGCGAGGCGGTAAATGCCGCCGGCATCGTTCCCAACAAGCCCCGGGACCCCTGGGAGGCTCAGAATTGCTTTTGCCTCTCAACGTAGAAGATGATCCAACGGCCAGGGGATGGAAAACAGACGATGTGCCTGAACTAAGACCAAAGTCAATATCTTCAAGGAGGAATCCAAAAAGTTGGGGCACCAATGTGGCACGGCCAGTTGCACAGGGGTTTGCTGGCCACCTGTTGTTAACGTCAACTGCTGGCTGTTGGTCGCCTTGCCGCGAGATGCTCGCAAGAACCAGGCGACAGATGTCAGAGCTTTAGCTCGACTATTCGGAAGAGATGCCCAAAGGGACTCAACGGGACAAGGCCGTTGGCCACATCAGGAACCGATGGCTCAGGAGTGGTTCCTTCGGATGCCTGTCACAGGGGCCGCTTAAAGATAGCATTGAACGGTCGGGCGTGCCCTGGCTAGTCGGGCACCGGCCCCGGTCCCCTGTGCTCTCAGCGTTGCATGGAAATCTGGCAGTTGATCTCACATGTCTTGTCGTGTCCTCCTGGATGTGCTGAGGAAGATGGTTGGACGCGAGGCTGCTGCATGAGGCCGAACAGAGTTGAGCTTGGCATCCAAAGGAGGACGAAGGAATGCAGGGTTAGGTGATTGGACAGACCCAAGTAGCTGGTAGAAGCCCCTGAATTATCGAGCAAAAGGAATTTTCGAGGCAGAAGTGACAGACGACTCAATTCGGTCTGACGTTGGCTACCCTTGGTTACCCTTGGCTGGTCGGGCGAGAGCCCCAGCCGTGCAGAATCGAGGTTGGTGGAATCGAGACAGCATGGATCCACCGATGTTTGCTCCCGTCTCTGGGGCGCGCCTGAGGTCTGAGCCTCATGAGAACGAGTGAGCAATGGAGTCGACGCGGGCAGTGGGCGAGCGAGTGGTGGATCACTCCGGCTTCCACCTCATCCACCGGTGCAGCGGGCCCGGGGCAGAGACGGCCTTGCAGAGACGGCCTCGAAATGGCCAATGCCAGGTGCATTGGTGCCCCCCAGACATAGGGGCTAACAGAGACGGATCGCGGCTTGTAACCCCCCCAGACTCAGTTACTCGGCAGGGCTCTAACGTTAGCTGAAGCCCGGCTCTCCGGTCGCGGCGTTGAGATGGCGCCCCCCCCTCTCGTCGAGGTGCCATTATTCAGCCGAACGCAACGCTCTGCTGTTGTGAAGGCGTCCGGGATTTTGGGATGCCGGCTGCAGTGCTAGACTCGAGGCTAAAACGGATTGGCCTGGTGGGTTGCAAGGACGGACGGTGAAGGGCAAGCAATGGAGGCCAAGCTTGCAATGGAGGGGAGGCCACGAACTGGGGGCCATTTCTGCCAGGGACCAGGGCCCGAGGATTGGCGGCGACGGGCACCGACATAACTTGATGCAGCGCCGTGCTTCAACAAGAATGTGACCTTGTCCATGTACATACTCTGTAGATCCATGTCTTGTTCGCCCGTTAGCTGGCCTCTGCACGCGGACTTTGTTCGTTTCGTAGACCGTTCACTTTGGTCTTTTCGACGGGACGACGGGGACGAGGACGGGGGGGACAGCGATCGAGCGAGAGCGGTCGGACTGTGTCCGTACCTATGAATCTGGAGTCAGTTATGCCGCCCGAAGCTCATGACCCCATACGACACTTGCGCTGCCGCCGGTGAAGTTGGTTACCTAGGTAGATAGATCGTGGGTGGCCGGCCTTTTTTTTCCATGTTTTTTTTTTTATTTTTTCTTCTTTCGTCATATGTAGAGGGGTCCAATCTCCATTGCAACGCCAAAATCCTCGAGCTACTTCTTCTTTTTCCCAATCTTTGACCTCTTTGTGAGAGGCCTTTTAATTCTTAACAGCAGCAGCAGCAGCAGCAGCAGCAGCAGTAGTCGGCGACCGGGCAGTTGGTTCACGTCATCAGACTAACCTCAAAGGAGAGATCCCGTACCTGCCGACTTTACGATTTCACGGTTTCCCAACGACGATTGCCACTGCCTGCGAAGCACTATGAACGTTGCCGGGGTCTTTGGGCAAGTGTGAGAACAGGAGTACCTCGCGACTTCCTTCCTCGCGTCCACGAAGCCCTCACCAAATCAACTTCTTCCAAGAGTCGTCGACTGAGCCCAGACAGCTCTACTCTCTCTCTTGTTGTCTCCCTCTCGATCTTCGCTCACACACACCAACGGCAAACGAAAAAGGCAAGGGCAAGAGGCGCTCCCGCGGGGGCCAGGTTGACAGCAGTGGACCTTGCATCACGGTTCATTTCCAAATCCCTTCATGATCAGCGCTCGCTATCCAATTCAATCACCACTCCCTGTCGCAGAAATCTAAAACCCTGCTCCTTTAGTTGCCGCCTGCCCCAATCGACTCTTTACTGGGCTTCGTCATGGGCCAGGGCGATGGAGAGGATGCGGTGCCGGTCTTGAGTCCTCCGTGGACTAGAGGCAGATGGCCAACGCATGGTGCAGCCGCAGACGCAGACGGCAATATCGAGGACGATAACAACCGTCTTACCGTCAGCGATATTAGCGACGGTGCCGAGTCACCTTTCGATGTTGATAATAATAGAACCTTCCTCGACACTGAGACTCTCTGCTCTCGCTCAGGCAGTTCGTCCCATCATCTACATCCAAGGCCTCTGCATCATTACCAGCGCCGACCAGTTCACGCCGACAGCCGTATACATGCACAGCACGCACATGCGTATGCACCCGCATTCGCAAACCGCCATTCTCGAGACCGATCCGAGCCGCAGCTACGACGCCACTATCTCGCCGAGCTCGACTTCAGCGATACCCTGACTACTACTACTACTGACGAGGACCGAGATTTCGGTGACAAGAGCTTCTTGATATCTCGCCCAACGAGCATCGCGACCATGGCCATGACAACAAGCACGACAGATGCATCGCCAATGTCATCAGTTCTAAGCCATCCATGGCAGGTCGAGCTACGTCTCCCCACTGAAGCTCTCCCTGATGATGGCCAACGCCCCAACCTTCAACAATATCACGACCTGCTCAGTGAAATCGACACAGAATTCCTCTTTCCCGATGATGTTCTTTCCTCAGTCGACAACCGCCCGTCTTCGTCCCGTAGCCACCTGCTCCAGTGGCGACGCAATCGAAGCTCCGGGTCAGATTCTTCCAAGGACATCCGCGTTTCTTCTGATGGCGAATGTCCAATGGCTGACAGCCGGCCGTCAACGATTATGACGAGGGATGAATTTGAAGCGCTTCCACCCACGATCCAGAGAAAAGTAAGTTTGTTTCTTTCATTATTCTCACTTGCCAGACTATTGTCTTTGCTCGGACTACATTCATTCCGCCATCATCTGAACCACCGAATGGGCCGGAGAAGACATGTAGGCGGGCTGCTCATTCTTGACGCCAGCCTCGATGGGCTATCTCGTCCATACCCCTTTCCCTCACATCTTCCCATTAACCCAGAAAGCAAAGCCGAGAATCACCGAAACCATGGTCTTGGGTGACCTTCTTGACAGGGCTGCTTGGACAAGTGTCTTGCGATATCTGGGTCAGACAACACGGCAGAGGCCGGCCATGATTCGACGAGCCCTGGCGGCATCCACGGGTGCTGCTCTGCAGCTGCCGGGGGTTAGTTGCCGCCTGGACAGCAGACGAGCAAACCAGTAGGACCGTTAAGCACTCGGTAGAAGACCAAGACCACTCCCAAAAGCCACCGCCCACTGGCACCCATGTCTCGGCCATGCCTCCTCTGGCCTGGCTCATGGCGCCCGTTGTGGTGGCTCCACGCAGTCTGTGGGCTGGGCGCTTGGCCATTGGCCGAACCAGGCTCAATATTCTCCCATGTCTTCCCCCAATATCCCCTAGCATCCAGAGCTGGGCGACAAAGTGAGCTCTCTCCTTTGCCCAGCAATCACATCCCCAGCCTAAGGCGCTGTGACAACGCCCTAGGCCTGCAGTTCCTGGACGATCCATGCCACTCGGAGCAGAAGGAAGCTCGTGCACAACCAACAGCCGGACCTCATCCGCCCCAAGACAGTGGTGTTCGGGGCCCCACGAGCCCTCACATCAACGACTCTCTGCCCTGCTTGTGCCGCTTCGTTCCTGGATTGAGACATGTCCATTCCCTTTCGAGTTTTGCCCCTCTCTCTCGCCTTAAGAACCAGGGATCCCCCTCGATTACCTGCAGTCTACTACCTATTGTTCACTTCATTTGTCTTGATGTAATTTCTGGGTTGGCAGTCTATTGCTTTGTTCGTTGTGTCTTGTGCCAGTTCTCGGTGCTAAATCTTGACCTCCTGCAGTACTTTTCAACAATTGAGCGATCACAATTCACCCATTATCCCGGCTTGGAGTCCCGTTCATGCCTCGGGAGTGCCGGACACGACCATCTATCACCCCGTTCTTCGCTACCCAAGTCTTCGCATTGGGGCGAACTGGAGAGGCCGGTCACTTCTGATAGTTCGACGCTCTACTCGAAAAGTCGACCTCGGATTACATCAACGGATCAGCGGTTCTACGCGAATCTTCCCGAGAAGATAAAACGTCGTCACCTTACTGAGGAGGAACTCTTGATCGCCCACGACCGACCAAAATCAACTCCTGAAGCTGGGGAAGAACCATTGGACCAAGGCAAGAAGCGTCCGTCTCAAGAAATGAGAATGCAGTCTCCCCTGTCCAGCCCAGGGCTGTCTGACGGCCAGTCGTCATTCTCCAGCGTACAACGCCGAAAGAGCGACAGAGAACCTCGCCGTTCGGACAACAACAGGCCGGATTCTTTCTACGATAGCTTCCGGTGGCTTGAGGATGAGGAAGGCCTGGATCTCCGTCTTTATCTGGACGACTATCACATCAATTTGCGTGAGGAGGTTCCGGTTCCAAACAAAAGCCGCAGACCATCGTTCCGACGGCATCTGTCGATCAATAAATTGCCATTCGGCAGACCCTCGGGTTCGTACACTCGACCTCTTCCCAGGGAAGGGGTTGTGTCACCGACCTCCATCTCTCCTTCAGCTTCTCAGAATTCCGCCATTGGCTCAGGCTCAGGCTCATCAGGACACATTCGTCGCAAGTCTCGCGCTCTATCCTTGGTGTCCCCCAACAAGCAGATGTCACCACGTTCGTCCCCTCCTATCGATCCTGCGGCAACTCATTATCAAGACCCGGAGGCCCGCATGAAGCTGCGAGCATATCTTGCATCGCCCCAAAAGTTTGATGAGGCAATTGAGTTCGGATTCCCATCCAAAGATGGGTCTCCTCAAGAGACTACATTGACCAGACTCGTCGAGTCCAAGAAAGAGAACGCTCCAGAGCCAGACAAGCTCCGGACTTTCTTGGAAGATGATCGGTCATCAAAATACAGCGACGATGCATCAGTAGCCGAGCCCGACTCACCGAAAACGCCTCAGCTGTTTGACAAGCCGGCACCGGTGCGACCAGCCCGGACAAGTACTGAACAGCCTCCATGTGCCCCCAAGAGTGACAAGAGTGTCATGGATCAGACTCTAAGTCGAGAGATGACTCTTCGTATGACACTCACGCGACCGGATCTTCGACAAAGCGAGGATCAAATCTACGGTTGGAAGCAGCCCGGAAGCAGCCGAGCGGGCTCTTCTCGGGATGACTCCACAATCAACACTGCCATCTATGCTCGCGATGGTAACCCGAAAGAGAGCATCGAGAGACAACTGGCAGCCTTGGACGAGTGGGATGAGGGCGCTGACCACGACAATGGTGTTGTAAAGAGGTTCTGGAACCGGGTCAAGCGGACATGATTACCCTCGACAACCTCTTATACAACACCTAACCGATCACCAGAGTGCTTGGGAGCCATCTGATGCTCCCGTGGTGCCTCTGAGGGAGTTTGTTCTCTACGGCACGAGTCTTTCCCATGCCGATGGGTTTTCAAAGCGAATCGTTACGACATGATCTCTTTTTCGTCTGTTAACAAATACCCAAATTGTTGTTTTAATCACCATAGACTCCCATTCTGCTTTACTAGTCACGGCCTCGTCAACTTGCGGGGCGGTACCATCCATCGTTTTGCACCTACATCAACTACAATCACTTACAGGACAGGGAGGAGTTGAGGGAGTTTTTTTCTTGTTGCCTGCTGTTTTGGAAGGGTTCACGTCATCAATAAAGGCTCCTGGTTGCACTGGCATCAGAATTAGGGAGGGAAGGGCCAAGAGAACACGACTCGGAGTTGCAGGCTGTGGGCCCTTGGGAAGCAAGGCGTTGTATCAAAAGCGAATCCCTATCGAAATGACAAGGAAAACAAGATGAAGATGAAAAATATGTGTGTAACTTTTGGCACATGTGCTGACATGGATGTTTGACACGTTGTTTGTCCTTGTGTAACGGTATACAACCTTGAACAACCCACCTCTTGACGCAACCTCGGACTTTGGAGTAACTCTTGACCTCCTCGTGAGCTGCACAAGAAGAGTGGGAAGAGGGGCCACAGAGGCCAAACAAGGAGTTGCAGTAGTAGCACAGAGAGAAGAGGAGACGCAATGCGAAATGTCGTGCGTCGAGCCAAGCTCCGTGGCGTAGCAGTTGGCACCGGGCGAACATGTGCGCCGGAAGGGTTTCGTGGCTTGCAGCACTGGCGCCGTGCCGTCGGAGCCTGCGTCCGTCCCCAGTCCGAGAAAGGGGGGAGGGGAGTGGATATGTGCTGTGCCATCTCGATGATGCCAAGGAGAGGAGGCCATCTCGTTTCGGCTGTATCAGGTTGCCAAGATGCATGCTGTGATATCCGATACTGGGTTGTGTGTTCAGCTTGTCAGGAGTTCAAGACAGTGTTGTTGGTATCAATATATCCAAGAGGAGTTATTAACTAGGAGTTAAAGACACCAATGCGGAACTCGCTTTCGAACCATGCTTCATATTCCAAATAGTACAGATAAACTGCTTATTATACCATACCATACCATCCTGGCCCGTCCATTCTATATCCCCAACGAAAAGAGTATCCATCCGCTCATCCTCAACACATATAAACCATCCATGCCACTCACTGTACTTTTCGGCGGCAGTCCCTCCAGTCAATACACCATATTTCTCATGTTACAGTCCAGTCCCTGGATTCCTGTCGTAGCTCGTACAACCCACCCATCCATCAAACTTCTTCGTCGCTCTCCTCGCCAAGCAGCTCTCCCTCGTCATCGTCCACCATCGAGTAGTCGCTTCGGGCGAAGCTATCACGAGTCGTGTACCGTCTCGACCAGTTGCCACCTCGGCTTCGGTTGGAGACGCGCTCGTACACGCCTGTAGCAGATCGCCACAGGGAAGTGATGACGAGCGGCATCGCAGCAGCCACTGCTGCCACAGCAGATATGGCGATGACGGGATACTTGACCCATGGCTGATCGCTGTCAAACGTCGAGCTGTTGTCTCCCAGTCGGATCTGGCCGAATTTGCCATTCCAGTTGCGCCAGACATACCAGCCGATGGCGGCAGCCAGGCCGATCGGGATCACGATGGCGAAGAAGATGACCCAGCCCGATGTTCGGCGCTTGCGCTTGAACTCCTCCTCGTATCCCTTGCAGGCGTGCTCCTCCGATGTCTTGTCCAGTTCTACACCGTTCTTACAAGTCGTCAGTGGTAGGCGACGATAGCCCGTTGGCTCAAACCAGGTTGTCTCGTTAGGATTCTGCTTGCACCATTCCTCGCCGGATAGGGGCTCGAAGCCTGGAACCAGCGAGCATTGTCCGTGGTTGTCCAGTTCGAAATTGTATGCGCTGCTTCATGTTAGCTTTTGTTCGTCTTGGCTCGACTTTGGTTGTCAGGGGCTTACCATTCGAAATCTCGTCGGGTGCATTCACAGTTCTCGTATCCGTGCAACAGCGAAAGCGTCGCCTTGTTGAAGCACTTGCGATCCTTCTTCTTTCGCAAATACTTGGCCACGTGCCCGAAGAAGCAGTCGTTCTTCTGAAGTGGGTGCTTGGGAGACCACAGTTCATAGTCAGAGGCAGACGCATCGGCGCTGTACTCACAGGCCTTGTCCGTCAAGCCCGTGAAGTCGATGTTGACAGCGAACAGTCTCTTATCATCTGATCGGCACCACACCAAGAAGTTTCGAGCCGCCCCAGTCTTGACCGAGGTCAGATCCAGAATGGTCACCTCTTTGTCCGTGAATTCATACTCGTTCCATGTTTGGCCCTCATCAAGTGAGTACGAGACGGACTTCGCCTTTGCGCCGTTTCCATGGGTAGCTCGCTGTGCGAGGACGATGATTGAGCCCTGATCGCCATATTGCCAGGTCCAGGCGCCCTTCTTGACATTCTTCCAGTTGATTCCACCATCTGCAGACATGAAGGTGTCGGCATCCTTCATCTCACCAAGAGTCGAACCAACGTTGCCAACGCCAAAGATCAAGCCAATTGCCTTGCTCGCCGAGAATGTCCTGCGCTTGTTATCCCGCTCCGTGTAGTGATGCAGATGCAGAGCACACTTGCTGTCTCCTGCGGAGCTGCACTTGTACGCCTTGCCATCTACATCCTTTGAGGGAGGTGGCAGGAAGTCCCATTCTGCACCGTCGTTGTGCGAGATCTTGGTCTGGATCTCCTTCTTGCCATCCTTCTTGTCTGGGTTCGCGACGACGTTGATGAGGGTGACACCCTCAAGTCCAGCAACCTTTTCAAAGTCCACATAGCCGGCCTCGTCCGAGTTGACGTTGGAGGCGCTCAATACATACGTGGTACCGTTAGAGTTGCTCTTGATGATCGAGCCACGGCGTCGACCATCTGAGAGGTCAGTGGCAACGAACAGGTTGACGGCATGGTTAGAGCTATCGAGAACAGTGTACAGGCTTGAATGGGAGTCGTGGAAGTTGTATGGGAACTGGGCCGCTTCAAAGTGCTGCCCGTCGAGACTCGCGATTGCTTGAAGTCCAGCCTTCTTCTCCTTGTCGCCTTCGGCAACCTCGTCAGTAGCAAGAATGAACTCGTTCATGGTGGCGAAGCTTGCCACCGTGCCATTGTGGATGAGCTTGTCATCGGTAAGGAAATCGTTGATTGTGACGATGGTCTTCGGAGACTCAAGCGTCTCTTCTTGGTGGACGAGACACACAATCTGCGTGAGAGGGCGGTACTTGTATGCAGAGTTGCCCGTGAACTCGCACTTGGTCGCATATCGCACAAGCGTCTTCCAATGATCACCACGGTCGGTAGAAATTGACGCAGCAGGGAAACAGCTCTTGCTTCCGGAAACGTCATCGCAGTGCTTGCCAACCCAGATAAGCCAGTCCTTCTTGTCCGGGTGGAAGCTCAGCGTGAAGTCATCCGAAGCCACAGGTGTCTTGAAGCTGTGGAAGGTCTGACCACGGTCAATCGTGTAAAGGATCTTGTCGGTCTTGGTAGAGAAGAACATGACATCCTTGAAGTAGTCGTGATGGAAGATGGTCATGATGTCCTCTTGATCGAGGATGCGCTTCCATGACTTCCCGTGGTCCGAGGTGAGCCACACCTTGTTTTCCACCTGTACACTGTTGCCAGTCCTTTCTCCAATGGGTCGAGCAATGATGGTTTCGTCTGTGCCTGAGCTCGCGTCTCCACGAATGAGGTAATACTTCTGCATATCCATGGCTTCTGAATCAAAGTCGTTCTTCTTGTGCGATATCTCGCCGTTGGCTGGAACGCTGGGAGACGAACCATCACCACCAGAGTTTCCACCACCGCCCTCGGAGCACTTTCGCTCCACCTCATCATCCTTCTGAGCACCCTTTTTTCGCTCGCACTGGTTTCCGGGAATCATTCGCCAGCCGGACGATCCCTTGAATTTATCCTCCTTGTCCTTGCATGCGCCCTGTGGCATAGGAATGGATCCAACCCTCTTGCAGACAGTCCTGTCCTCAGGGTCTCTCTGGAAGTTGTAATCGCATTCGAAATCGGCATCAGTACATTCGCAGGGCTCATTGATAGGCTCGGGATCCTTGAAGTTGCTCTTGATAAAGCAGTCTGCCTTCTTGATACGGCGCTTGTATGTCTGCTTACGGCCCATGATGCAGGTCGCTTGGTTCTTGTCATCCACACGGGCATTCCAAGACTCCATATCCTTGTCACCGCACGTTGGCTTCTCAAGGGCCTCGAAATCCAGAGCAACCATGTGATACCTCTTGTCATGCTCGCCAATCAGGAGGAACTTCAGGCTGGTTGAGTCTTGAGTGGTCGTAAGGAGAGCAGGCCTGATCTTCAGGTCTTTTGGCAGGGGGACAGATTCCCAGGTGTCGCCGTAGTTGAGCGAGTACGAGACTTTGTCAACATCCTCTTTGGCGGAGTCGCGGACGGCAACAAGGATAGTCCCTGAATCACCAAACTCATACTTGTGAGGGCCTTCAAGCGCTTGCTTCCAGGTTACTCCAGCGTCATCAGACACGTAGAGGTTGGAGTCGTCGAATTTGCCAAGCGACTTGCCAGTGTTTCCATTACCCATGACTAGACCAGGGGCCGGGCTCGAAAAGATGCGCCCGATGTTGTTGATCTGGGTCATGGAGTGGAGGTGAATCCGTTGATCGCCAGCCTTGACCGGCTCAAACGTTCGACCGTCATCAAAGGTGATTTGGGTGACAACAACCTTTTCAGCGCTGTTTTCGTCGACATCCTTGCCATTCTCGACCGTGTTGACAAGGAAGATGCCTTGGATGCCGCTAATCTTCTCAAAGTCGACATGACCCTTGATGTTTCGGTTGGTATACGGGATGTTCTCGGTGAAGTAGGTGCCATTGGAATTGCTCGTGAAGATGACACCCATGGGCCTAGACGGATGAGATGTCATGACATCGATCTGGATGCTATAGTTTGTGCTTTCGAGCACAGTATAAGCCTCTTGGTTGATCTGGTGGGAATGGTCATGACTGTCGTCGCTAGGGAACATGGCCCGGTGCCATTGGTTGGCGTTGCTCGTGATGTAAAGAGCCATTTCGTCGCTGTTAGCGGATGACGAAGCCACAAGGATAAAACTCTTGACGGCGGCCAGACTGACGACTCCAGTTACGTCTCGGTTGCTGTCCAAAGTGGGCTCGAATTCCTGGTATTTGCCGTTGTTCTCTTTCTTGAAGAAGGTGTCTGAGACGCACAGCTTCTGACTCGTCTTGAAGATGCTCAGAGGATCCGTGACAATACATAGAATTCTCGTCTTGTCCAGATCCTCATCTCCAGTTGTAAACTCCTTGTTGGATTTGGCCCACCAGCAGCCCGAGGTGCTGGGGCGCAAGGGCTGGATCGTCTTGAAACCATCGAGCGTGTAAGTGGTCTCCTCGTCGCAAAAGATTCCATCACAGTTCATGCCGTTGAAGATTATGCGCTTCGGATCGCCGGCGTGGAAGATGAGGGTATCGGGCTGGAAGGCGCTCGGCATGGAACCGCTGTCGAATTCGGTCCAGCTCTTGCCTCGATCCTCGGTCTTGTAATGCTTCCTGTCCTTGGTGAGGACGAAAGCGGTCTGTGATTCGAAAGGGTGGAGATAGAGGAACGCTGAGCCTCCATCGGGGAGGCCTGACACTTTATTCCAAGTAAAACCAGCATCCTCAGACCTGTAAATGTTTCGCTCCTCGATATCTTGAAAGACGATGACGTCGCTATCTTCGAAATAATTCAAGTTGAGCGGGGGATGCTCGAGCATCACAGAATCGATCTTGGGCTTGTCTTGCTTGGCTGACACTGCTGTCCAGAGCAGAGAAAGCCAGAAGACGCGCCATGAGAGTGCGGCCCAGGCTACGGACCTCATCATTGCGGCGGTGCTCGGGTTGAGGGTATCATGAAGGAACGAACGGAGCCGGCGGGGCCAAATAGAGATTATGTCGCGACACCGCGATGATTTCGGGCGGTAGTAAATTCGTGGGAGCTGTAGTGTCGATTTCGAAGTCACAATGTTGTGATGGAAGTGAACGTAGGACACTTTGCTCCTTGGATGGACGAGGCAGGCACGTCAGCAGTGAGGCGGCAGCTCGTGTTTCGCCGAGCGTGGCGCAGAGCTTCGCGCCACACTTGCCGGCCCACGCGATTAGGCAGCTGCGCCCCATGTGGCTGGTGATAGGGATAGCAATGAGCTGTGATCAGTGGAGATAAGAGGCCTATGAACAGATATTCTTCGTCTGTTGATCAACTCTAGGATACACATTGGAGGTTACATGTCAGGTCGCCTGGCTTCTTGGCCAAGCTCAGATCACAGATGCATCTAGACTAGGACGGTAGTCAGATCGGTGAATCCTAGCTGCTGACGAGGTATCCATTTAGCAAACAGGTTGGATAGAGATACAGCACAAACCATGATTGACGAGCCAAAACTTATCCGTATAGGAATGAAGATACTATCACTGAATATGAAGTCGATGATTGCTTAATCACCGCTGGATGTACCATGAACCTATGAAATCAGAACCTACTGATGCTCTAGAAGGTTACACGCCAAGTAAATATCCGGATGCATGACAATGTTATATTCCGATAGGGTGGAACCCGATCAGGGTCTTTGCCTGCTCATATTGATAAACCAGTTTCACCAATTCCACTTGCCAAAACCACCAGCACCGAAATGGATGTCATATCAGATCTCACTGTCATATTGAGAAACGCCAGCTTGTTTCCCTCCAAGCTGAGGGCCAGATATGTCTGAAGCTCAGCGGAAGTGGTGGGCTGGCCAAGATAGGAAAGGCGCAGCAGATATGAAACGCAGCGGGGCTCTGCTGTGACGCGCCCCTGGTTCGGCGGGTTGGGCTCCATCGTCTTACATGGTGAAGCGGGCACAGGACCAGGAGCTTGACGCAGCTAACGCGTAGGTCGGGACGGTTAAGCTAGAGAACGCGTCTAAGCTTTGCCCCTTTTTAGACATCGCATCGCATCTGATCGTTGCTTGTTGGAACGGGAGAGTTGGTGAAAGGGCAGTAAAATCGACACACGATGAGAGATCAAATATGACATCAACGTGGCACATTGTTACCGAGGACCCGAAGATCAATCAGCCGAAGATCTAATCTTTCATGAGGAGGGGCATTCTCAATGCCTGTCATGAGCGCAAAGCTCACCCGTTGAGTTAAGGGGAGGGATGCTTCCTGGAGCTAGGCGTTAGCGCAATGCGACATCACTCAAGCAAACAAACCAAACAAATAGAGGAAAACATGGCGCGTCAGCAAATGCGCATTGAATAACCAGGTATCTCTTCATCACATGTGGTGGTGTTTGCTGACAGTGGCATCCAACAAGCTCTGGCAATGCGATGGCACCCGGGCAGGTACCTGACTTAGAAGTACCTTGTAGCATTTATCTTGGCGTTGCCAAACGGGTGCCGTTGTCTTGTTTCAAGTCTGGGCGCAACCCGTCAGGATTGAGTTTGCTTCATTGATAGGTGACAACTGAACCATCTTTTTCAAGCTCTGAAACCGGAATCATGAGGATACATGGAGGCTCCGTAGTATGTAAGGCTGTCTCAGGCAATGGACATCGAAGCTGAGGAGCAGATACGACTTCGTAACGAAGCTTCTGCAACGCTTCCAGCAAGGGCGGCCAACCCTTTCATTTCCTCAAGAGGGATTGGATGCGCCAAAACCCAATGCTTCTCTCGACTGCGCCACTAGGAGTCCCTAAAATGCAGGAGAAGAAGGGAGACTATCCGCCCCCTTGCTGGCCCTTGACCCTTGAGGCCATGCTTGGAGCGCATTGATGCCGATGGCCAGGATCAACGGGTACCAATGGGCAGGTACCTCCGGACCCCTGACTCGCCCCGGCTCCCGCTTTCCCACTTCTCCCCAATCCCACTTCACAACTCCACGTGCTTGTTTTGAATTCATCTTTTCTTCCCTTCTCTTCCCTCTTCCAAACACAAAGATCTTTAATCTCCATCTTCATCATCGCCAGCTGCATCTTGATATCGGTCGCTTCGAGTCGCGGCCTCACTTCCCCCCGCTTATCCTCCGAATACAGCTGCTACACTGCGGTAGTGAACTTCCATTCCCCACGAGTCGCATATCCCCGTCATCGTCATGACGGCCACTTACAAGCAGTTCCTTGCTGCGCCCAGCTCGTCGCTGCTGGCCGACACGGCTGCGCTGTACTATGTGACCACTACAACCACTTTTTCTGGTCCGACCCAGATCATTAAGCATCTCAATGGCCTTCAGAAAGTTGTCGCCAAGAAGAAGGAGGAAGTCTTCAACGTTGTCGACGGTGGAAACGTTGCCGTCTTCGAGATTGACACTGGTCTGGGCTTCCAGACTGGCGGCGGCCCTTATCTTCCAGGCCTTGATGACAACTTTCTGTCTGCCCGAGACGTCTATCTTCCCATTGTACGTCATTCGCCTGGGCGCATTCGCTCCTGCGCAGGCCGAGGCGCATACTAACAATGCTGGATCTAGACTCACTTTGTGACTTTTGATGAGGCGGGAAAGATTTCGCAAATCCGACTCCAATGGGACCAGGCTTCACTTCTGAAGCAAGTTGAGGTCATCGGAAAGTCTGGTCGCAACTGGCCGATTAGGGACAGCCGGGAGCAGATCGCCTTCATCCGATCATGCATCAAGTCGGCCGGCACCGCTCCTCCCGCTCCTCTCAGCCACAACGAATCCGTTGTCCGAACTCGAGGCAACACCAGCAATGCCTTCCGAGACCCCCATGCTTCCCTGCAACTGTTTGGCTCTCGCGAGGAGATTGAAACTGAGCCCGCTGCTGTTGTATCGCCCTACGCTGGCACCCGGCCCCGACAACGATCCTTCACCGAGATTCTAGGCCATGAGCCTGATTCACCAAGCTCTGGACGCCAGCAAATGTCGCCCTCCAAGGCTGGCCAGGGTAAGAACTTCCAGCCTATGCGCCTCTTCGATGGTTATGAGGAGACCGAAGTGAAAGAGCAGCCCCAGCAGCAGAGCAAACGCTACATCCGCCCCAACCCCAACAAGTATTCTCACTTTGACTTTGCCGACGGCAGCGACCCGCAGGATGCTCCTCAGCGAGGCGTTTCGATTGACGAGAAACCAAAGTCGAAGCACGATAGTCAATGGTCCTTTGAGGATTTCGTTACCCCCCAGAAGGTGAAGCCCTCCCGAGGTGGGCGAACTCAGGATGTTCGCCACTGGGGCGCGGATGAGAATACCGCGGATGAGACCCCTGCGCAACCGGCTGCCAAGCCTCGACGCGATGCCGAAGCACACTTCGAGCTCCTTGACGACGGTGAGAAAGTGCCCCAGCCACAGCGCCCTGGTGCCAAGCCAAGAGGATACACCCACAACGAGCGCCTTGGGCTCTATAAGAACCAATTGTTTGACGATGAAGAAACAGAATCCAACGAACGTCCCCTAGGCAATATCACCAACGTCAACCGCGGAAAGGACTTTGACCAGCACTTTGACCTCACCGACCAATCTCCAGCCCACCCTCAGCAACCCGAGCATGTGCCTGAGGCTCGCAAGAAGGCCGTCAAGATGATGGACTCTAACTGGAGCATGTACGAAAAGTCACCTTCCCAGAAGGAGAACAAGCCCGCTCAGGAGCCTACAAACGACTCTCGAATCCACATCGCAGGCGACGGCATGGGAGGTCGAAAGGGCACGAACCGGGATTGGCTCTACGGTGAGACTGAGGAAATCGCCCAGTCTATCCCTGCTCGACAGGCCAATGTCGCTGCCTCTGGTGTTCCGCTCGGAAAGAGCAGCAAGATCGCCACTGCTGGTGACGGCATGGGCGGCAGGAAGGGAACAAGCCCTGACTGGTTGTACGGCGACCAGAGCGAGCAGCCCCTCCCTACTACTCGAAAGCAACCTACAACATCGGCCAAGAAGGACTCCTTCTGGGACTTTTAAGTGCCAGGGGTGTTTGGTTAGGGAGCACATCTGGGGTGTCTATCATGCCCCTTTTTGACCTTCACTGTTTCATGTTTGCGTGTTTCTCTTACTCGTCTTTTCTCTTTTTAACGATGTATGCGTACATATGGCTCATGGTTCACGAGGGTTCATTCTCGGCATCATTTTCCATATTGGAAACCTGCTTGAAGAATGAGCGCCAGTCCTCGGAATACGGTCTTTGGTCTTTTGGTCTTGTTTGTTTTTATTCATCATGTTTTTGTTTTTCACGGCCTTACATGTAGGGTGTTGAGGGAACATCGGACGGCGCAGAGCAGAGCAGAGGAGGACTCGAGAATGGCTATAGGTGCCGGCATCCATTGGTGGACAGGTATGATGGCTCGTGTCGTTGAAAAAGGGGATCTCGTGCTGCGGCACAGGAATGTATTGATATCATCTGGGAGATCAATCAGATACCACCTTGCCTAGAATTCTTGAAGCAGTACATGGTAATGATAGAATGTGAGGTTCGTTATTCGTGCTCATCAACCGAGCGTAAAGTACAAATACTCTGGCTAATCAACCCTGCCCTTTACAAGGGCGAGTAGGCTGCGGTGCTGTTTGCTATTTAAACTGGTGGTGGTATCAAAATTATCCGTGGCTCAAAGGCCTGATATCTCCCATTTCCATTCATCCATCAACGCCAGAGGATCCAAATCCTGATATACATTCCAAAATGAAGCAGCTCTCACTGCAAAGCCGACCCTATTCCGTCCGACTCCAGGCTAATCCAAGTCCCATGTAATGATACAAAATCCCAAGCAATCCCGGTCCAAACTGCGGTTTCCAAAGCAACGCAGCAACTCTAACACAAAAACTTGTAGTACTTCTTCCATTTCGGCCAACTCGCACGCTCCTCGCGCTCCTGTGCGACGAGAATGGGGACGTTGAAGTCGCGGCGACCAGTATCGACGTCCATGTCCTGGATAGTGACAAAACTGGTGCGATAGTACAGCTTGTGGCCGATGAAAAAGAGGAGAACGCAAGGAGCGCCCACCCATTTGTGAAAGAAGTTGCTGGCGATCTCAGCGCTCGTGTCCTCCTTCCATCCGATAGGAAAGGCACCGACCCAAAACTGGGCGATAATGACAAGGACGTTGAGAATGATGCCGAAGTAGGAGCCGGCAACACCGACCTGAGATTGAAAAGGGAGCTCTGAGACAGAGCGCCCACGGGCTGCCCAAGCGCGGCGAAAGCGGATATGACAGACGCAGATAGAGCCCCAGGTGATGATGGTGGAGAGGCCCGAGATGGACATGAGCCAGTCGAGGACAACACCCTGCTCAGGGAGATCGGCGAGAAAGGAGATGAGGCCAAACGCAGCGGCGATGCCTATAGCGACGAGCGGTCGACCCTTGCGATCGACGTAGCCGAGAATCTTGGGCGCTTGGTTGAGGTTCGCGAGGGCGGCGAGCGTACGGGAAGAACCAAAGACGGCCGAGTTTCCAACTGAGAGTACGGCAACCATGATGACGGCGTTCATGACCGAGGGTAGGACCTGGATACCTGCTTCCTCAATGGCGATGACAAAAGGGGAGGCCTTTGCGTCTGCGTCGCTTTCACCACCGACCAAGCGAGGGTCATCGTATCGAACGAGGAGCCCGACCAAAGTCAAGGCAACGATATAGAAGAGTGTGATTCTCCAAAACACCTGCTTCAGGGCGGTTGGCAAAGACTTGCGCGGGTTAGCAGTCTCGGCGGCAGCGAGACCAATAAGCTCAGTCCCAGCAAAGGCAAAAGCCGCCGTCACAAAGACACTACACATGCCTTTGAAACCATTATTAAAGGCACCAGGGTTTTGCCAGTACCTGCCGCCGATGTAACCGCTATCCGGTGTGCCGCCGCAGTTGAGGATGATTCCAAGGAGACTAGCCAAGGTGTCGCGAGTCAGTCAAGGGGTCTCCTGATAGATTGGTGTCAAGCGAGGTGGGTGGGGATAACTTACATGAAGCCAATGACAGCAATAACTTTGATGATGGAAAAGATAAACTCAGCCTCACCGTAGCCTTTGACACCAAACATGTTGATGAAAATGATGACGATGAGGAACACTGAGACGAAAATGGCGCGAGTTAAGCTTTCATCCCAGTATGAGAGGGTGAGGGAGGCGGCGATGATTTCTAACGGCAGCACGATCAGCCACTGCATGGCATAACTGTCATGGCGGTTAGCGTTGCAATCAAGATAGCTACGGAAGCAAGAGGAACTTACTTCCAGCCCATGGCGAATCCCCATGAAGGATCGAGGAATCGAGTTGCCCAGGCTGAAAAGGAACCAGCAATTGGGAAGATAACAGCGAGTTCTCCTAAAGCCTGGCATGTACAGAACAGCATGGTGCCAACTATTGAAAAGGCTAGCAACAACGATGCAGGACCGCCAGCTGCTAGAGCTTTTCCAGAAGCCACAAAGAGACCAGTACCTAACATGGGTTACATCATGTTAGCGTTTGCTTCGGAGATAATCCTCCAACGCTCGAGTCGCGAAAACATACCAATGGAACCTCCAATCGCAATCATCTGGAGATGTCTGCCCTTGAGTTTTCGCGCCAGGCCCGAGTTTGCAGTCTCCAGCATGGCAGACTGGATGTCGTAATAGTGGACGCCATCGTGAACCCTCCCGCCAGCGCCACCTTCGAGCTGGCTCAACGGGTCGGCCGTGAAGAAGGAGGAGCTGCGGTCGCGCTTGAAGCCATCGACGAAGCGGTCCCAGTACCGTGGTGGCGCATCATCGTCGTAGTCGGGTTCGCGCATGCTGAATGAGCTCCCCGGCGCGAGCGACTCCTCCTTCATCTTGAGGCTGCTGCGCTCAACGTCGGGTTGCGGCGTCATCCTCGCCCGCCGTGCCGAGCCCACGCTTTGTCGGTCCCGGGACTGCTGGGCTCCGGGACGGCGGGAGCTGGCTGCGGGCAGGGGACCTGCTGCGTCGCTGCCAAAGGTTGGTGGTGAGGGTGACAGGTAGGTGGTGAGAAGGCGATCCAATGGACGAGGAGGGGAATCTCTGTCGTTGGCCGAGTTCGTCAGGGTTACGATTAAAGGCGGTAATAGATAGGCGATGAAATCAGATCAGGTCGTATCGTCGTCGACGTCGAAAGCGTAAGATGGAGAGGGAGCCTGGTGTTGTCTCGGTCGGCATATCGCCACCAGGTTGGAAGCTCGGTGGAGGATTTACAAGTCGGCGATGGATCGACAGATTTCGGAGCCGAACAAGATGGAGAAGATGTGAACCTCGAAGATCCAGGAGGAAGAAGCGAGCGGATGAGATTATCAACAGAAATAATTCCCGTCTGTGTAACCGAATGTAAGAAAGAGAGAGAGTGTGAGAGTCTACCTAAGATAGGCCAACAAGAAGGAAGGGGCTGGAGGCAAGAAGATGGTGGTGGGCTTATCAAGCGTCGGTGACAAGATGCCTGGTTGCTTGGCGTTGACGACCTGAACCGAGCCTGGGAAGGACAAGCAACTTAATAAGACAAGCATGGATGGATGGAAGGCAGGACATGCCTGGGGGCGGCTTCCTTCCTCCTCCCTGGGTCAGAATTGGATGGGGTCCCCTCCATTAACTACTCGGTCGATGCATTTTAGCCTGCATCATCCCAAAGGCCCAGCTGTCAAACAGCCATCATGCTGTATCCGTCCATGGATCCATTTCTCGAGATTCCTTGCACCGTCACCTGTTGGCCAATCTCATATTGGTGGGGAGAGCGCTATCTCTGCGCGGGGGGCCCGCTGAAGACCACTTGGACCGGGCTCCTAGGCTTGTGTGGTCCAGGCCCATGTCTTTTTGAGCCCAGCTTCGTTAGTCCAGCTTGGACTCGGGAATTGTACGACGGGAGAGATAAGAGTCAGGAGAGTGGGTGAGACTCGGTAAGGTACGGTACGAAGCTCATTGAAGGACAGAGGATGAATGCGAATGCCCTCTCCAATGTCTCGTGAGCGTGGGCATATCGTGTCAACTCCCAACGGTCAACCCACCAAGCTCCCGTCGATCAATACGACCCCCGTCCATCACCCGCCGGCCATCAACACCAACACCACCCACCAGAAAAGACCCCTGCCCGACCGCCCGCCCAGGCCAGACCATCTACAGCAGGTGCATATTCATTAACTTTTTGGCGTCTCTCCAGGATCCTTACCGCTCTGTCGCCTCGATTCAGCCCAGCCCATCGCGTGCCACACCCTCCCACGAATTCTCGCCAATTGCGTCTATCCGAGAAAACGCTCGAGATCCCTCGGGTACCGGCGTCCTCCCCCCTCCAACTCTCTCGGTTCCGACCCATTTGAAAGCTTGGCGACCTCCTTATCCCACGTCGATAGACAGAAGTGTTGCGTGCCGCAGAGCTGTGACCAGCCAGCATCCATCCCCAGCGCCTCCTTTCCAGGGATCATGCTACACTTGGCCCCTCCAGGGCTGCCTATGGTCTTGGCCCCGTTGCTTGACGATGCGTTTCGTCCAGAGCCGAGCTCTCTAATCTGAGAATTGATCACATGCAATCTTCCCCAAAGACGGGGAAGCGGAGCCCAGTTGTATCGAGGTCCTTGTCCTTTAACGCGCACGAGCCGCTCAACAGATCGTGGCAACCTGGTCCACTCCATCTTGAACAAACATGGCAGCTCCAAACTGATGAAGCAACGGTTCGTTAGCCACGCATATGTGTGGCTGCCGCAAGGTTCAGGTACTAACCAACATACAAGGTTGATCATCATAGACTATGCTTTCGGTATTTTACGAGTGACCCTACGTACTGTCCAAAGCTCGCCTTTGCTCTCTACTGTATGAACAACATGCCATATCCAATCATTTTATGTGCAGCCAAGACTCGCTTCCCAATGAATACTATGCCAACACAGCCCCAATTCCCTTGGCTCCTATCACATCAAGTTGCTGCCAAAGGATCAGGTGCTCTTCTTCTCCTCCGTGATTACCTTTTCTTCGGAACCCGACTCTACGCTTACGGGCTTAATAATCTGACCAGATGCGTCTCTTGGCTTCCGCTTCCAGCCTGTGGAAAACAGTGTTGGTAGATCAAATCTGGGGAACGGGTGGCCCTCAGTGTTGATCACAACCTTGTCCAGAGGCAGGAGGTCGGGGGGTGAAAACAAGAGGTAGAAGTATTTCAGTGTCTCGGCCTGTTATTGTGTCAGCGGCTTCACTCTCTGAATAGTTGCGGTTCGTCACTTACCAGCCAGAAGCTCTCCATGTTATCTCGAACCTTGGGCGGTACAACGTTGGCGTCTCGCAGGCTCGTGAAGCCTCCCCCGTTCCTCACGGCCGTATGATTCATGAAAGACTTGAACATCTCCCATCCCCATTCTCGGTACTTGTTGTCGTTTGTGATTCGCCACATGTAAAACAGACTCTCTACAGTCTCTGGGCGCTGGAGGTTGTGGGAGTCCCCGTTCTTGACGATAAAGTCGTTGCGCCATTCCGCGTCAGGAGCCGGGTCAAACACTGCCGGGCTCTGACGGGGGCTGCCAAAGGGTTGCGGGGGGTTGTCAATCTCGAAATAGGTGATCTCGGCCGATAATCCGGTCTCGGTGAACTTGTACATTCCCCAGCAAGTTTCCATGATCTCGCGCGCCAACTTGATGTCCTCTTCGTTCTTCTTAGACCACGTAGGCAACTTTCGGGCCTCAGCCTCAGTCAAACCTCCGGTAGCTCCCAATGCCATTGTTCCAGGCATGAAGCACACGAGATGATCCATCTTGGGGCTGAGGGCCCTGTCCAGTCCAGTGGGTCGCTCTCCGATGATGGTAAACTGAGAGTTCTTGGTGTATGTCACCAGATGCTTGCGGACTCCCCTCAGTGCTTCGTCCCACATATCCTCGTAAATAGGCTCTTGCTTATTCGTCTGGAGATATTGCTTGATGAGATACTCGTAGTATGAGTCGCCACGGCTGCCGAGTCGGATGTTTTTGCCCTTGAACTCGCCCGTGGTAGCATAGATGTAGATGGGGACAAGACCGTCTTGAACGCCGTTGTCATCAACCACCTGCATCACCTTCTCGGCTCGGTCCCAAAAGTCCTTTTCTCCTGTGAGCTTAGCGAGATACTTAAACTCGAGCTGAACAGTTGTGGCCTCGGCAGTGGACGATGCTCCTGCGTCGGCATGGGATGGGATACCCTCATACTTGTGCAAGTTGACACTCGCATAAGGGACACCAGAGGGAGAGTCAAAGGCGCTCATTAGACGGTCGGCCAAATCCTTTGCCTTTTCGAGGTAGAGATCCTCCCCTGCCGCACCTTCGTCGTCCTCGGTCAAGGGGGCGAGGTGTGGGAATTCGTTAGACAGGTAGTGCGCACTGAGCAAGCCACCCATCATGCGAATGGTTGTCTCAAAGGTGTTGACATCCTGATCCTGGTCCCATGTTAATGAATCTGAAATCCACCCGCGAGCGTCTTGCACTCGGGATGTAAGGTTCATCAGAATCATTGTATCGAGGGCATCAATTATGATCCAACCCAAGCCCTTGGGCGCCATGTTGTTGCCCCTCTTGGTGACGGGGTGGTACTCGTCAAAACCTGTCCGGGTCCCTTGTTAGCATGCATACTTTGTCTCAAGAGCTTAGAATCTAGACACACCCCATGCATATCGTCGGTAGGCGTCCCAGCTCAGCTCGAACGCCTCCACGACGCGGTCTCTCCTATGGTCCCAATTGGCCTTTTTATCATCTTGAGACAAGCCTGAATAGCTCCAGTCGGTCGGCACGGTACTCTTCTGGGTCTGTTTCTTGGACGAAGAACCGGTCCAGTATAGTAACGTCAAGACGATAAAGGTTAGGAAACCTATCACCCTCTTGCGCTTCCATAGCGGTCGTCTTTGCTCGTACGGCGAATAGGCATATGGTTTGTCCTTGTACATGGGCAACCCCTTGCTGGAGCTTGCGCCGGAGCCCCAGAATCTATCCTCGAGATCTCGTTGCCGGTTTTCGAAGGAGGGTACGTTCTTGGGGATGGAAAAGGCCATCGCTAAATCGTGGGCCACGGCCAGCGATGCCGATTCTTGTTGGTTCGGGACGCTTCGAGGATGTGGACGGTTGAAGGCGCTGTTGCTTCGGATGTTGAAAGGGTCGCGGATCATTGACTTGAGCTGGTCATTTCGGGATGGAGAGTTTGGTGGTGTTGTTGTTATTGATGCAATTAATAAATACTTGGCCGGAATGGATCAAATGCAAATGAATAAACAGAGTTTGATGTACAAGACTGCAAACAGCCAAAGCCAAAGGCAGAATATGGATGCAAAAAGGAGTTGAGTTTATAGGTACAGCAGATACAGTAGGTAGGTCCGGCCCCGGAAACACGAGGACAGAATGTCACTTCGAATAAAAGCGACCTTAGAGACTTGGCGAAGCACGAGACCACAGGCGCTGTCCGTAACGTAGCCTGTCCTCCACCTCCGGGCATCCATGACGACCACCGCCCCCGCCGAATTTCATCAATGCACCGGGAAGCTCTGGACCGCGTCTGCCCTGAGCTTGCGGCCCCTGTAACCGTAACCCTTTTGTCGTCCATTGCGTGTGAAGGACCCGCGATTTCATTGGGTCGTCAAGCGCCAGTCCACATTGGAAGTTTGATGGACATGAACCAACTTGGACCCTGACGATTTGAATTAGGTGCTGATTTTCTCGGGAGAAGGATACGACCATGAGCATCGCAAACTTTCCTTCACTTCACCCAGATGAGTTTACGGAGGCGTGCCATCACCTGGAGAGCCGGTACTGTCATGCTACTTTGGGCGCAGAGCGGGCACGTTGGAAGCTAAAGGTGTGCACTGCTCTCTGCACCGACTTCTCCTTTGAGGGGGGTTATACGACATATATCCAGATCAGACGCCCGCTACAGACAGATCTAGATCATGGGGATCTCTCGCTAAACTTGGAAAACTTCTCCTTCTCCGATGAAAGGAGTCATGATGTACCAGGTGGAGACAGAGACATGATGGACGCAGAAGAGGCCGACGAGGTAATAAATCCTCGGTAGAGTTTATCGTTTACTTAAACCATTATCTTACGATATTCCAGGCCGCTATTGTGAAGCCACAATCTCGCCCAGATATTGGCCTGGTGGAATACGAGATCCATCTTCATCCTACGTATCGCGTGCCTTGTCTGTGGTTCACTTTGCGCAATATGCCCCCAGATGAGCCCGCATTCAATATTGACACCGTCTTCCGCCGCCTTGTCCCCGATGAGTACAAGGCGGGCCTCCGCTCGCTCGGAGCAGTTGGAGGCATCTCGGCCGATGTGAGTATGGAGAGGAGAGAGAGCTGTTTGCACAAGTCAATTCAAGAATTCTGGGTATCGTCAAGATCGGTTGGCCTAACTAACACCTTGCTCGCAGCATCACCCTGTAACGGGTGTCCCGTCCTTCTTTGTCCACCCCTGCTTGCTCGGGGACGCCATCTCCAAATTCGAGTGCGACAGGACAAACTACCTGATGATATGGATCGGGCTGGTGGGAGGCTGCGTGGGCTTGTGGGTGCCCAAAGAAATGGCGATCCAATGAGGCGATTTTCTCGGTCGTCTGACGCGGTTCTCTCTCTCATCGATATAGCCGACCATTCATACGCATCATTAATCATCATCGCTGTCCTCCTCCATAGCCACATCAGAGTCACTATCCTCGTCGTCGCGCGTTCGCTTTTGGCCACGGCTGCCGGGGCTTCCAACGTCCTTCATCACATGGTCGACATTCGCGGCGGGCTTAGCAGGGAGACCAGCGGGTGCTGACCCAGGAAGAGGAGCGTTGAAGATGCTCTGTTGGAGTTCGGTCTGCTCGACATTGGCGGCGCCAGCATTTGTGGAAGGAATCTTGAAGGTGCCGTCGAGCTTGGCCACAAAGTTCGACTTCGACTTGGCGTATTGGATTTTCTATAGAGCAGCGCGTTAGAGCTACTGTGTAAGCGACACCGACAAAGGAAGAAACCAACCAACTCGCGGCCCAAGAACGTCTGTCCTTCGAGAGACCTCATAGCCTGTGTGGCTGCTTGTATATCTCGGAACACGATATGGGCCTGGCCACGCATCGCCATCGTCTTGAGGGCGACAACATCTAGTACAGGACCGTATGTGGAAAACAACATGTACAAGGCCGTTCGCAGATCGGCTTTCTGAATTTTCGAGGACGGGAGGTTTGTCACATAGAGACTGCAACAGTCAATACGCAGTAATGAGAGATATATCGAGGGGAACTGACGTCTGGTTCGGAGGAATAGGCTGCACCTTGGCCGGCAAGGAGGAGTTAGGCTGGAGAGCGCGAGTAGTTGCGGCGGCCATTGTGGCGGATGGCGTGCGGACCGAAGTATTGGTTCGATATTTTTGTGCTTGCGATCGATATGATAAGTCCTCATTAACTGTTCCTAGACCAAAATCGTATAAGGATGCGCGGGCGCGCCAGGATCGAGGGTGGTGATATTGGCGGTGGTGTAGTAGCGGGATGGAGATTTTTCGCCGCACGACGAATTGCCAGCCTCGTCCATGAGGCGCTGCTGTCGGGGCCTGGTGTGGCCCAAGCTTGCTGGAGCTCCTACGTAACCCCCCACCCCCACTAGCCATCCAGCCAGCGCAACCTACTGACACAGCCAGCATCTATCGTCAGCGCCTAACCCAACCCCTTCTTGTCTCTCTCATTCTCTCAATCGACTCGAAAGCGATAGTAGAGAGCTACTCCTATCGCCAATACCTTCGTCATGGCCGCCCCCGAAGTTCACCACCTCTTCCACAACCCCATCGCCGACCACTCGTTCTCGGCTGATCATTCCGTCCTCGCCGTCGCTCGAGACACCGCTGTTGAGCTCTACGGCAAGGTCGGCAATGCCTACAAGCTGAAGGACGAGCTCAAGGGCCATGACAAGACGGTCACGAGTGTCGACATTGCTCCCAACAGCGGGCGCATTGTTACTTGCTCTCAGGGTATGAATGCCCAGCTACCCCTATACCGACAAAGCTATGCATGACGCTAACACGACATGTCACCTAGACCGCAACGCCCTGGTCTGGGAGCCTTCTCCCACCGGTTACAAGCCTACTCTTGTTCTGCTCCGAATCAGCAGAGCTGCCACGTTTGTGCGCTGGTCGCCATCCGAGACCAAGTTCGCCGTCGGCTCCGGTGACCGCGTCATTGCCGTCTGCTACTTTGAGGAGGAGAACGACTGGTGGGTTTCCAAGCACCTGAAGAAGCCCATCCGCAGCACCATCACGAGCGTTGCCTGGCACCCGAACTCGGTCCTCCTTGCCGCTGGCTCCACCGATGCTCACGCCAGAGTCTTTTCTGCCTTCATCAAGGGCATGGACGCCCGTCCTCCTCCCGGAGTCTGGGGCGAGCGACTCCCTTTCAACACTGTCTGTGGAGAGTACCTAAACAACTCTGCCGGTTGGGTTCACTCGGTCTCTTTCTCTCCCAGCGGCGACAGCCTTGCCTTTGCGGCTCACGACAGCAGCATCACTGTTGTGTATCCCTCCGGGCCTGAGCAACCTCCCCGTGCCGTTGTCACTGTTACCACCCAGCAGCTGCCCTTCAAGAGTTTGATCTGGACCAGCGAGGACGAGATCATTGCTGCTGGTTATGACTGTGAGGCCTTCCGCTTCCAGGGAGGTGAGGGTGGCTGGCAGCTAGCTGGTACCATTGAGACAAAGGGCCGCCCCAGCCTGGGCGAGCACCGCGAGGAGTCTGCCCTCAACATGTTCCGACAGATGGATCTGAAGGGCAAGGCCAAGGACGACACTCAGCTCAAGACGGTCCACCAAAACACCATTAGCACCGTCCGACCTTTCGAGACTGACGGAGAGCGCGTGACCAAGTTCAGCAGTAAGTTACAAAGTTATTCATTGTCATATATCATAAAAAACTAACAAAGGCTCTAGCAAGCGGCGTTGATGGCAGGGTTGTGGTATGGGCTGCATAGATTGTTCAGGGTAGATTGCCAGTGACAAAGACATGTAGAACCGTGAGGATTCACAGTGGTAAAAACTGGTCATCTTCTCGAATGAGTGCCTTGTGTCAGACCTCTGTCACATATGCCAAAGGCCTTTTTGCTGTTTTATCTGCCTTGTATAGTGCACATACATATATATATACCTATCCCACTGAGGAGAAATTTGGTTCTTCCAACTTCTTGCCATCACTCAACTCTCTCACCATGCCTCGTCCAGAATCGCCACGATCTCCCAGCCGATTCATCTACGAGCGAAGCCCGTCCATTCTCAGACGGGATGACAATCCTCCTTCGATTCCACCTTCAGAAGATGGATCTGGC
Organism: Fusarium duplospermum; assembly: GCA_003946985.1. NCBI lineage: Eukaryota > Fungi > Ascomycota > Sordariomycetes > Hypocreales > Nectriaceae > Fusarium > Fusarium duplospermum. The sequence goes on along the minus strand of NKCI01000130.1, from coordinate 34,644 downwards.
ACGCCCGAATATTACGACCGATTCTCCCCAGCCCAACATTATGGCCATCCACAATTCGCCAGCCACGTCCCGCACGAAACTCGTATGGAGGCGGGACCTTATCCCCGAGATGTCACCCCTAATGAGCAAATATCTGAAGATGGCACCAACACCATGATGTACTTATTCACTGACGACGGCGTACCTGAACACGTCGCCCATGCCCTCAACGACCGCAGATTCCGATACTTCGCCGCCCGACATGTACACGACCTCTGTCTTGGGGTTAGTCAAGATTTCATCCAGGATTTCCGGCGCAACATTGAGCAGCGGCTCTCGGAGCATCAGGAGAATGAGTCTGGTCGTTTTCCGGGTCGTTTTTCTATATTCGATCACACGGCACTAAGTCTCTACAGACGCACACATGTGACTGATTCTTTGACGACTAACACAACCGGGATCTGTTCTATCCTCTGGGCCAGGGGGAGTGCGCTGCAGATGCTATCCCCAGGATCGGTGTCCAAAGCGCTGGACGAGATGAGGGTGGTGAACGAAGCTGCGGAAGACATTGTGAGGATTTCTGATATCGTCCTGCAGCGAGGAAACATCCATGAAGAGGAGGTGATGAACGTCCGTCAGGCTGGAATGATGTTTTGTGAAAGACTGGGGTATCGGAGCAATCGTGAGGATCTGGAGAATTGGCTGCTGGTTTTTCAGTGAGTGTCCAATTGGGCCATTGATTTCCATGCTCTCACGACCAAGTTGGATGGGTTTTTTTTTATTTGTTTGTTGGGGTGATTTGAGTCAGAGCGTCATTGGCGAACACATGATCAGTAGTTTGGGGGGGGGACATGGTAGATTTGATCTTCTTTTTCATTGAATTTTTTGGTATCCTAACTTTTTGTCAAAGTGAGTGTTTAAGGGAGGGCAATGACCTCAATCTCAACATCGACGTTCTTGGGGAGAGTCTTGACGGCAACGCAGCTGCGAGCAGGCTTGTGGGAGAACCACTTCTCGTACTCAGCGTTGAGCTCCTAAAGCTCCGATTAGTCTTTTCCATCTTTATAAATGGCATGAGGGATTCATACAGCAAAGTGAGCCATGTCAGAGATGAAGATGGTGGTCTTGACGACCTTGGCGAGCTCAGAGCCAGCCTCCTCGAGGACGGCCTTGGCGTTCTTGCAAGCCTGCTCAGTCTGGGCGGTGATGGAACCCTCAACGAGCTCACCCTCAGGGGTGAGAGGGATCTGGCCAGAGCAGTAGATCATGTTAGGGGTCTTGATGGCCTGGGACTGTTGATGGAGGTCAGTACACTGGTGGCATGAATGAGGGGTAGCTCCGGGAGCCATACGTAAGGGCCAACAGCTAATTGAGGATCCGTCAGCGAATATTCTATGACATTTAGATGGAAAATGAATACTTACCCGCAGGGGCGTTCTTGGTGAAGATGATCTGCTGGTTGGACATGGTGGACTGGCGTCTAATCGAACGTGTGAACCTGGCTGTCTCTGATACAGCGGGAGGGAGAACAAGACGCGGGGCGGCCGCTCTGAGAGAAGAGGCGAGAAAGCGGGGAGCTTGACGCGCAGCGAGAGATTGCAGCATTGGATGCGGTAAGAAACTACCTACCTGAAGAGAAACAAGATGTTTAAGATGTGACGAAAAGAGGTCAAGTTCCTTTTTTGTTTTGGTTGCTTCAAAAGATCGGAGCAAGCTTTCAAGCGGAGGGACGAGGGGCCTTATATTCGACAAGCTCCGGCAGCTCGGAGGGGCAGCCGATCACGCCGCCTCCAATTCGTCGGAAGGTGGAAGCCGGTGGAAAACGGCGGCTGCACCTGGGCTAACCAGGGACCGCGCGCTCTCTCATTACAAGCGCATTACACGTGTAGGTACATGGGATCAGTTAACTGGGCAGTCCTGGGCTCCGTTGATCGGCTAACTGTCGACGTGTCTGGGGTGGGAGTGTTGGGTTTGCCCCGCAACGCGCCCTCCGGAGACGGCGGCCAGGGCCGGAGGGGCCCCGCGGTTCGGGGGATTACGTACAATTTCCTTGACAAAAGTCGTTGTTTTCTTACTTTGAGAGATATGTTGATCGAATCATTGGTGATAGATGCAAGAAAGCTTGGGGTGCACACGTTTCAGGTGATGGGGAGGAACTCAATATCTTGAGAGACAGGTTGTTCGTCTCCAGACGAGGTACTGATAGAACATGGAGACCTCTGCCGGACTTCATACAAAGGATATTTTCTAGAATTCCGAGAACCTTGAAATGAGTACTCAATACAGAGTGATCAAAAGAATCAAAAACAACTCCTCTACTTTTCAAGATGCCCCATGGGTGTCTTCGTCACCACCATGGGAATCGTCTTACACGGACGGCTCTTATCGATAAGCGTCGTTTACAAGTCGACATCGGCTCATGGTTACGCACACCTTGATGGAACCATGTTGAAATGACAATGCCCTGTCCAAGGAGAAGCCCACGTCTTATGCTGTCCTGAGAAGTCCCACCTCATTAGAAACCCTCTGTTTCTATGTCATTGGTTTGACAACCCCCAATCTATAGAGGTAGCCGATGGCATTCAGCCCTGCTCGATCATCCCGAAGGCGTTGTAACCAGTAAAACGATGGACCGTGGGGTAGAGTCCTCCAATTGGTCCCCTTTGTCAGCTCCAGTCGATAGCGCCTCTGTCCAGACTGCTAGGGCGTCCCAGTAGACGATAGAGCATCTGTTAGTGCGAGCAGCTGTCAAGCAGCACATGAAATAACATAAGCGGGGCAAGCCACCACCCCCTGCATCCCATTACAGCGGGCTAAGTCACAAGGAAAAAAAGGGAAGCTAGGTGGCCAGGTTGTCCTCGACGGCAGCTCAGCTCCCGTCAGCTCATCGCCAGGAACTCTTCAACTCCAATCCATTGCTTCTGCAAAGGGAGGTCTCCATCTGCCCCTTTTTCTACCATTCTTTTCTTCTTCTTGAGGCGCGCAATTCTTTTCTGTGCGTTTGCCTCTTCATCTGTCCTTCTATCCGCTCCTTTGTTCATCTTCCTTTACCCACTGCTGTTTGCTGGTTATATACCTGGCCTTTGAGCCTCCTCTATCACCCCTGAGGTAAGTTCTGAGACCTATCGTTCCTTGTTGCGGCTTGTGAGACCTCGTCGCGACGCTGCGTAAGCCCATTGCGACAAGCCTCCAAGTTTTCGCGTCAAAGCTTTCTCTTTAAATCTCCCGAGAAGTATCCTCAACTGACAGCTGTGCTCCATCATAGCCTGCGCTTCCACGGTCGACTCCCATCATGGCTCGCAGCTCCACGCCGCAGGGCAGCCTGCGACAGAGGGGCACTGCGTCCAAGAAGGTCTCTGACGATACTTTCAACCCCGATACTGAGCTTGACAAGCTTGCAAAGGCTGGCGCCCAGAGAGCCGGCAAGGGTGAGGGCGAGTACCAGATTGGCCTCGCCATCATCACCATTCTGGCCTTTGTCACTCGATTCTGGGGTATCAGCCACCCCAACGAGGTCGTCTTTGACGAGGTGCACTTTGGAAAGGTAACCTGGCCTCAATATCTGTCGCGAGATGCGCAATGGCTAACCAATCGGCTCGCAGTTTGCTTCCTACTACCTCGAGCGAACCTACTTCTTCGATGTCCACCCTCCCTTTGGAAAGCTCCTCTTCGCCTTTATGGGCTGGCTGGTCGGATACGATGGTCACTTCCACTTCGAGAACATTGGCGACTCCTACATCGCCAACAAGGTCCCTTACGTGGCCTTCCGAGCTCTGCCAGCCATCCTCGGTGCCCTGACTGTCTCGGTTACCTACCTCATCATGTGGGAGTCTGGATACAGCCTTCCCGCTTGCATTCTGGCCGCCGGTCTCATCCTCCTCGACAATGCCCACATTGGCCAGACCCGTCTCATTCTCCTGGACGCTACCCTCGTCCTCGCCATGGCCTGCAGTCTGCTCTTCTACATCAAGTGGTACAAGCTCCGACACCAGCCCTTCTCCAGGAAGTGGTGGAAGTGGCTCATCCTGACCGGATTCGCCCTGTCCTGCGATATCTCGGTCAAGTACGTTGGTCTCTTCGCCTTTGTCACCATTGGCTCTGCTGTCATCATTGACCTCTGGGACCTGCTCAACATCAACCGACCCAATGGCGCAATCAGCCTCCAGGAGTTCACCAAGCACTTTGCTGCGCGAGCCTTTGGTCTGATCATCATGCCCTTCCTGTTCTACCTCTTCTGGTTCCAGGTTCACTTTGCCGTCCTCACCCGCTCCGGCCCCGGTGACGACTTCATGACCCCCGAGTTCCAGGAGACCCTCAGTGACAACGTCATGCTGGCCAACTCCATCGACATCCAGTACTACGACAGCATCAGCATTCGCCACAAGGAGACCAAGACCTACCTCCACAGCCACGAGGACCGATACCCTCTCCGCTACGACGATGGCCGTGTCTCCAGCCAGGGCCAGCAGGTCACCGGTTACCCCTACAATGACACCAACAACTACTGGGAGATCCTGCCCATGAACGACGACAAGAAGCTGGGTCGCACGGTCAAGAACCACGACCTGGTCCGCTTGAGGCACATTGGTACCGACAAGATCCTGCTTTCTCACGATGTCGCTTCGCCTTACTACCCCACCAACCAGGAGTTCACCGCTGTCTCGATTGAGGATGCTTACGGCAAGCGCCAGAACGACACTCTCTTCGAGGTCCGCATTGAGCATGGCAAGAAGAACCAGAACTTCAAGTCCGTCTCGGGTCACTTCAAGTTCATCCACAACCCAAGCAAGGTCGCCATGTGGACTCACACCAAGCCTCTGCCTGAGTGGGGATACAAGCAGCAGGAGATCAACGGCAACAAGCAGATTGCGCCCAGCTCCAACGTCTGGATCGTTGAGGACATCCCCTCACTGCCCGCCGACCACCCCCGCCGACAAAAGCCTGAGCGCAAGGTCAAGCAGCTGCCCTTCCTCCAGAAGTGGTTCGAGCTTCAGCGTGCCATGTTCTACCACAACAGCAAGCTCACCAGCAGCCACCCCTACTCGAGCCACCCCTACCAGTGGCCCTTCCTGCTCCGCGGTGTCAGCTTCTGGACTCAGGGCGAGACCCGCCAGCAGATCTACTTCCTGGGTAACCCCTTCGGCTGGTGGCTCGCTAGCAGTCTTCTTGCTGTCTATGCCGGTATCATTCTTGCTGATCAGGTTTCTCTGCGCCGTGGCATTGATGCCCTGGACCACCGTAAGTGAATCAAAATTCCGATCTTATCAGTATGCTAATGACCTATAGGTACTCGTTCCCGCCTGTACAACTCCACCGGATTCTTCTTCCTCGCGTGGGCCACTCACTACTTCCCATTCTACCTCATGGGACGACAGCTTTTCTTGCATCATTATCTTCCAGCTCACCTGGCCTCTTGTCTCGTCGCCGGTGCTCTTCTTGAGTTCATCTTCAACTCGGAGCCCGCTGAGGAGCTGATTATCAAGGACAAGAAGGTTACCCCCAGCCCTAAGCACCACGTCACTGCCCGAGAGCGATTCGCTGGCCAGAGCATGCTCAGTGCCTGGATCGCTTGCGGTGCTGTGCTGCTTGTCGTCATTGCGGGCTGGTACTTCTTCCTTCCCCTGACCTACGGCTACCCCGGCCTGTCGGTCGAGCAGATCCTCCGAAGGAAGTGGCTCGGTTACGACCTGCACTTTGCCAAATAAATGGTTGCGCAAGCAGATTAATCGACTTGTTCAAAATTTGAAAGATCTTGAAAGGTCGACGTTGAAGTGTAGGAATATATGACTGCTCCTCAAGGGGTTTAGGCAATCCCACCTTGACACATGGCAAGGTATAGGGACAGATCAGGGGTTCTGGGGAGGAATGTAACATACCTGACGAAGCAATCTCTCTTGATATGACGAAAAGGTGGAAGAGGGAGCATAGAGAAAGCTAGTTGCTAATTTACTTGAGCATCTCAACTAGTTGTGCTGTGTTTGCCGGTGTGAAGTGCGTGAAGCTGTCGACTCACCCCGGTGCTCGGATTGGCTGGTGAAGAAATAAAGATGTTAATCGGCTACACGTCAACCCACATAGATCCCGTAGCTGGCGGTATGGCCGGTGAATTTGGCATCAGCCAAGGACCTGGGTCCACTAACTACCTAGGACAACCTCTCTGTAGCTGTCACAACATCAGGGAGGTGAAACGTTACCGACTCTGTCACAATCTCACAGTCAGTCTATAGTGAGGCTGTGTACAGCACAATATTGGTGGAAATCCAAGGGTTCACAGGTGAGGAATCCCAGAAGGATATGAACCCCCGCAAATGATTTGCCGATTACCGACGCTTCCGGAGTGTCTCCTAGGGTTAGGCGCGTCATGTTTGCTCTAAACTCCCTGCCAACAGCCGCGTTACACCTGAGGCCTCTGCGCTGATTAGCCAAGAAGCAAGCAATATCAAGGTCAAACAGCTGTCACTGCTGTACCAGCCTGCCTCAGGTGAGCCCAGAACAGTCTTTTTGTGCAGTGAGAGCTTCTAGAGCATTAAATCACGACATTCCAAGGGAAACTGGCTCTTGAACGCGAATTGCATGGATCTTTGTCTTGTGGTTTGTGATTTGCTATCTCTCACAATACATAAGCCAGGATTTACTCAAGTCCTCCAAATCTAAACTTTTAATCAGACAATTGCTAAACAGTGAGTTCCGCCCTTCTTTTAAATACTTCCCATCCGCCCCTTAAGGCTTTGTGGAGAGCTCGCCAAGCTCTTGGCCCCATTACCATATCTCGTTAAGAGAATCCTTTAAAGTTCGTATTGGACTTTTTATGTCAACTTACGGCGTGGTTTGATAAAGACGCGCGCTAAAGGAGCCGACAGGTGTCCCGTCCCGTCGTCTAAGCCTCCTTCCCCCACACGTGTTTAGAAGATAGGTGGAATGCAAGGACGGCGGCCAACATTTGCTGATCTCCCCATCCATCCCGTGTCAAAGCTCGAGTTGGAACGCTGGGCAAACATGATTACTCCCGCCCTTCACCTACGTTTCACATGAGTTCTCGATTCGATCGATGCTTACTCGGGCTGACCGTCCAGGAAGTTCCACTAGCGTAGAACGTGGCTGGAACTCTCAGCTTCCCTATCATGCCGCCTTGCTGTCCTCGCAATCGAGCTTTCGTCCCTTTCAAGGAATCATGATCTCGCATGGCAACCGTCTCTTCCTGCGTCGCCTCCTCCGCTCTCGAACCACAAAGATCCTCCTCGTCCTTCTCATCGTTGTCAATATCCTCGACGTCCTTCGCATCCACCGAAACATCCTCGATGCCGACCGCACGCCCACCCCCAAGCTCTCGCAGCCCGCAGAGCGCATCTACATTGCGAGCATGCACTTCAACAATGAGGACATTTTGAAGAAGCACTGGAACAATGCAGTCATAGAGCTCGCAAAGACGCTACATCCAGAGAATGTCTTCGTCAGCGTCTATGAGAGCGGGAGCTGGGATAATAGCAAGGCCGAGCTGCTCAAGCTAGACAAGGAGCTGGAACGACTAGGCGTGCCGCACCGCGTCGAGGTGTCGGATATAACGCACGAGAACGAGCTCGAGGCCGAGAATAAAGATGAGGGGTGGATTGATACTGCGAGGGGGAAGAGGGAGCTAAGGAGGATACCGTACCTCGCCAGGTTGAGGAACAAGACGCTGCGCGACCTGCTGGAACTGCACAAGAAGGGCACGCACTTTGACAAGGTCCTCTTCCTCAACGACGTGGTCTTTACGGTATGTTTGCTCCAATTGATATCAGATCTGCCGCAATGGCTTCTCACTCTTTGCGACTGGATAGACCGACGATGTTCTCAAGCTTCTTGACACCAATGGGGGTGATTACGCCGCTGCTTGCTCGCTCGACTTTTCCAAACCACCCATGTACTACGACACATTTGCTCTAAGAGATACTGCTGGCCAGTCACATACCACACAGTCATGGCCCTACTTCAAGAGTAGCGCATCGAGGAACGCTCTGGTTAATCATCTGGACGCCGTGCCAGTGACAAGCTGCTGGAATGGAATCAGTTAGTCGACAGTATTCCTCATGGTGATCTATATGCTGACCGACATAGTCGTTATGCCTGCCGAGCCCTTTGTCTCTTCCTCCAAGCTCCGTTTCCGTGGAGTCGCAGACTCACTTGCCGAGCACCACCTCGAAGGGTCCGAATGCTGCCTCATCCACGCTGATAACCCACTCTCAAAGACCCGTGGCGTCTACCTTAACCCCCGTGTGCGAGTGGGTTACAACATGGCCGCCTACCAGGCCGTGCACCCAGAGCAAGAAGCTTGGGTGTCAGTATGGGACATCTTTTCCGGCCTCTGGATCAACCGACTAAAGCGCTGGACGGTAGTGACGTTTGAGAGGTGGGTAGTGAGAAGACGTATAGCGAAGTGGGAGAAGGAGGGCTTAGGAAGGAGGGAGCCGGGTGAGTTTTGTTTGATTAATGAGATGCAGGTTCTTGTAGCCCGTGGCTGGGCACATGTATGATGAATTCAATAGCACGGCTGGGGAAGAAAGGCTTCCGCAGTGAGATACCCATAAAGAAAAAACACGATTCTCTTGTCTACTTATGATACGAGATACTAGCCCACGAAAAGGGGCGGCTGAGAACTTTGATAGCTTCCATCCATGATATCAACAACAAACTCGGAAAACAGTACGAGAATACTGACAATTTTACAACATTTATTCGTTCATTCATTCATTCGGCTCAAACCCATCATCTGAATCCGCTTTTCGGCCAAGTCCTGTGGCCCATGTCATCGCTGTGAAGAGAACTAACGTCACTCTCAAAGTCAAGGGACGCGTCGTCAGAGGCAACGTCCCAATACTCCTTTTTGGCCTGTTTCATCTCAGGTAGTCCACACTTGCCATCCGGAATGGAAGGGGATGGCTCTGGGCGTGCTTCAATGTTACTGTCGCTGTCGGTGGCCGGTTTGTCAACTTTAGGGGCACCGACGATATGGGCAGTTGACTCTGCGATACCATCAAGGTAGCCGTTGATGTCGTTGATCAACTCTTCAATAGAAGAAGATTCGGAGACACCAGTAGGCGAGTCAGCAGGCACATCAGGGTTAATGTTGTCGTTATCGGCTAACTTGTCGATAGTAGGAGACTTGATGGCAGGAGACTTGATGGTAGGGGACTCGATAGTAGGAGATTCAGGATGCACATCCTGCCTGCTATCGCTATCGCTAGTCGTGCTCCCAATACCAAAGCCGTTTACGAGCGCGGTTGGCGACTCAACAGGGTCATCGGGACTGCTGCTGCTGCTGTCATCGTCCAAGTCGCTAAGTTCAGCGGCAAGGGAATGGACGTTAGGCACTTCAGGCGATTCGCCCTCGTGCCTCCCTTGATCAGAGGGAGGAACAGTGGTAGGCATCTCAGGCAAGTCAGTTGTCTGGTTCCCATACTCAGAAGGAGATCCAACTAAGGCGGCTCGGGGCTGAGCAACGGGAGCCTCGAACTGAGTGTTGACATGAAGCACGGGGCGTCTGCTCTTGACACTGCCTCGCTTCCAGGAACTGTCCTCCTCAGCTACTCGGTTCTTCTCAGACACCGCGAGGCTTAGGGCATTGATGCGTTCGCTGAAGCTTTCATAGTCCACACCGAAAGGCCAGACAGTGCCAGCATGGGGAAGATCGAGATGTTTCCAATCATCGGGCTGACTCCTACAACCAGGGGTTGACACAGAAGAGGAAGGGGGCGAGCGATCGAACCGTGTAATGTCGACCGAAGACGGTTCCCGGGGGAATGAACCTCTACGTTTGCCAGGGGCCTCGTTGGTAGGAGGAGCAGAGGGAAGTGTGGGTGTAAAGGGGCCGGTGCCAGGGGTTCCGACAGCGAAGAGATCCAAGCCGTTTTCGTCCCTGCTAAAGTCCCTCTGGATGATGACCGTCTCTTCAGCGGCGTATGATATATCGCTAGCGTTACTCGAGATACAGTCTCTGATCGAACGGTCGGCCGCGTCCCGGGCGGCGATGACACCAGTGGCATTACCGTTGTCGAGCCAGGAGAGGGTCTCATCATGCCCCCTAGGCGGCGGTACCTCAAGCGGTAGACTTTCCAAGGATGGTCTCCTTTTAGAAGAATCTCGTTGTTTGTTCAACCAGCTTTCTACAGAAGGTCTTCTTTCTGTGACATACGCTCTCTCTCCGGAAAATTGTCTCCCTGAGGCGGTCCTGGTCTCAGTCACGACATCAGGGACGTCGGTAGACTCGTGGACCCGTCGGACGGAGAGGCAGGGGAAAATCTGGCTAAACCAGTTCAAAGCCATGATGATAACGTTGTGAAGAGTTGCTTGTGGTGGCTTGTTTGTCTCTCCGAAAATTGTGCAGAGACATATGTTGCAAAATCGTTAGTGAGGTAAGGAAGCGGCTAATGAGGAAACTGATTCTTATACCTCTGGTAGGTTCTTGATGCTTTTTGTAAATATGAAAAACGGCCTGTTTCTTTTCCAAAGAATCTGAGAACAGAACATAAGATGAGAACATCTTGGTGTTGTGTTGGCGCTTTCGAACAAAGCCATGTTCAAAGTCTTTGTTCATCAGAACTCTGCACTTCTGAAGAGTTGTACAACGCATGGACAACCAAACAATGACCTTGTTGCCTTAGAGCTATGTCCTTTTCTTTCAAGCTGCAGGCTAGGTAAATCGCAGGTAGCGGCGCAATCCAAGATGCGGTGACCAAGCTACAATGGGATATAAGAGTTCATGGACTGCTGTTCAAAAGTCCATATGGTCCACATCCTACTCATCCAAGATACTCCTCATCAACAGGAGTAGAACTACCCTGAGATACCACAAATAACACAGCAGCCATGTGCGTCTATGACGGGTTCAGATATAGTTGCGGACACACCGTCTACAAGCGGCGGTCTACCTGCTGGGGCTGGTTCTGGGCAAAGTTGCATTACATCGACTGCTGCTACTCATTCCTCACATGCACCGGCGGGGTTCCTCCGGACTGCGAACCAACAACCCAGATCACGGACATAGATATGAAGTGTTTCGGGTGCCAGGAAGAGGAGATCAAGCGACAGAAGAAGCGGGGGGTTATATATCCCCGGATGGATTCGCCGCCCACCTTTTCAGAACCCAACTCGTCACATCCCACTCCTTTGCAGCCAAGTTCTTCGCAGCAGGGTACAGGCGGGTTTCGGTCTCAACAAGGGATGCAGTATCCCACAGATCCTCCTGTGCCGGCTAGTCAGAGACAAATGCCTCTACCTTCGCCTGCTGTCCGGGAGTCACAGTCCAACCGTGGTGAGGGCCAAAATTTGGGAACAAAGGTACTCTCGCCTCGAGGGAGACCAGATTCGCATTTTACCCAGGGCACAGCATATCACGGACATCGGAGCCAGTCCTCCGACAGTAGTGAGTCTAGAAGCCGCCGCCGTCACTCCTCACAAGGACCTGGTTCTGCATCTCATCGCTCACAGCGATCTCGCTCTCTGCCCCGAGGTGGTAACCGCTCCCGGCCCCGTAGGGAGTCCACATCACAGGAAAAACGCCCCCAACCTCAGAGTAAAAATAGCAGCCGTATCCCAACGCGTAGGGGTTCAACACCCCGGTCTCAGCAACCTCACTCTCAGAAGCGAGACGGCAGCCGCTCCCGTCAGCGCAGGGAGTCGACATCGCGAGACCAGCGTCCTCCACTATCCAGCCGTGGTAGGCCTCCAGGTAGGCTTACCTACTACAACGACCCAACTCCGGTGCGCCGAGACCACTCAGAGTGTTGATACGAGTGTTGAGAAGATAAAGCCCGCGTTTATGGCTAATATGAGATGTTAAGGTAAGGAGTTATGGGATCTATAAACAGTACCTTGGAGTAAGATGAACCTGTAGTAATTGATCTGATCGTTTAGACGTATGATTCCTATTTATGACCGTAAAAGTGATGTATCAATTCTATAAATATGACGGTGCTTAAGTCTCGTCTTGATCTCATCTCTGAGGGGAAAGTTGTATGCCTATGGGACCAGTTCTTTGAGAGCAGCTGGATATGCAGCAAGATCAACAAACAAACCATATTTAGGCCCATCACCCAGACCAAGGGTTTTACTGGACTCTATATTCTATCATCAACTCACCGTTGAAGATAAAATAAGAAAATCCATAAAGATAGGCCGTGAGCTGAGAATAGTAGCACGGGTAAGCCACGCATGTTAGTGCCAAGGGTCTTGTCATGGGATCACATAGCCGATGAGATTCAGAGATGATCTAACTTGAGCGGGGACAAAGATAGTACCCGAACGAAAATAAAATGCTGCCTTGAGGCCTTTCAAGGTCATCGCGATCCATTCTGGCTAGTCCAGGAACCGTGGGTAAAAATGGAGATGTTGCTAGATCGAGACTTGAGATATGTAGGCAACCAGTTAATCGGGAACTTCTGAGATGCCCCTGGACCAGATGACCCCATCGTCGGAACCCCATGGAGCGTGGAACTGGACTCGACATGGTATTGTCGAATCAGGGCCACCAATTCACGGGTGCCTTGACCACGAGTTGTCTTGGTTTAGATTCTTACGAGGCTATTTACGACTTAGCTCTTTTGAGATGATCTCGAGAGGTTGCAGCCACTCCGTGAGACAGCGGGGGTTGTTCCCTGTTCTGGGGTCCACAGGAAAGGATGGACGGGAATATCAAGAGAGGGGAGATCTCTTAACCACTGCTAAATCAAGCCCCAAAAGAACCAAAGGAAAAGAAGCATACGTAGCCCCTGCCAGTCCGAAATACGGGTGCCTTGGGAATGGGGTTCGCCAGTCGAGGCACCCAAATTTGTCCCTTACGCGAGAGGGTCATGGGCAGGCTGCCCGATAAAGTCGATCATGATTGGCTCATGGCCGGGACCTTTTTACGAGTCGACGACACTCTTGTGTTTGACCGAGCGCTGTTAATGGTAGGGCTGAGGTTGGAGCTTGCGTGGATACATGTGCCCTTTGATTGAATGGCTGCATGTTTGCGTACTTTGGTGACGACTTTTGCGCAACTCGGCATGTTTCTTGTCGTCTTGGCGCCAGTCGAGACTGCGATGGCTTCATACGAGACTCGTACAGTTTTTGTTTTGTTTGGACCAGTGACATGCCAAGAGCAAAACATTCGCAGACGCGTGACTGGGTGACGCAGGTTTCAGGGCCCGGCGACCACCACCAACTTTTTACCATCCATTCAAGAGTTGGTCGGGTCGGGATGCAAGCGTCGCAGCAACGAACCCTAGGACGATGAGAGAGAGAGAGACCGACGGGGAGATGGGGCCTCAGGACGCATACCTGAGGACAGGTTGCCCGCTACAGGGATGGGGAAGAGGGTGGGAATGGATCTTTGGAAATTGGGGGCCGAAAATTGTGAGCGTGAACCAAAAGGGAAATCGCCGAACCGCTGATTGAGTCAACGGTGACAGGACATTTTGTTTCGCCCCGACCCCTGGTCCAGAGAAGCAGCCCTACGTGTGGATCAAGCGGAGGTGGTTGTGGTCCATTGGCCGATGGAGGGGGGCGTGAGTGCATGCAGATGAGCCCACGCAGAGAAGAGAGAGAGTGCGAGACCTGCTCGGAACCAGAAGAGGCGAGGAGTAGTCTTGGTTTTGGGGGGACGGGCAGCAACGAGGTTATTCTGGTCCCGGCACTCTCAAAGACTCATCAGTGACATGCTGGTCGTGCCCCGGATCGCGTCTCAACTAGACTCATCGTGGTGGCATCGTAGGACTTTGGCCCTTGCACTCCAGATCCCAATGGATCCCCTCCAAGGAAGAATCCCTCGGTGCTTGTTCCAGGAAACGAACGATATGCATGTCGACTCGGCAGTGCAATTGCCCTTCCCATCCAAATCCTGGACTTGCGACAAGGTAAAACGATTCAAAACAGATCTAAGCACGAGACTTCTGGAGTTGAAGTGCAAGAAGTCGATCCCCATCAATGCACCAGAGTTGCATGGAGGCTGCGCAACGCCAGGGCCCATCGCAGCAGCCATCGCAGGCACAGCCGTAAAAGAGGGCTGAGGTGGAGGGTCGAGGTGCATCAACTTTCCAACTCCTCCAGAAGAGACGGGCAAATCAAAGGACCACAAACTCATCCTGGCCAATGCTCGGCCGTCTAGTGGAAACCTAAGCAGTCAAGGAAAGCGACTCACGAAGATGTCACGGAAGAGCAAGCTCTCTGGCTCTGACAGACACGGGCCATCTGGGAGATGCAAGTTGCGCCAACGGGGCAGACAGAGTGAAGACCCCTCGCAACGGGCGTCGATCCCTGCATCGACTCCGCAAGGCGTTTCGATAGGCTCATGGCCACGGTTGTGCCATTTGCTCGCACCGCAGCAGCAGAAACACCACCACCCAGCATCCGACGTCATGGCCACAGTTGAGTGAGTTCCTTGGGTTCGGGAGACGCACCCAGAGAACAACACCACCTTTCTTTCATCCCACCCCCTTCCCCTTGCCCTTTTCGTGACGCCGTCTCGCGTTGATGAGCATGGAACCCTCGTAAGCGACAGTATGTAAAAGAAAAGCTCATGACTTGTCAATGAGCCTGACCAAAACAGAAGGGACCGAGGGCCACGACAGCAGAATACGCAATGATGTGCATATTGGGGGCCAAAAAATATCACCACCGAGAGAGAGGTCTGTATTATCATTCCCCCAGCAATTCATCGCAGGCCTTGAAATCGTCTTGCGCCCTGCGCATTTCGCACCCGCGCGCGGAGGTTCGCCGATGTGATGCGCCTTGGGAGACACGGACCGGACTGGGTCAATCAATGGCGAATGGTCCCTAACGTGACGCCGGACGGCGGACCACCTGTGCGAGAGCGGGTGCGAGAGTGAGCGGGGCGGAGTTTGTGGAGACATCCCCAAGTAGCCCGCGATAGTCGAGGCACCTGGACCATTAACACCGATGCCAAACCCGCTGGTTCCGGCGGACAGCGTCTGATGAGGCTCTGCGACGGATTTTGGGGGAGATCCTGGCGGAAATTGCTGTGGAATGCTCTCCCCGTCACAACAACCAACATTCTCGTCGCAGGAATCTCACCCAGATGCCACAGTAACTCTCCCTCAAGGTGCCCCAGAAATTGTTAGTGACCCTATCGCCGTAGACTTTGTGCAGGGATACGCCTCCTCCGCACAGGCTACGCCTCAGCCCGCGGCGCCCCCTAATCCCAATTGGGCCGGGCCTCCAGGCAGCAGTCTGCCATGGGCTGAGAGGGCGGTCTCCCCAGCTTGGTTTCTAAGCACATTGGGGAAAGTGGCATTAACCCCCAAATCCAACACTTTGCCCTCTCTTCAATCCATCTCCTCCCTTTTTTCTTCCCTTCCCATCGTCGTTGCCGTCGTCGTCCTGAGGCCGCCGCCGTCAATCGATTCTTCTGCGTATCTGAACCCCCCGGCTCTCGTCTTACGGACCCTGCACACCCTGCGTCGCTTGGCAACACGCCCCCCTTCGCCATCCCTCATATACCCTTTTACGCCCCGTCCTCTTTCTGTCCAGTTCCACTCGCCTCTCTCTGCATCCCCCTACGACTTGATATCCAACATTTTCCGTTTCAACCGTCGACACTCACGCGCTCTTCGCCCGTCGTCTCGTCAAACCAAACGATCCTACCGAATCCGGCCGGTCATCTTTCCGCGTGAGAAATATATCTGTTTGGCCCCGACTCTTTCATCCGCCGCCTTCCCTGTCATCTTCTTGGTCGTCTCGCGCCACCCACCGCATCTCGACTTGTTGACGACAGTATTGACATCCGCTGCGCGCCCTTGCATCTATCACTTGGTACGGTTCATATTTTATCTCGTCTTGGTCTTCGATTTCCCATCTCGTCACGCCGAAATTGTTTCCTTTCCGGTTTCTTCCCCCCAGACATTTGCCAACCAAACTGGCATTGGTCAATCCCCCCCAAACCCAAACCTGGACTCGGTCAACGTCTAGGCCTTTTCATCCCTCTTGGGTGTGGGAATTAGGAACCTCGACTGTGACTCACCATCCCGTCCTCCACCATCAAGCACTTGCTTGCATCCAAGATCGATCTTTGTCAACTAACGGGACTCCCCGTTGCAGCTTCAAAGACACCCGTGGCTATCGGTCGACTGTCCTGTCGACCTGTACCCACCTCTCAAGTCTAAGCCATGTCCTTCTCCCACCCACGTCGAAGGACTCCGGTGACTCGCCCGGGCAGCGACACCGAGAATGCCTTGTCCCTTAAGACCAACTCGACCCTCCGTAAGGGTGCAACCTTTCACTCTCCTACTTCTCCTGTCTCTTCAGCTTCGGACCTCACCTTTGTCCCTCCTCGCCTGTCTCGATCCCAGTCTCACTTGGATGATGTCGTCGATGCCAACCGACGTCGCATCGCCTTGACCTTGAACGATATCGACGAGGCTCTGGCCAAGACCGAAGAGCTCTCTCTGTCGCCCAGGTCCCCCAAGAGCAAGCCCAAGTCTCTTCGGGACACCAGCTTGCCCATCCCTCGCGGCTTCCTCGAGGGACCCATCGTCGACCCAGCCATGGCTAAGGAAGCTGAGAGGCGCGTGTTGCGTCCTCGTTCTGTTCGACGCTCACGGCACCATGCTTCCGACAGCGGCCTTGGGACTTCGGTGGCTTCCACAAACGAGAAGCATGCCGCAGACACCTCATCAAAGGAGACAAAGACGCGCTCTGCCATCACAAGATCTGCAGCTGCTTCCACAACAGAGAAGCTTCCATCCCTCGGCTCAAAGGCCGTCAACCGCATTCACGAGCACACATTGCGCCCATTGTTGGCCAAGCCAACCCTCAAGGAGTTTCAGCCCATAGTCCTTGACATCCCACGAAGAATTCGATCAAAGGAAATCATTTGCCTGCGAGATCTTGAAAAGACCCTGATCTTTATGGCACCGGTAAGTCAGCTTCTGACTGATAATGGCGTTTGGGGAAATACTTATCGGATGCTGTGTTTGAAGGAGAGGACCAAGTCCGCCGCCTTGTACCTCGATTTCTGCCTTACCTCCGTCCGATGCATTCAAGCGACCGTCGAATATCTCAGCGACCGCGAACAAATTCGACCTGCTGATCGGCCTTACACTAACGGATATTTCATCGACCTGAAGGACCAGATTCTTGAATACGGAAAGCAGCTCGCCGCCAAGAACAGCGGCGACGACATGGATGTCGACGCGTATGTACCCAGCTTTGTTCCTCTGGACTACCCAACTAACTCCTCCCCAAGATCTGATGAGATCAAGCTCATCGGTGGTATTGCTGAGAACGGACGTCCCGCCGAGCTCGTCCGCGTCCGAAAGGACGGCACCTACATTTCCCTGGAGACCGGTAAGCCCGTCGACGTCGACGAGGGCCCCATCAAGATGAAGCGCTCCCTGAGCCAGCAGCTGGAGGACGAGGAGGAGATTCAGCGATCCATGGCTCGCCGCAAGAAGAACGCCTCCCCCGAGGAGCTGGCTCCCAAGAGGTGCCGCGAGCCCGGGTGCAACAAGGAGTTCAAGCGCCCCTGTGACCTGACCAAGCACGAGAAGACGCACTCTCGACCCTGGAAGTGCCCTGTCCCGACTTGCAAGTACCACACCTACGGATGGCCTACTGAGAAGGAGATGGATCGTCACCACAACGACAAGCACTCGGATGCTCCCGCCATGTACGAGTGCCTCTTCAAGCCTTGCCCGTACAAGTCCAAGCGCGAATCCAACTGCAAACAACACATGGAGAAGGCTCACGGCTGGCACTACGTCCGAACCAAGACCAACGGCAAGAAGCTGCCTTCCAAGCCCGCCAGCTCGACCCAGCAGACTCCTCCTCTCGTCAACGTCTCGACTCCCTCCACCACGCCCACCTACAGCGGCGTTCCCACTCCTCCTCAGCACGATGTTACCCAGTTCGTCGGCGCTGACTTCCCTCTCTACCCCAATGAGTCGGACTGGATGTCGATCAACAACATTCCCGCCGAGTCCCTTGATCTGGACTTGACTCTCGACAGCACTTCTCCCGCCTCGGCCAGCCCTTACGAGCAGTACGCTCCTTACCAGAACGGCTCGGCCTTCATCCTCGACAATGAGGACCTGTACGCTGCCCACATGCAGCTTCCAACTCAGCTGCCCACACAGGACCAGATGGCGTTCTACAACCCCAACCCTAAGATGATGGCTCAGCAGCTGCCCATCTACCAGGCGCCTCAGCCTGTCACTGTTCCAACTGGCGCCCCACACTTCTCGCCAACTGGACAGGAGACGGCTATGCTCTTCACCCCTAATTCACTACGAGACGTTGACGAAGGATTCGATGACTCCTTCGGTGGAGAGGGAATGGACTTCCCTCTCTTCCCTAGCGGAAACGGCATGACAAACAAGGCCAACGAGTACCAGCAGCCACTCTTTGGCGAAATCCCTAGCGCCAACCTTGGCTTCTCCCAAACCTCGCAGCAGGACCTCTTCCAAATGGACCTGTCCAACATGGACTTCCAGCAGAACTTTACGGACTAGATGCCTAAAGTTCCAGAGGAGACGCATGTGAAGGTGAAAGTGGAGAAATAAAAGAGCACACGGCTCGAGATTGTATCATGCCCCCCTAAAATTACCAGATAGTTTTTTGGTTTACGATTTATGACGGACTTTTCTCAGGCCCTCGAGAGCGCGATTAGGCCATTCATGTAATATGAGCAGATTTTACCTTGCCCCTTACGTTAGCTTTGCTTGCTTTGTTGCATGCTGCCGTCTTGGAGAGACGAGGGGCCCCAGATGGGGGTTGAGAATGGAGGGGAGATTGAGAGTGACCAAATTGGCTATCAGAACACGCAACACATCATTACACACAACACCATATGACACTGCACGGTTCGGTTTTTGCGAGATCTGGTTTTCACTGGTATAGAGTTCGCCCCTCTCTCGTACAGTATTCTTAGGGATAGAAATACACCCACATCAACAACAAACATTGGTTCCCAGTTTGACGTGTGACCATGATAATAGGCTTGCCTTTAGCCCGAACCATGCAAGGATTACATGGAGGTAGATGATATTCGTTTGTCAGCTATTGGGTGGCAACTCAGCGTGCTACCGTAAGCAAGAGTTGGTCTAGATGCTTGGTGAAACTCGACTTCAAGGCCATCTGGTCCTACCATGTTGAAGCTAGCTCAGGCATGGATCTATATCAGGTTTCTCTGAATAATCAATAACGGTTTCCCGTATTTGCCGGATCTCCCTGCAAAGCCGGGTGATCAACTTGGCCATGGGTGAGTGTAGTTAGTCCTTGGGCAGATTGTCTCAACAACGAAAGTGTCAGGTTTGTTTTGAATCATGGGTCGATCTGGAATCGTGGCAACTTGGTAAATTAGGAAATACTATTACCATTCTAGTAGAGGGTCTGACAGTGGCTGCCAGTCCAGCTTTACATGGGTGTTACGGAGTAGCACACTCTCTCGTCGGGCACTTCATGTCACCCATTCGGCCTCAACAAGACGTTCGTTCCCCGTTTTTTACTGTATTTGTCCTCAATCAGAGTGTGCTGTCATTTTTATGGTATCTTCATGCACCGCACGTTTCTATGGAAGGCTTTCTGTGATAACCTTCTCAACCACGGACAAGAAGGCCAACGAGCGGGTGGCTCAACTTCCACTTAAGTAGGCATTTAATCCCCAAAGGAACGAGTTCACGTCACAGACTCGGTGATGTTGTAGGTTCCGGGTCATTTGAACCTTCATTTCACCTTGAATCACCGGTTTTCCCTTGTAGGTGTTGAGCACAACCTATTCCTCAACGTTGGGTCACGGTTACAACTGTTATGCCCACAACAGCAAAGTTTATGTTGACCTCGGTGGTTCTACTAGTTCAGTTACTGAGTTGCGCGTAGTTAGTCATGGGACGTCTAGAATGTTGTTTGTCTTCTGTCATGCTCCGTTGCTCGTCGACTAGCTCTGGAATCCGGCTCATAGAACTCACTTCAGCCGCCTGCTCTTCTCGGTCGTCTTCACTCGATATAGATCATTGTGGCAGCTCGTATTTTCAGGCCGGCGTCTAAATTTACTTTCTTCTTACTGAATACATACATTCATAAACGGGCAATGTTTTCTTCCGTTGGTTATGTCTAATTGCCTTGTTACCTGTGGACCGACATACCACCGATATTACACTCGTCATTTTCGTGACGGAGATCTCACTCCGTGATTCTAGACTTTGGCACTTGCTTGTTCAACAACGGATGTTTCCTTTGCCTAACATGAGGATCAGTCACTACGTTTTTCAGATGGTGTTGGTAAAGGGGGTAAACAAGGATTCGCATTTAAAAAAAAAATTCAGCTCCGCAAACAATGCTCCAATGCCGCTCGTAACTAGAAAGAAGAGAAGTTTTCCAGATAAATCATAAAGAGGGAAGTGACGAACAACTAGTAAATTAAATATTAAACATGTTGTTCGTGATGGCACGATTTTATGGCACCGGGTTGTTCGATATCATGGTCTAGGGTAGCAGAGCCGAGTGGAGCCGTGCAATCTCGGTCCCATTGCGCGAAGATCAAGATCCATGAATGTTCTTCCCTCACGCGTTCTCAACTTCCAACAGCAGCACGCGCAAAATGTGCGGCATTCACGCCGTCATCTCATCCAACGCCAGCGATCGCATATCTCCGGAACTGGAGCGATGTCTTATCAACCGAGGGCCAGATCACACAGGTACTGTACAAGCTCAGCTTGACGGTACTGAGCCCTCCCAAGGTGGCCTTTTCCTAACCTTCACGTCGACCGTATTGTCGCTACGAGGAGACCACGTTGCCAAGCAACCCCTTGTCGACCCGGCTTCAGGTTCTGTCCTCTGCTGGAATGGAGAGGCCTGGGGGATCCAAGGAGAACCGGTTCAAGGCAATGACGGCGAAGCAGTCCTCGCTTTGCTAGCTGAGGCAAGCCGTAGTGCGGCAGACACGCCGGGCAAGGTCCTCGATGCCTTACGAGCGATAGAAGGGCCCTTCGCCTTTATCTATCTGGACAAACCGGCGAAGAGGCTCTACTATGGGCGTGATCGCCTGGGCCGCCGGTCACTGCTCGTTAAAGAGGGGCCGCCATTTGCTTTGTCGAGCGTTGCAGAGACGCCCGTGGAAGGATGGAGCGAGATCGAGGCTGATGGATGCTATACACTTGAGCTTGGAAAGGCCCCAGTCAGTGAAATGGTGCCGGTGCGACATGACTGGACGCCGGACACTTCCATGGTGAGTTACTTGTGAGTATACGCCCCGAAAAGCCTGCTACTTACGTCTTCAGGTCTCGAGCATTGGCGTCTTCAACGAAAAGGTCACCCAGCAAGCTACCAGACTTGTTCCAGACTCAATATCTGTGCAGGACCTACACTCTCATCTCGTCGGGTCGCTCAAGCTCCGAGTCCTGGACGTGCCGCTGCCACCAAAGGCTTCTCACACTGACGCAAGAGTCGCGGTGTTGTTCTCGGGAGGACTTGACTGCACCGTGCTTGCCCGACTCTCGCATGATCTCATTCCCCTTGACCAGTCCATCGACCTGATCAATGTGGCGTTTGAGAACCCCAGAATAGCTGCTCAGTTCCCAGGATGTTCTCGAGATGATCTCTATGAGAAGTGCCCTGACCGGTTGACGGGACGGAGTGCTTTCGCAGAGCTCGGCCGAGTCTGCCCCGAGAGGAACTGGCGGTTTGTGGCAGTATGACAATCTTGGCATTCTAGCGTTTTGTTTATTGACCATCGCAGGCAAATGTACCATATACAGAAAATGTCGAGCACAGAGCCGATATTATTAGGCTCATATACCCACACAATACAGAGATGGACCTCTCGATTGCGTGCGCGCTATACTTTGCCGCCAGAGGACAGGGACTAAGCGAAACGACTGGCGAACCAACGCCAACGCAGTACAGCACAACCGCGCGCGTATTGCTATCCGGGCTGGGCGCCGACGAGCTGTTTGGCGGATATGGTCGACATGGAGTAGCGTACACGCAGCGCGGCTACTCGGGGCTTGTCCAGGAGCTGAAACTGGACGTGGGCCGTTTGGGAAAGCGAAATCTCGGACGTGACGACCGGGTTATGGCACACTGGGGCCGAGAAGTGAGGTTCCCGTTTCTGGACGAGCGATTTGTCAGGTGGGCAATCGAATGTCCAGTATGGGAGAAGTGTGACTTTGAGAACAGCAGCGGCGAAGGATCTCTGGATGCAGAGAAGCGAGTGCTACGACTGGTAGCCCAGTCTCTTGGCATGAGCACAGTTGCGCGGGAGAAGAAGAGGGCGGTAAGTGCACGGCCGATTGTTCTGTTTCCAAGCGTGAGGTACTGATAAGCTTGGCCAGATACAATTCGGGGCTCGGACGGCCAAGATGGAGAGTAGCAAGGTCAAGGGGACGACGGTATTGTCTACGTGAAGCTAGAGCAGTCGAGTGACTGAAGAAGAGCAAGGAACTCGGCAGTGATGATTCTCAGATACTTCCGAGGCAATTACAAACCATGGGCCAACACGAGCTGGACGAGTGTGTGTTTGCTGGCTAGTATAGCTAACCCTCCGCCTAGTTTGATGTTTTATTGCATGGGCATTGCCAATGAAGTCGTAAAGGCAAGTCTGAGCCGAGTTGTGAGAGATGGTTAGACATTATAGCGTGGTGTTTTACAGGTAGAGGGGGAGTAATAAGACAAAATTCAGGTACAGGCGCAAGTTTCGCTCAGATATCACGTCACTGGGATGCATGACAGTTGGAGGGGGATGTCAATGGACGTCAACCATGTGTTTTGTGTGTGTAGGTATGCGCCCCCTTGCATTGTAACCTGAGACGCACCATGTGGTGTTGAGGGGGAGGCAGCCAAACAGAGACTCTAACGCTTGGCAGCTCGTGCTGACAGGGGCAAGCATGGGCCAGTGACAGAAGCGAGGACAAGACAAAAACACGTGCGATGAGCAGGGACAGACAAAATTGGATCAGAAATGGCATTGTTTTTCAAGAGAAACGAAACAGACAAAAGCCAAATTCGATGCGGTCAGAATCAGGGGATTACCAAATATAGAGTTAGAGCTGGCCTTTCTAGAGTATCAAATGGCGGTGGTCAACTGAAAATAGTGGCGTTGAGTGGTGCGACATGCCCCTGCCGTTTCTCCTGCTTCCTGCCTTGATGCCCGGCGTCTATCGCATCGATACGAGGAAAGAAGGAGCTTCCGGCGCTTCCACTCGCTGGGAAGGTGTTTTGCCGTTGCCGTCTTGTCCCGTTCTTGACCTGTCGCCCCCCCAGTTTCTCTCGCGCGCGCCAAAATTGTCGATAATAATGGATCGATGAATCGATTCATTCTTTGCTGCCTCTTTTCTTTTCCCTCTTTCTCTCTTTTTATTGTCCCATTGATTCTCTTTTGGGGATATTCTTTCGTTTCCTCTTTCTCTCGTTATTCTGTTCATTCCCATTGATTCTAGCGCTCATTCATTCGCCAAATTTTTTTTTTTTTTTGCCTCAATACCATCTTTTTTGTTACCATTTCCATCTTTCGTTACTATTCGCATCCTTCGGCACACGTCACAAGACCGATACGAGGCCTTCTCAATGCTTCACTGAAACAAACACATCTTTACCTCTACATACTATACCCCTTCATGTTCGGCTTCATCCAGGTCAGGGACCGGGATTCCTCTTCTACAAACGCCAGCCTGTCCGCGACAGGTATTAGCATCTTCAACCATCTAGAGTGTGACGACGACGCCATGCGCAAGGGAAACCGCCCTCCGCCGCTGAACCTCAGCATCGTGACCCGGCCCAGGTCACTACCCCGGGTCTCCAGGACACCCGTGCTCCTCGCAAAGGAGCTGACGCCCCTGCTGACTCCCCTTCCCGAGGAAGAGGTCGAGGAGGACCCGCAGGGCCCGGTGGTTCGCGCCGTGAGGATATCTGTCGACTTCCTGCAGATTGTTTCATGCATGCTGGTGATGTTGATGCTGGGCATCTTCCTGGCGTCAGACGCGGGGGCTGCATCTTCGAGTTATGGGTAAGTTTGGAGGACCCGAGGGGAGTGATAGCCTAGAGAGGTAGAAGACGAGTCAGGATAGGATCACTAACCTTGAGGGAACTTGCAGAATCAGAGCCTCGATACTCATGGCAGCGTTGGCCTGCGATGTCGGCCTCGGCATCTGGTCCATCCGCTTCTACGATCGGCCGTGGTCCGGCCTCGCTGTGGTGCTCCGAATGCTCACAGCTGCGGTGCTCGTTGGGAGCCTGGTAGGCTTTCTCGCAGCGGGAAGAGTGTTTCCGGCAGACTACACGTACTGGAACTTGGCATCCTCGCAATCCGGCGGGCCGGTGTTGGGTCTTGTCTCTGCAATTCTGTAAGTCTCAGCTGCGTGCCCGTCATATCCCAATCTCTTGTGCTCTCCACAGTAGCGGGAGAGACATTTTTTTTCTTCTTGAGTGAAGTTTGTTGACTGACTCGGCGATAGGGGCTGGGACCTGGTCCATGTTCTGCTGTCTCACCGGATCGTCGGTTGTTGGCTGTGGATGCAGTGCTGGTGGCAGCGGCTGCGTATGCGGCGGCGGTGTATGACTGCTGGAGCTCGGGGACGGGCGAGGAAGATGGTCGGCGGACCCTGGTGGTCCGCCTCACGATCACGACGAACGGCAGCCGAATCAAAACGAGGCTGGAGCTGCTCGCTGTGAGGCATTTGAGATGGAAGGACGGATGAGAATTGGAAGATGAGCATGGAGCAGCGGAAGCGCTCCCTCTGCTCTGATATTGAGGTTCCACATCAAACCTCGTATCCCCCTCTGGGCATATTCATTTTTTTTTAATTGTCACGATGACCGTGTTGAAGGAAGATGGGGCATTTACATTACATGAGTGACATGGGCATCTGTATGCCCAGTCAAAGTGGATGAGCAAGACTCTGTTACTGGAGGGGGATACACGAGATGCTTTCCCTGGTAAGGGGGGAAGGTGAGAGGATGGACGGACCCGTGGGGAAAGTAATGACCCGTAGAGATGCATTCATGATAGAGAATTTTCACTCTTGGGGTTGCGACGTTGAATGCTGGTGCTGGTATGGATGTTGGTGATGGAGAATGATAGGATCACAGAGAGGCTTTTTGATTAGTGCGTATGCGTGTCTAAGACCACATGTTGGCCTTGTCTGGCTTTCTGAACAGGGGGACCTCTTCTTTTCTTCTTGACCCTCTTCTCTCGCCCTTCTGTGTGGTCTAGAAACTTTGCTTTTTTCCTTTGGTCTCACTGTAGCATTGTCTCTGATTGCGTGGTAACATTTCTCTCTCTGTCATTGTTCCATGCCGAAAAGTGCCGTAACGGTCAAATTGCCGGTTCAAAATGTCCTGCTTTGACATGCGCAAATGCCGTGTGTGCAGGCACAGGGGCTGGGGAGACTCTTTTCTTTTGCCTCGTGGCCCTTGCTTGGTGATGATGCCTCCAACAATGGGTATGAATATCCTTTCTTGTCTTGGAAGAGTATGTTTGCCTTATGGTTATTAATTGCATTCTGCAAGTCCCTGGTCTTGTTCATCGTGAATGGCCATGTATATCTTGCATGTTGAGATTCTTTTTTCCTTGGAACTGGTAATGTTCTTGCTTGCTGCTGAGGATGCTTGCTCTTGTCTGTTGGTTGCCTCGTGTGCTGCTGGGAATGGGTGCAGGGGGGGTCGTCTTGCAGTAGGCTGGCGGGAAAAGGTGGAAACGTTTGCCCCAAACAAGGCATCGATTGCCATTCTGGGAGCCATCCATCAGATCATATCATGGTTGGCGAGTGTCGATCACCCGAGAAGATACAGGGGTAAAACTCACGACCTAGGAGCTGAGAGCTGAGGGAGAGAGTGAAAGACCCATATCGACAAAGTGATAGTTGACAGACTGTTGGTAAGACCGGTCTGTCATTGCTTGGCTACCTTGTCCTGCTTGGCACATGACCTCGTGAGGTAGTAGTTAGTAGGCTTAGAAAGTTCCCTTCGAGGTTGCTTTTTGCCCTGAACCTGACATTTTACCAGTCCAGTTCCGCCCTCTCATTACTTAACGAGCTGTCTTGACGATGGTCTGTGTCTGTCCCATGGAGCTGGGGCAACGTTGAAACGCGGCGCTAAAACAAAAACAAGACACTCCAATAGGGTAAAAGGCAATGGAACCACGTCCTATGTCAGAAACAATAGATTCAACACCAGGGAGAGAGACTTGGGGACTTGAATTGCCAAAGCGTCACCGCTGCCACCAACGTCAACCTACCGTAGTTTTTCATGCTAACTAGACGTTAGACTGCCTGGGTCAGCAGCCACTATGGCCACCATAGAGATCGAGCGCCTCCTCCAAGATAATCAGCTACTAGATGTATGTAGGACCGCCCTGAGACCCGGGGGAGGACCCTTTTCCTTGGCGTACATCGGAGCTTCTCCATCCCGTGGCCACAAAAAAAGAGGTCAAGCTTGAACCCTTTGAGGGCCTGAGGCTGTCCGTGATGCTCCACCTGTTGCGCGCCGGCTCCGCTCGCTGTACCTGAGGCGACGGGAGGCGGCCCCAGGTCTAGCCCCAGCCTTAGCTTAGACCACCTGGTGACTCGATCCCGCAGGAGAGAGAGAGAGGAGAGGGCAGACTCGGACACGGCGCTATCGTGAGGATGTTGGGTTATGCTGTCAACAAATTAGAAGCTGCATCTACTAGATGCTATGAGTCGTGGAGAGACATTGGCTAACTGGGCAAACAACTAATGTCGACTAGAAGGCGAATAGCTTCACTCAAGATGGCAAAGATTTGCACGCCTCGATGACTTTTAACCAGCTCAGTAGACGCGACTTCCGATGGCCAAAGAGCTATACGGATATGTCTCTCTTGTCTCTGCCTATCTACCCTAGCACAGCACACAGTCAAATGCCCATTGGGCCGAATGACAGGGTCGCCCGTTTTTTACGAGCTGTCAATTGTCCACGGAGCTAAGACGGGCTGGGACAATGCAAGTAAGTCATTGAATTGAATCAAAAAGAAGGTGTGAGCGGGAAGGACTCCATCAACGGTGTCTTGGCCTCTTATTCACACACCCCCCTTTGGCCTTTTACAGCCCGTCCATGTGCGTCCGTCTTTTAGCTTGCGGTACGGCATCTCAGGAGAGGGAAAAACCGATGGGCAAATTGAACTCGTTCTATGGCTATTTCGTCATAGACTGGTCTTCGGTACTTGTTCAATTGGTCGTTCTTTTGTTTCCCCACGTTTAATGTTTGAGGCGATGTTGGCTGGCTTTGTCGCTGAGACAAGGGCAAAGCAAGGAACAAGAGAGACACGAAAAACTTGCCAAGTTCAACTCGTGGCTTTTGTCTATCGACTGTTTTTGTTCTGTCTAGTAGCCTCGCAGCTTGGTAGGGTATGTCTTGTCGATCTGCCAAAGTCAAGAGCCTTACCCCCTTGTTTATTGCAGAGTAGTATCATCTGGAAATAGACTCGCTGCAATGTAATCCTTTAGAGAGAGACCTGACATGTACAAGTCAGGCTGTTCCTGCGTGCATGGGGTCGCTTCCAAAATGGGCCATGGCACGGTCTAGAATCCGAATCCTTCGGGAAACGGAACTCGCGTCGACTGTTCCTGAAACGAAACTTTCGATCCGGTTAAGATTAGACAGAGAGTAAACGCAAGCCGGGTTAAAACTCTCAGGGACCATGCTTCGAGAGTGAGAGCGAGAGTGAGAAACTGGGGTCGTCGGGGTCCCGCTGCGGCCCGAGGTCCTTTGTTATCCACCGCCCGCCGTCGCCTCCGACACGCCGAAATCCGAACGAACCGGTTGACACTCTCTAACTTTTTTTTTGTTTCCTCAGAGCAAACAAAACGAGAAAATTCATGTAAGCTACCCTTGTCCAGACTTGGACTTGCAGCAACTGCCGGGCAGGGTTTAGAGCCGAAGGTCCTTACGCTTTCTTGGCTCCAGCTCCAGCTTACAACACACACGCCCGAGAGAGTGATCGTCAAAGAAATCGAACAACATGAAAAAACCTGGTCCTTGTTGCATTTGGATTCCCACCCTCTTTGGATAAGTTGTCAACACCTTTACGGACAATGCCTGACCGAGATGGATCCCCTTCCCCCCCGTCGACGATCCCTCCCCCTTCTTTCAGTTTGCAGTAGGGCTGCTTTCTTGTACTCGGTAGGACAATTCCGATTGCTACTCCAGATTCTTCTTGTTTACCCTTTCAGCTGAAAAGAGAGAGAGAGAAGGCTACTATCAGTGTAACAGGTTAGCCGAAACATGGCAGAGACAGTAGAACCAATAAACCTAAAAAAGTACGAAAGATGATATCACAGAGTTTACAGAGAGTCCAACGTTAGTGTCCAAAGGGAGGTGACGCTTCCTGTCTTACTTTTCTCTAGCCGGACCTTGGGAAAAAAAAGCACAGAGTGAAAGATCAAGGATATGTGTTACCGCGGGTAATCTTGTTCATGCAGACTCTCTCTCTTGTGGGGGAAACAAAAAACAATGCATTGAAAAACCTTTGGGTCAAACTTACATGGATACGACAGGATAGCCTTGGGGTGTGGGGATATGTCAAAGACAAACCACGGACTCGATCCCTCCTGGCGGATCACGGGAGATTGGCCCTCCTCGAGCTGGACTTCTGTTGAGGACTACGGTGAGTGTGTGAGTTGTCAATCCAGCCCAGCCCCTTCGGGAAGAGAGGAGACAAGAGAGACTTTGGGGCTTCTCATGATGGTCCATTTCGAGTATATATAGAGCTTCATCTTCCCCCCCATATCATCACTTCTTCATCAGCATTAGCATCTTCATCTCCTGCTCTTCACTTCCCTTCACTTCTCTCTCACAACAACCCAAATCCTCTACCAAAGCACTCGCTTTTTTCCCTTCATTCTACTTAATATTCTTCACCATGTTCTTCTCCAAGATCGTCCTCGGCCTCGCCTCCATGGCCTCCATGGTCGCCGCCATCCCAGCCCCTGACGCCCTCCTCGACACTACTTCCTCCATCGCCGCCCGCGACTTCACCATCCGCGATGACTCCTCCCTTGAGGCTCGCACCAGCTTCAAGTGCCCTACCGGCATGTCCTACTGCCCCTGGACCCGAGCCTGCTCTTGCCCTCCCGGCCAGTCCTGGGACGGCAAGGCCCGCAAGTGCTCCGGCAAGGTCATCACCGGCTGCTGGCCCAAGCCTTCGCCCTCGGCCTTTGTAGATGTCAAGGTGAAGCTCGGCGCTTACTGCGCTTCTTCTCCTTACAAGATCGTCAAGTATGACGCCCACCACGCCTACTGCCAGGCCAGCCTCCTCAACGTCGTCTTCCTTGCTCCTCTTGAGATTGACGCCGAGATCAAGCTCCTCGGTGGCAAGCTCATCGACATCAACGCCCGCATCAGCCTCGCTCTTAAGAATGTCTGCGGTGGTCTCGCCGGTCTCTACCTCGAGAACGTCCTTGATGCTGTCGCCCTCTTCAACACCAACAAGTACGGCTACGCTGTCCGCCCTGGTGACGTTGTCGGTGGCCTCCTCTACGCTGTTGTCGACCTTGTGAGCGGTCTTACCTGCGCTCTCGGCCTTGGTGGCTGCAAGGTCTACGACTGTGTCTCTTACTGCACCAAGGGCTGCAAGAACTACATCGACGTCAAGGGAACCATCGGTGGCTACATCAACGGCCTTATCGGTTTCTGCCTTGTCAACGATGTCATTCTCATCGTCAACAAGGTCGGCGCTATCCTCACCATCACCGTCAACAGCCTGCTGTGCATTGTTGGCAGCCTCCTCCGCAGCCTCCTCGGCATCTTCAACTGCAACTGCTAAGCGCCCGGTCTTTGGCCGAGTGCTTGCACTTGAAACATACTTACACTCACTAAAATTGGATATATGGAGATGGGATGAGCTATGATTGGCATTATTAACTTGGAGGATATCATTCTTTACAATATTTGGGCTTCTGTATCTGGTTGCCTTAATCATTTCCTTAATAGCTGTACATGAGTGCACGTAAACAATATAACATGGGTTGTTCTGAGAATTTTGAGCTTCATTGAGTGATTGCAGTGACTGTAGTGGTGTGAAACTTGGAAATAGCATTTCACAGGGACCCGTCTTGGTAAAAGCTACTCCTTAGTTCCATTCCAAACTCGTGGGTATTGATATCGACCTTGATATCGACAGCTTGTAAAGCCAACAACCTATTGATACACAATGTTCCAATTAAACCTTGTACACGCTTCTACTCATGCCCCAACAGGCTCCATGATCTGTTTACCAAAACCATCCACTGAGAAATGGCTAAAAGACTCTTCATCATTCTCATCCATCAAGAGATTCCTGTCTTCTGTCTCCGGTGCCAACCTTGCATACAATCCCTCGCCAGCCTTTGCCCACGTCGGTGGTAGGATATCCTCATCCTCCTCCGGTGCGGTCGTGATGACTTCAATAACGCGAGTGCGCTTTAGGATCTTCTTTGTGGTCTTGTGCTTTGACCTTGCTTTACTACTTATTATAACGTGGCCATGCCGTGGCTTTTCTTCATGCTTTGATGACTTGTGAACGCGAAAGGGGGTTGCTAACTGAGCCTCCCAGTCCGGAGAATCAAACATGGGCAGATCAGGGTGTCTCTTCGACACAGAAACAAGGATGTCGACGAGGAGGTTGGGCTTGAGCTGGTCACATAGAGAGAGGACGTTCAGCAAATCAGTCTTGCGCATCGAGTCAAAGTACTCGGTCCGCTTTGATACAGTGTTAGCGTTGATACTCCCTGCAATCGATGCAAGCGCTTGACTTACCGATGAGTCTGGAGCGCGGCCAGGGCCAAACCCGACGAGTCCAGGCTTTGCGGGAACGACACCCCTTGGGAGAGCGGCCAGGCGCTTCTGACGAAGCTTCTCGACCTCATACTGCCGCTGCTGGCTCGACTTCCCCTTGAGCTTGACCGCCTGTTCTTGATCTGCGGCGCATGCAGCACAGACGAATATCGAGGCAGCCATGGCCTCACTGGTGATCGCAGGAGAGTGACACTGATGATGCCAGGACCTGAGACAGTGCGCACAAGTAGCCAGAGGGCCCTGGCTCGTCTGCGCAGACCCCTCGCATTTCGAGCACCGAGCCGGCTGCACCGTGGGTCGAGACTGAAGACTTGGCTGGGGAGCATGTGTCCCCTTTGCCACCGGGAAGGCGACCGTGCTTTGCGTAAAGTCAACCTTTTCCATCGATAACTCTCTCTTTCTCTTGGACCCGGAATTGGAGGAGCTCCACGCGGCTGAAGTTGGGTTCGCTGACATTGGTAGAGTCTGGAGGAGGGGCGATGCCGACGGCACAGGTAGAGTCGCATCCTGATCGTGAGTCACTTCCGTCTTGATTTTATCAGGAGTGTTTTCTTGGCGGCTGGCCTTCATGCGGTCCATGATGATGGAGGCGTTGGATGTGAACTGGGGGGTGTACGAGGCTTGATCTGGTGAGAGCGGCCTCAAGGAGGCGCCGGCTGCTGCAGATGTATCACCGTTGCGCATGTCATGATCGGCAGATTCGATGCCTCCCACCATTACTTGATCTTGTAGCCCGTCCATTTCGTCGAGATGTTGAGCTGAACCCGCGTCGACTGATGAGGCCTGGCAGCTCCTATTCGCGGGCCAATGGTTGAACGTGATGGGGAAAGAGTCGGCACTGAGTATCGGAACCAGATCAATACCGAGAGAGAAGAAACAGGAACAATTGAGAATTGACCAAAAGAACTTTTGAAAAAAAAAACCTGTTGCGCCAAAGTTGGCTCTAACGAGAAATTGAAGTCGATGGCATCTGAGCTCAAAGTGAGATGTCGCGATAAACCTCAGACACGTGGGGTCACGTGAATTCCATCAATACCGACTCGACTGAGAAGACACCACAATTGTTCTTCCTTTGGGCAAATTCTGTGCCCTTGATATTCTTTCATTTCATTCAATATGTGTACTCTATTCTTTTTCTATGCACGCTTTATCCGACAACGCCCTTTTCTCTCAATGAGATGACATCGGCTTCACTCAGTCCGAGATGCTCTTGGAGCACTTCATCCGTGTGTTGGCCCAAAGTGGGCGGCACACTTCGAATTGTGGGAGGGGTTTCTGATAGCTTGATGGGCGTGTTAACCATCTTGATGGGACCGCACTCTTGATGGTCCATCTCGACCACCATATTGCGTGCCTTTGTGTGTTCATGGTTAAGCGTCCCTTGTACATCGTTGATGGCGGCATAGGGCATGCCCTTGCCTTCAAAGATCTCGAGCCACTCCTGTGTAGTCTTAAGCTTGGTAAGCGCCTCGATCTTGGCCTCGAGGTCTTTCCGGTTGGCGACCCTATCGGCATTGGTCTTGTAACGCGAGTCGTCCTTCCAGTGGGATTGGCCGAGTCCGTCGCACAAGACGCCAAATAGCCGATCATTACCTCCCCCAAAGAGGATTCCTCCGTCCTTGGTTTCAAACGACTTGTATGGTACAATCGAAGCTATTCCAGTTAGCAACCTGCGCTTTGAACCCGTACACGACGAAACTCACGATGGGCCGTGCCCCAACGACCGGAATCCTTCTTTCCGCTGATTAGACAACTGCTGGCGATATTGGCCAAGGTCGCAGTCTGGCAGTCACTCAACGCAACGTCAATATGCTGACCCTTGCCAGACTTGGCCCGTCCGAGGAGCGCAGCCATGATGCTGTTGCTAGTGTAGAGACCGGTTGTGAGATCCGTCACTGCAACACCAACCTTGACTGGTGGACCGTCACGTTCGCCGGTGATGTGCATCAAACCGAATTCAGCCTCGACCATTACGTCGTAGCCGGCTCGGTTGGCGTACGGACCAGTTTGGCCATATCCTGTGATGGAAGCATAGATCAATGCTGGGTTGATCTTGCGGAGAGTCTCATAGTCCATCGAGTATTTCTTCAGGGTCCCCGGAAGGTAGTTTTCGACCAGAACGTCGCATTTTGCCGCAAGCTTGTGAAGGACCTCGACTCCCTCCTTGTGCTGAAAAGACAAGCCGAGAGACTTTTTGTTTCGGTTCGCCTTGACAAGGATGAGCTTCTAAACTTGATCATCCAGGGGACTCTTGACATACCCCTAGGAAATAAGCAGACTCGCCAGGTCCCTTGGCTGATGAACCCTCCTTGTACTTGGCATATGGGGGTCCCCATGCCCTGGTATCATCGCCTCGAACAGGGTGCTCGATTTTGATCACCTCAGCGCTGCGCGGTTGGCCAAGTTAACGCCTGGCCAGGGTCTTGATGACATCCAAATCGTTCCCGGACTCACCCAAGGTCACCCAAAATCTGAGTACAGTATGGCTGTGAACGGGGTCAGCGCTTGCTGGGGGGAAGCGAAATTGCGGATGAGAGAAAAAACTCACGCCGGCTAGCACTCTTGTCATATCTAGCACGCGAATGCCCTCAAGCGGAAGACCGGTTCCTACGGCGCTCGAGTACCGACGGACGCGCAGCAAACCATTGAGAGGCTTGGAGCGCAGGGATCTGGCGGCAGTGAACAGGCTCATGTTCCGCGAGGCTGAATGGGGGTTCAGAGGGCAGTGCAAATAAAAGTCGCGAAAGAAAAGAATCAGCGGGAAATTGAGATCAATTAAGTAAAGGCCTTTGGAGATTGAGGCAATCGAGACGTTTACACCGGAGCCGGAACAGCGACCGGAACTCGAGTTGATCTTGGCGGTTATGAGCGGCGGAGATTCGGGGCTCCTCGGCATGCGATAGTGTTAACCCGCGCCGTCAAGTCTTCGGTGCCGAGTCAATCTTGCCGTCAACGACAGTCACCGGCTCCGAAAGAGTTGCTGTGGGAAAGGGGAAGCATTTCGGAGCCGGTGTAACAAGTGTTAGTCGCATCGAATGAGTTGCAAGGTTGAACATTGATTGAGCCACGACGGCGATTGATGAGGTTATCGCCGCGAAGCAAGAGCCGGTTGAAGCGAGCGCGATGCGAATTCGCGTTCGATTGCGTTGCATTGTGGGCGCAGCAGAGCAAAAAAGTCTGGGGGGTCGTCGATCATCCATAGCGCGCTGAGGCTGCTGGTGATGGTGCATCAGCCCCTCTCTGTGATGGAATCAAAAATCAAGCAATACAGACATCATCACGCAGCTAAATTCAGGGTTCAATTCGAGTTTCAATAGTAAAAGGATCGATATACATCCCTTGCATGAAACATTTACAAATGGCCCGAGACACACCGACTTGAAAAAGAAGAAAAAAAGTACCCGTTGAGTTGGCTTTTCACTCACTTGTATCGAGGAAGTCCTTGCTTACAGCAATGCCCTGTCCTCAAGGCGGACCGTGCAAGCCGGGGGCCTGCTAGAATGTTGGCTGTGTACAGTAGAGGCATCCATTCCATTTCCATGCCATCTCATGCATCCATTAATGGCCGTGGGTGCGGTTGCAGCATTTCCCCGTCCCCGAACATGAGGTGATGTTCTGAAACATCTTTCTTTGGATCATTATTAGTTAAAGTAGCACGATTCGGGAGGCGTTGGTCGTGATACAGGCGTTGACATAGCCTCCACTGGCTTCTCGTATTTGGCCTTGGCCCATCGTGAAGCATCTCTGTCTCTTTTTTTCGTTTCTGGCTGTCGGACTACCCCCTGCTCGTGCTTGCTTTCCGGCTTTGGCCAATCCGAGCCTCAGCCTCCCTTGGCGATCTATCACACTGCAAGCCCCAGGCGCACATGAGGCTGTATCGGAGGACTCCAGCGGGAGCGCCATTCTCAGCCTGTC
>NKCI01000013.1:0-376773 GCA_003946985.1 Fusarium duplospermum | reverse complement strand
CTGGCTGGCTGCTTTGTTATTCCACCCCAACATCCTAGACCACACGCGGAGAGCCAGAACTCTCTTCTTCAAAGCGACAGCAAAACTCTTTGCTGTTCCCTCAGGTTCAGGCCCAGCAGCGTCAGGGCCAAACCCAGAGCCAGGTTCAAGTCTCTCAACAGCAGAACCAGCAAGTGAATGGTCAACCCCAAAGTCTCGGTCGACCCCAGCAGCATCGGGCCCAACTCCAGAATCGAGTTCAACAACGCCAGGGCGCCGCCCAACAACAGGCCCTTGGCCAGCAGCAGAGTCATGGCCAACTCCAGGGTTTTGGCCGGCCTCAGGCCGGCCCTGGGCAGAACCAGTCTCAGGGCGTACAGCAAAACCCTTTTCTATTCCAACCTCAAAGCCAGGCTCAGCAGCGCCAAGGACAGGCCCAGAACCAGACTCAAATCAATGGTGCTACCCAACAGCAGCAGAATCGTGTTCAGTATCAACAAGCCAATGGTCAACCTCAGCAGAACCTTGGTCAACAGCAGCTCCAGCGTCAACTCCAGCAGCGTCAGGCTCAACTTCAAGGTTCTACCCAACAACAGAACCTTGGTCAACAGCAGAACCTTCAGGGCTTTGGTCAACCTCAGTCTCAGAGCCTTCAACAAAACCCTTTCCAGTTCCAACCTCAAGGACAGATCCCGCAGCGCCAGGTCCAACCCCAGAATCACGGCCAACTCCAAGGTGCTGCTGCCCAACAGCAGGGTCTCGGTCAACAGCAGAATCATGGCCAACATCAGGGTCTTGCCCTGCCGCAGATCCAGGCTCAACAGCAACACCCTCTCCAGCAGTTTGGCCAGCAACAAGCCCCTTACCAATTCCAGATGTTTGGTCGACCCCAGTTTCAGGGCCAACAGCAGGCTACTCTCCAGTTCCAAGGTCAGGGCCAGTCTCAGCTTCCACCTCCAGCTGGTTTCTTCATACCCAACGCTCCCTTCCAGGCCGGCGCTCCCGCACCAGCCCCTATTCCACTCTGGTTCCAGCCTCCTCAACAGCAGCAGGTTCCTCTTCAGGGATACGGCCAACCGGGCGAGGAGCCAGCCGCAGTGAGACAGTTCAACCAGGGGCTCACCGTGCGCCAAGCTCGGACTCAGGACGAACTCGATGCCCTTGGCATAAACGGCACCGACTTTGTGGACAATCTCGACGATGCGGAGATCGAAGACGGCGATGAGCCCGTTCAAGATGATCAAAGCCAGGAAGAGGCTGAGGATAGTGAAGATGAAGACATGCAGGATGAGGAAATGCAAGATGCAGACAATCGAGATACGGGAGCTCAAGTTGAGGATATGCCAAACAACCTACTGCAGCAGGCCCCAGTCGTGCGAAACAACACATATGTGCCAGACCCTCACATGTATGATGCTGTTATCTACGAAGACGCTTGGGACACCGAGGAGAGCGACAAAGAACCTGACGTTGAGGTCGAGACTTACAAGGTCAATGGTGCCACCAAGAAGAGATACAAGTTCACCGAAGCCTTCCTCAAGGAACACTTTGATGGAAAGAACCCTTACCACACAGAGAAGAAGGAGATCGTTGCCATTCCACGCATGAGAAGCGGTATGGACATCATCACGGCCCTCTGCAAGAACCTTGAGCTCGCCATCGAATTGGGCAAGCATCTCCGCGGCGAAGACATCCTCAACCTCTACATCGCCTGCGGTGGCTTCCGTGAGGCCTTGGATGGTCACATGCTGTCCTCCATCCGTGAATGGATCAGAAGCAGAGCCCCCGAGGCTGGTAGACTGTTCCCCTGGCGAAGCGTCGCAAAGTTCCTCGTCCCAGACCCGGCCCAACGCTCCGGCTCCGGCACCGACAAGACTCCCGGAGGCGTCCGCCTTATCCCTGGCATGAAGTATCTCCAGATGATCCTCGGTCGTGACCGATACTGCCGTCAGATCCTCGCCATCATGGCTCGCATGGGCCTTCGCGTCCCCGACACGATGCACATCACTCTGCTGCGCATCTGGCACCTCCTTGAGGTCGCCACCTGCACTCAGAGATCCCAGCTAATGGCCGACACCAGTTTGTGGACCGATCAGCACCTCTACAACGCTCAGTTTTTCTTCGTCAAGCTTACCATGGCCTTCAACCACCCCTTCTTCAGACCCCACACCCATGAGATGCTCCATCTCATGATGGGTCAGCGCGGCCTGTACCCGCTGTGGCAGTGCCTTACTCGCAAGAAGTTCAGAACCTTGTCCGAGATCGTAGAGCTCAAGGCCCGCTACGACATGACCCTTCCTCCCCCAGCGTGGTTCAATCCCGATCGCCGCTTCATGACCAGCTTTCACGGAGTCCCCTTCCGCGAGCTTGGTATCGGTCACTGCGAGGGCTGGGGAGCAGGAACTCGCCATCTTCTCCGCCCAGATGAGTTGGTCGTTACTGAATCCATCAACCGTGGGCTTGATCTTGACAAGCACTTGAACCACATGCTCGTCTGGGGGTACATTAACTTCAAGACCGGAGAGAACCTTGTACCCACCGAAGAGGAGATGTACATCTCTGACGAGGAAGAGGTTCTCGACGGCGTCGACACCACGTGCTGGTGGCAGAAGAGACACGTCCTAAAGAAGCGATGGAACGAGTTGCCTCCTGAGAAACGACAAGAGATTGAGGAGGACGAGGAAGACGAACGCCTTCGCGCCATGGCGTGGTCTGCGCAATACGATCCAGATGATGAGAACGACTGCCAGGAGAGAAAATGGGAGTTTGAGAGCGAAGACGAGTCCGATCAAGAGTACGATCCCAACGTCGAGATCAACCGCGGCTACCGCATGCAGGCCCTTCCCAAAGACCAGCCCTCCCAGGTCCCCGCCCTCGACGACGAGCTCGCCTGGCACAACCTCTGCACCGACTTCCTCCTGACGTCCCAGATCGAGGTGGACGATGAAGAAGTAGCCAAAGCCACCGAGTGGCTCAAGTTCTCCAGATCCAACATGGTCACTCCCTTCAACCAGGACCGCTACGACCTGGGAGATCCCTTCATGCGGAGCCGAATCGACTGGTCGCCTCCTCGTTACCCTCTCAGACGGCCGTCATGGCTTGATGGTTCAGATGATGACGATGACGAAATGGAGGATGATGAAGGTGAAGAAGAAGAAGAAGATGAAGATGAGGAAGGCGAAGAAAGTGAGGAAGGTGAAGATGATGAGGATGATGAAGAGGACTATGATGCGGACGATGATGAGATGCAAGAATGAGAGGTTAGCAACGATGACCTCTATGTGGGAAAGGGGGCTTCCTCATGAGTGAGGAGGATAACGGAGAGATTTTGACGGGACAGGCTGGCATCGCTCGACAGACTTCAGAGTTGGACCTCGATGCCATATTTCGTCGTCATTCGTCTTTCTAAGACTTGAGGGTTCGCAACCGTCACCAGCCCAGCTTCACACCAAAGACAGCTGGAGTCATGATCAAGCTACTACGGATTTTTTTAGAGGCTCCAGTGGATGGGAAATAGGAGCCATGTATCACAAACTTGTATGATAAATCACATAGAAAATGAACCAATATTAGTTGGTTTAACTTTATCTCTCATCGCTTTGACTGCCTAGTTACATCTACAGTAGCAATCTCTTTGCTGACCCCATTCACCACCAACAACAAGCAATATTCAGTCTACCGTCAGTTCACCAATCCTGTATAGCCCCCCCCCCTACGCCCAACCAGATCTTGTCAGCAAAATCGTACAAAGGTCCAGGAAGCACTCAAGACGAAAAACACGAGAGGTTAAGATGAACCTCCCCAAAGATTGCCCATAGAAAACGGAATGGGGGATAAAAAACAGACATTATAAAAGAGACAGACAACTTCCTATCCTATTCCATCTCGACCAAAGTTTCTTTGTCAAACCAGTCTTTCTTCATCTTATCCCCCTCTCCCTTGAGTTGGTGGTATCATCAACGAACCATGCCAGGAGAAAAACATCATCAACATCATGTGAAAAAACCCCTATTCTCTTGCATATCTTCCCTAATAGGACCTCAAGAATTGAACAGGGGAGCCAAAACATCAGAAGAGAGAGAGAGAGAGAGAGGAACAGAGGCAAGAGAGACAGATTAAACGAGAACCACCAGCACCACCACCCCGAAGCCCCCTCCCCCTCCCACGCTCCTTTCCCTAGCAGCAAACAACGACAAAGATATAGCCAGCCTCTCTGTGAGATGATATATGTGTTTTTTTTTTCCTTTGACACACCCCGACTCCTCCAATGTCCGCCGACCCCTTAGTATGTTTTCCTCCCTTTGGTAGTTCCATGGCCGCTCCGTTTCCAGCTCCCCAGCTCCTGCGCGTCCCAGGTGAAAAAATGAGAATGAAATGAATAAACAGGTTAGATGAAGAAGAAATGGAGAGAAAAAAAAACAAGTTGTGATGTAGGATGAGTTGATGTTTATGCGATGTGTGAAGTGATGAGAGATGAACAAGGGGGTTAAAATCAAACTTGTGTGTGTGTGTGAGTGAATAATGAAGGACAAGCAAAAATAAACAGATAGACAAACAGATTGACAAACATGAAGAGTGAAAATAAGGGGCAGGGATGACAACAGAGAAAAGCAGCTTGTCGGGTAACAACCAAGCTAACACCGGCGAACTGGATATTTGAGTCACACAGAAAAGCCAAGATATACCCTTACACTCCCCTGCGCTATGCACCCAACCCCCCGAACCCATTTTCCAGCAATGCCGCCGCCTCCGTCCCGTAAAGACCCCTGGGGATATCAGATAAAGTAGTCCGTTCATCCGTGGCCCTCTTCTTCTCTCGTCGTTACTCTCGTTCCCTCCCAAGAACTGAGTGAGAGAGACTCGAGAGATGGAGAAGCCTCGACAACGACGACAACTCTGCCGCCCCCTGGGGCTTATCAAAAATGAAACAGGCCGTGGCCCCCAGCAAGTAATAGCCCGTACCGAATAGACTCGTCCCTCAACACCAAGCAAGCAGCAAGCCCCTGGCATTGGCGAGGTACTCAAGTCACTTTTGTCTTCCAACCTTTCGAAATTTTGTAACACGTCCCGCCTTGAATCAAGTAGTATCCGACACTCCGTCCTGGTCTTCCGAAACCAATACACACACCGTACCGCCTTTCCTTTGAGAGAACAACCAAGTCCAGAAGGTATTTGCCAAGGTCAAATGCTCTATGTTCATCATTCAAAGTCGTTTTTGCGCAAAAAAAAGTGACACGGAACCGCCCGCCACCTAGTATCTTCCTCGCTTTGCTGCTGATGGATAGATAGTTGCCTGGCGGAGGCCCAACGAGAACGTGTACACACCGGCCCGGCTAAAGCAGCTTGTACTACTTAAGCGGGCGACTTGTTGGGAGGCGCCGAGCCACCGTTCTGGCGAGCATCTCCGCCGCTGACAGAGAGACCGCCGATGCCGCTAGACAGGAACGCGAAGGGGTCATTCTCGTTGTTACCGCCGCTGTTGTTGGCGTTGTTGTTATAAAAGTTGTTGGAAGGTCCAGCCGATGCAGGTCCGTTGGTGGCCGACTGGAAAGCAGCCTCGGCGGCTCTGCTATCAAAAGGGCCGGCCGAGTGGGAACCGGGGCCGGATCCGAAGCCGTGCGTGTTCAGGGAGCTTGGGTAAGCCGCTGCACCACCGCCCAGGCCGGAGGGGAGGTAGTGGCTGGGAGGACCACCAAAGTGTTGGTTGTAACCACCGCCAGAGCCGAACGAGCTGCCAGAAGCAAAAGGTCCAGGTCCAGGAGCACCGCCCATAGAACCCTGGTTCATGCCGTACTGTGAAGCATTGTCCATTGGAGAAGGGTATCCAGAGTCGGCAACGACAGCAGCACCCGCGCGGCTGGCACCGCAACGCAGACAACAGACGTTCTTGGCGAAGTTGTGATAGCCACACACCTCATTGCCGCACTTCCAATCACCGGCACGGAACGGCACAACGCCGCTACCACCCATGCGTCCACCACCGTGGCCCATGGGACCGTGGTGACCGCCGTGGGGAGGAGGGGGCATCATGGCAGGTGGGCCGTAACCGTATCCTC
Organism: Fusarium duplospermum; assembly: GCA_003946985.1. Taxonomy (NCBI): domain Eukaryota; kingdom Fungi; phylum Ascomycota; class Sordariomycetes; order Hypocreales; family Nectriaceae; genus Fusarium; species Fusarium duplospermum. Next base: position 370,738 of record NKCI01000013.1, on the reverse strand, counting down.
CGTAGTTGCCACCACCCATATCGTTCGAGGGACCGGCGCCGACGGCGGGGAACGAGCATCGGAAGCAGGCGGTTCGGCGCTGGAAGTTGGAGAAGCCGCAAGAGGGGCAGGTCCAGTCACCGGGTCGGGGACGGTTCTTGCTGGGAGGGAATGGAGTGAGGATATCCTGGGCGCGGTCGAGGACACGGCTAGACGAGGGCGAGACTTCAATGGCCTTCTCATTAAGGGCACGGCCATTCATGCAAAGGCTCTCGGCAGCCTGTGATTAATTAGCATCCACACATTGTAAATATTTGCATGTGGCCACGCAGTGGAATCATGCCCAATAGGGCGTCAGTTAACTCACCTCCTCGTGGGAAGAAAAGACAGCAAAACCGGTACCAGTGGGCTTGTGCTGCTCGGGAGTTCGAAGGGTCCAGAAGGCGATGGGCCGGCCACCAAACTGGGTGAACCAGCTCTCAAGCTCCGACTGGGTGGTGTCGTGAGGGAGACCCGACATGTGAAGAACCTTGCTCCTCTCCGAGAGGAAGGCTCGGACGTCAGCTCGGGCATCCATAGGTCGTGTCAGCACATCGGGGTGTTCCTGAGGAGGCTGTGACTTTCTGATCAGGCCCCGGAGGACACGAGCAAGAGTGATAGCTTCCTCCATCGCACGTCGAGGCGAAGCAGGGGCAAGCGCTTGCAAGTGGAAAGGGAGATTGTGCTTGATGGGAGCGCTCGACTGAACGGGCTCGACCTCGAGGGCGGCGCAGATGTTGGAGAGCATTGATGGTCCGAAGGGCAGGGACTCGGGGTGGTGCTGCTGCCAGCGCTGGTACTCGGTGCGGAGATCGAAGGTTCGCGAGTGCTGGAGGTAGGGAGGCAGCACGACGGCCTTGTCGCGGGCTTCGCGAGGAAGCTGGACACGGAGGTCCCAAGCATCGAGTGTGACAAAGACGAAGTCGAGGTTCTTGGAGGTCAAGTACTCGGTAGCGAAGGTATCGAATCGGGTGATAGCGTCTCTAAAGGTACCAGCGTTTCGAACATGCTCCCAAGTCAAAGTGGTCAGGCTCGCTATAGAATATGTGTTAGCCCAAGTATTCTATCATTGACCGACCCCAGAGGCCAGCAGCGGGAAATTTTGGTAGTAGTCGGGCGCGTGGTTGGCGGAGCCAGATAACGTGGAGCAAATCGAGATGGAGATGTCCGGGGCAGTAGCGTCAGAAAACTTACTGCAGAGAGGAGTGATGGGAGTGTTGACTGGCTTGACGAGGACACTCTCGTGGGTGATCTGGCAGGTTCAAGACTGGGTCAGCAATCGGTCGGTCATGGGCAGCACCTCTGGTCGGATGTGTATCTGGACAGATGGCGGAGCGGGCAGGATGTGCTACTCACCTCCTCGAGCGAGTTTGCGTCGAGCAAGATCCAACCCAGCTCAATCACCTCGGCCGAGTCCTTTGTCACATAAACGCCGTGCTCGTCACAGGTGGTCGCAACATGGATCACGACATAGCGATCGATGTTGAGTTGGGGCAGCTGTTGCGAAGACATGGCTGCGGCGGGATCGGTCGGACGAGGACCGACGACGATGCAGAGAAGGAGGAAAAGAGTGTTTGCGAGCGACACGGAGGGCGCGGCGGAGGACGACGACGGGAAAGGATCGCGGGTATAACGTATGTAGACTCGCCGTGGACGACAAGAATCGGCGTCGTATAATATGAAGGTGCAACTAACTAGCCCGTGGCCCGGCCAGGTCGCGATGATGGAGGTGAAAGAAGAGGTAACGGGGAGGTTTGAAGTTGCGGGAATCGGATGTGGCCAGTGAAGCTTCAGGGGGTCGTGCCAGCACGAAAAGGGCCTCAGGCGGTAGGTAGGCAGGTACTTGCAGTTAGGTCAACTCTGGGAAGGGGGTACATGCCACCAAAGTACCTGTGTTTAGTGGGGAAAGACGAGACAGGTCAAGTCGGGCTGTCAGCACACGCTCCAGATCATGTCAGTTAACTGATGAAGAGAAAGAAAATGTCTTGAGAGTGCGAGAAAGGGTCAATTCGGCGTTATTAGTAAATTGACATGCATCTCGGGTGACTACAGCTATGAAAGAAGCCTTTGAAACTTTAGAACGGGAGACAAATGGCAAGAAACAAGGTGACATGTTGGGCGTTGTCACTACTACCTCCCAAACGTTTCCCCGAAGCTTGCCCAGGGAGCAAGCACTCCAGAATGGAGCCCACCCGCCCGGTGAAGGACACCCTCCCCTGCCCGGGCCCGAGCTGAATGGATTGGATGGATGCCACCGGCGGGGGCCATGGAGGTCGCCCGTAGGCAGTTACAGTGGTTACAGTGAGCGGGCTGCAGGGGGCTACGCAACAGCTGCGTACCCGTACCTGTGCCTACCTATCCATCTGCCTGGCGAGCTGTCAGGGAGGGAGGCTGCCGTCCCGCTCCCATCGCTAGAAGGATGCCGGCACGGGTTGAAAAGCGTCTAGAAACCCCGGAGGCTCGAGTCCCCTGAACTCTCCGAGGACCTCATAGAACTCAATGCGGTCCTTACCAGGTTTTCGGTGGAGGCAATCCGGCGGACGCGGAGTCGGGGCTGTTGAATTGAATTTACGGGGAGCGTCAACACTCGTTCACGAGGGTACATGCAGCGACGAGGCGAAATACCTAGGCCAGGTTGCGTCCCCTGAAAGTGTCTTTGATCAGAGGTTTCAAGGGTAGGTGCTAGAGGTTGGATGGATAAGCTGCGAGACCGTTGTCGTAGCTTTTACGCGTGGTCAACGGCTCATCAGCAGCCGGCGGGCATCATTAGGGAAAAGCCCACTGCCACAATGAGAGATTCGGTGATGGATGATTCAGGTCAAGGCTTGCCTATTTTGTACAGCCTATGCCTCAATACTTCCCCTTCTGGCTGACGCAAAGACAAGTCTCAATGTAAATAACTTTTGAGGCGTACTCTGAAGCAGCTTCATCCAGGTTGTCCTTCCTCCCGAAGCCTCCGGGCCTCATCAACCACCACCCTTAAATAATTCAACAACTCGACGTACTTTTTGCTGAGATTCGTCACACCAATACTTACTTGCTCTTGTACTGTACGGTACTCCATCCATCCTCCCCTCCCATCAGTAGCCAGCCCGTATCTACGCACGCGCACGCATCCATCTGTCCTCGGCCAAGACAAATAACCCTGCCGCTGGTACTCCACGCTGAACAGCAAGTCCCCAACTTATCATCTCGGCCGTTCTACGCAGTACCTAGCAGCAGGGCGAGCGTGCGCCTGTTTTACCCGGTTCATTCACACGACAATGACTATGACATTACCAATCACGACGCCGTCAAGTTTGTGCAGGCCCTAGAGGATGCACGTTCACAAAGATGTCAACTCTCTCTTTTGACAGTCACCAACTGCCAAAGTCGGTAAAAACAGTACGACTTTGTCGAGTCAGTCAAGGGCAGGTCAGGATTAATAACGAAGGCTGAGGTTTGAGTCGGCCATCCTGCGATACAGTAGTGATTGACGGAAGATACTGTCCCACCATTCCAGCAGCAAGCAAGCAAGCAACACAAGAGGATGGGATGGGATGGAACGAGGGGTGCAGCAGAGCAGTGACAGCCTCGTTCATCCCAACCTCCATGTCAAGTTCCAATGTCTATCAATGGCTTCATTCAGCTTCAGGTGCGCCTGATGATTTCCCCGGAGAGGAGCCATCTCCCTGCTTCCCACGTGCAAGACCTCGTCTCTCAAAATTCAGTCATCCCTTGCGTCCGCCAGCATCGCCAGCTGAGGCCTCTGAGACTGAGAAAGATAAACCGCCAGACAACAGAGCAAGTCATCGATGATGAGGCAGGATGACCTTGCATACAAAGTCCCACCTGCGCGCGGAGACTCGACTTGCCGACTTGGGCGAGGCGTCATCTCGCTCCAACAGCAATCAGTCCACTATGATGTCGGCCCCCTCACTTTTGCTGTGCCCTCTGTTATTCCATCGCTGTTGTTATTGAACGACGGGTTAACGGGAATATCTCATCCAGCTCATTATGAGTATGATTATTGCGAGCTGAAGCTGGGCCACCTCTTCGCTGTCCTACCTACCTGGTGGTATATTTTGCTCCGTCGACACATCATCGTCAGTGCTGCTCAAGGATGGATCGCCGGGTAAAAGAAGCCCTCGAATAGTCAACGCCGAACGGCTCTCCGGACCTACATGTTCCGTCAGAGCTCAGGGGCTCCAATCGAGACTCGCAATGGAATTTCCCGAGGCGAGGACCAACAGCCAAGCCCACTGGCCTCTTCGGATTTTGCAGGCTCGAGGTTCTCCGTGGAAGTGACCGAGAAGCAATGCAGGCAGCCGATCAGTGACTATGCCTTGCCTCGCCTTGCCGTCCTACATGGCACACTGTACAGCTTCAAGCAGCTTCAGCCGCAGTGCAAGAACATGCACACGCTGGGCTACTCGCGAACTTACTAGCCAGCCTCGTCGTCCCACGAAATTGTCGTACTAACGGTCATTAGCCGCTCACCTCGAGATCAGCACCGCTCCAGCCCGAACCCGTCGCACTTTGGGGCTCACCCGTGTTCAGGGCACATCCCTCCTCGGATCCCCCCCAGGTGCGACAGCCCGCTGGCAAAGTCTCCCGGGGTTCCGTCCGTTGTTGGCGCGGAAGCGGAAGGGGACGTCACCCCGTCCAACGGCCTGGAACCACCTATCCTTGTTCCGCACAAGCACGTCTTTATTACATTGCGCAACGCCGAGCTCTGCCTCGAGAAAACTATCTATCATCCCGAGAGGCAGCCAGTGAGACCGGATCGCTTGGCGCCAACCCGGAGCAGCGGCACTCGGTGCTTTGACCGACCACAGGCCGCATCTTTGGACGGCCGTGTCAGCGACCGTGTTTTCTTCTGCCTTTCACAATCTGTAACCAAACCAGACGAGCATGTTGGTTTGGTTTCGTGCAGGATGTTTCCAGACGGGCCTCTGCGCTGTGAGGGTTGATAAAGGACAACAGGCAAACTGATCAGCCAATTTGGTTCCATTCCCGACTTTGCACGTTCCAGAGACATGCCAACAGCACATGTACGACTTCGGTTAATCACATGCCTACACGGCAATGCGATTCTCCTGTTTCTATCGTTGTTGCAATAGTCGTCGATGATATGATCGGGGGTGTATGGTGCAGAAGCAGCTGTATCATGAAGCGCTGTGACGCCCAAAGTCGTACTGCATACAGAGGCCCTGCCAAAAGACACCACCACAGGAACCGCTGTGACTTGAGTGACAGGTGATGCAGGTAGCAGCAGCATCTACTGCTTCGTAGGCGCCCGTAGACTGTTGTCCGAGGACAGGCCTGGGCCTAGGTCTGGACATGAGCGTAGGTTCCATGTTCTCTGGATGTCGGGTCGGTGCGATCGGCGTCGAAATATCCGATAGGGTCGATGCTTGGTCTCAATGAAAAGGACGAGACCGTCGAGATGATGGGTGCCACGCTTTGAATCACACATGGATTTGTCCATTTGCGATAGCCTCGTTCCTATTTTCGGTCCTCGTATCGATGATAATGTCAAATGTGATCCAATTGCCTCTGCTTCGTGTTATCCAACTGTTCTTTATCCGGGTTGGCTTGTGGCAGAAGCACCTGAAAGCGCCTTGTCTACGTCATTGACCGTGCTCCACGTCACAAGCCGGCTTCCTCCAACACCGTCACGTTACTTCCAATTACGCGGCGATGCACACTTCTGCCTGAGGTCGTCTTGAAACTTGAAGACTCATTGGACTTGCCTTGGCTTTCTTTTCTCCTTCACCAAACATCACTCTTATTGACAGTCAGAACGGAACTTCATACTCACATTCGCATCAACTTACACACGACCAAACCGCAATCATGGGTGTCGTCTCAGCCATCTTTCTCGTCCTCATCACCATACTCTGTATGTTGCCCTCTCCTCCTATAATCGTTGAGAGTTCCATGACCACTAACATGTCCTCAGTCCCTCCCATCGGTGTCTGGGCCGTTGCAGGATGTGGAATGGGTAAGTCAACATCCCCCGCCTTGTTCCCCTCCGAATTCCATGCTGACGCGGGGTGTTTCAAGATCTGTTTATCAACATCTGCCTGACCATTCTGGGCTACATACCGGGTCACATTCACGCATTCTACGTCGAGTATGTGTATTACGATCGTCGCGAGCAGGCTCGCGAGGGGCGATTTGCAACTGGACCAGCGCCGGGCGTGTACTCGGATAATGTGCAGACGGGAGGCCAGGGCTACGGCACGATAGCCCATCCTACAGCTTGAGGAAATGATGGAGGAACGGTGCCTTTGGGGACTGTTATCGGATGGATATTCATTGCTTTACTATTGCGGCTGTTTGCATGATCGGTCAAGGCCTTACAAGCAGTCTCTTATATAGATGAATAAGGAAAGCGACAAGACATTTCAAACTCTCTCCACTGCCACATATCCTGTCTTACTTGCTTGTTATGCCTGTTCCTGCTTTGGCTCGCGGTGGTGTGCATTGACACCAGCAACGGCGGCGCTATTACTCGCTTCAGCTTGATGCGTTGTCAGTTGTCGCAACCGGTGCCGTGCAGCATAGCAGAGCGGACTATTGAAGTTAATGGGCTTTATAAGCTGGCGATCCAGCCGGCTTACAGGTGCTTACTGTAGTATTCAGGCAGGGTTATCTAGTAGTGGCAAAGCAGCATCTAAACAGAGCCCTGTCCCTCATCATGACCGTATTCCGTGAGCGGGGCTACCATCGATATGCACGATCATGTCGTGTCTGTGTTGATACCTCCCCCAAGGTGACGAATACACCCGGTGAGGAGGCGGTGGGAGGACAGACGGGTTGAAAGCCCCAATCATTGCCAGTTGGACAACACATATCAACAGCCCCGCGTTAGCAGACTCCCGGGAAGAGGCAGAAGTGCAGGCAGTGTGAGATGCCTCTGGAGGCTGTCCGAGTATGAGCTGTCACCTGTGCGTGCTCCGTACATTGCCGATAGTCAAGAACAGCTGAGATGGACGATCAGGAACATTCACTCCTCCCGAGACACGGCTCAATTGACACACACGAAGGGTAAACATTATCCAGACGAACAGCAAGAGAGCTGTCAACTGATCGACAAATCTCCCAGGATGTTCAGGGTAGCAAAATGTAGCTACGCCTAGCGCAGCCAATGAGAGGCAACGCGGGGATGGATGTTGACATTGCCCGAGGCGAGCATCGACCCTTTTATCGACAGCCACGACACTCATGCATGTTTCCATGGATAGCCAATCCGGTTCGAATTCAAACCGATCATCAGAGGTTAGAAAGAAAATACGTACCTGAGCTCTGATTGTCTGTGACGCTGGACCTAGCCATGGCTGATCAGCGACATCTTGATATGCTTATCGGCACGTGACCCACTGAACGATTCGTTATCGGATCTCAGTTGCTGGTGTTCATTGTCCATCACCAACTCTACATCAAAACCACACGCTCTTCAATACGAACAGGAGGGCTCCCGCCTGTCCTCCCACTGGGGCCATGCGGTCATGGAATTGTTTGGGTAATAGGTTTGCCATTCGTTGTAGATACCTTTAGACTACGGTTCTGAAGAACCTGTCGATGTACCCTCCCCGTTGCAACCACAAGCAATAACCACGTGCCGTTCGTTATACATCTTGTAACCGCCACCGTAAGTGCTCAGACATCTTACTTTTGCCATAATTCTGTATCTCTTAAGTCGTGTTTCTCGAATGAGATAGATGGTCGGAATTAGTGTTCTGAGTGATGTTTTACAAGAGGCTTCTACAAAGCAGAGCTGGACCCTGGCTATTGAGTGGGGGAGGCTTGGCAAGTGTCACAATGGAGAACTCAAGTGAAGGGACTGCACAGAACGCCTTGGTAAATAAATGACCAACAACAATGCGATTGGGTCAACATGGAGGACTTTTCTTGCAAATTGTCTTCTCCGTATGTCAATATAACACTTGCAAGTTGAGTGCGACTCTTTGCAATCAAGCGGCTAGGATGTGAACTAGTTTTGTGCTGGTGGTAAAACTGCATCTAGCGGACAAATGCTGAATGACCTCCATGCCGGTATAACACCAAGACAATCATTCACAGCAATGAGCATGTCGAGAAATCCAAATCTGCCGAGTACGTGGGACAGTAATCTCCCATTGCACGCCCCATTATGTCTACTCCATTCCACGGTTGTCGTGCTGCGATTGATTGATGCCACATGTTGATGATGTCCAGCTGGCAAGGTGCGATTGGCTCGGGCGAAAGAGCAATCCAATCCCCATCCCAATCCGATCCCGATCCACCATCCATGTTTTTTGGTTGCCCAGCTTTAATGTGAAAAGCGCATCAGCAAAGACAGACGCACAAACGCAAAGGAAGAGAAAGACGAGCTATAGGTACTTCTATCCCGACTCGTTCTTTCCTCTCGTCGTTCCTCCCGTATCTGTGACATTCCGTTCCTATTTTTGCCCCCCCTTCCCCGGCCGGGCGATTAATCTCCACCTCCACTCCTTCCTTCCCGCTAGGTTAGCTTGTCTACCTCCATCCCATCCCATCCCATCTCCCCGTGCTTGACTCTACTTTGACTGTCTATCATCTATCACCTGTCAACTCTTGTCCTTCCAAACCAAACTACCCTACCTACAGGCACCTTGTCGAGACGGGACTACGCCGTACGCAAAAGAGTGCTAACGCATTATCCTGCCTATCTTTGCTCCCTCTCTTGCATCCTGCATTTGTCGACCCCACCGCGTCGTGGCAACGCATCGCACCGCTTCGCTTCGCTTCGTTGCTTCTGCATTGACCGATAACCTAGACAGACAAGGTCAAGATCGTGCTGCATCGTCTTGCCGTATTCGTCTCTGCTTGCTGCCCTCACTCGTCAACCTCCTCGACAAGCCTGCGAGCAAGCCCAGCCATGTCCTGACTGCCATCTCCCATCAAAATCGTGCACGCCATATTCGCACGTACCAACACAGCACATCACAGCACATCAAACAACCCCTTTACCGCCCTATCTCTTCAGCCGGCCTACCCCCGGATACCTTACCTTGCATGTCCTAGACCGACTGTCGACCACGACAATCCCCAACCGCTCACCACTCCCACCATTCGGCGGACACCATCACCGCCCTGGACTCGCGTCGAGCCTCCATACTACACCTTGACGTGTTGAGCTGCTGCTGCTGCTGCCGCCTCCGCTACTTCCAATGCTCCATTGACCCACGCCTGGGGTGTCACTCGTGTTTGATCAAGCCCATCGCCTCTACCTATCGCCGCCGAGGTACTCATCTACGACAACGCACACAACACACTCTCGCGTAATATATATACCTCCACTCCGCGGCACCCTGATCCAGAAGTCTTCACCATGCTGTCCTCCACCCTTCAGCCGCCCTCACAACCTCCTCGACCCCATCAGTCCTCTCGCCATCACGCCGCCGCCTCCACCTCGTCCGCCCCAGCCCTCGGCAAACCTCGTCGGCACTCTCTCCCATTCTCCTTCCCGCCTCTCTTTCAGTCCAACACCTCGTCGACGAGCTTGGTGCCTTCGACCGCCGAGGGCAAGCCCATACCAGTTGACGACTCTACGGCCGAGCACCGAACATCAGCTCTCCGCGAGCTCAACTCAAACTTTCCCAGCCGCCACCGATACGCAAAGTCAACAGGTGCCCAGAGTAGCACCTACTCCCAGCCTGTGATAGTCCGAAGCTACTACGCTCCCGTACCGACCCGACCCGTTAGCACAGATCGAGGGGTTGTCATTGTCAACGGCCGAGGACATCGCACAACTCTATCAGAGAGTGGAGGTCCTGCGGCCCTCGTACGGCGTGTGCTTCCATTTACCTCAAATATCACGCCGGCTAGGAATGGAATGCTGGGAACCATGGCGAGAAACCGAACAAAAAAGCGACTCAACGAGCCTGAAGAGGCGAAGCTGCCACCGGTAGAGGCATTCCGCTTCAAAAGTTTCATGGCCAACATCGACGACCAGACTGGCGGCACCGATATCAATGCTGATCTGGATCGCATTGCAGAAATCTGTGCCAAGTCCCGGTATTCCTTGAGCAACCAGTATGAGGTTCATTACGCTCCTCATGGGTCAGGATCGTCTTTTATACCTGGAGTTGCCCAGACTCAGGAACCTCAGGGACCGACTCTTCAGGCCGTTTCGTCGGATGATGAGCGAAACTTGAGACGTTCTAGAAGGAGACCAATGGGCATCAGGAGAAACAGTAGAGCGATGGGGACGTTGGAGACCATCATGTCTTCGAGTAGATCCTCTGACGAGGACAAATCCAAGAAGAAGTCTGCCGCTGAGATTGCAGAGGAGGTTCGTGGACGGGCCGCCAAAAAGGGCTCCAGGCACGAATCCTCAACCTCATCATCCGAAAACGGAGCGGAGGAGAATGTTGCTCAGGAAGAAGATGCCACGACGCAGAGTGCAACTCGCCGAAGGAGATCTGGATCTCTGGCACTCATCGACGGCACCCGGCTGAGCATGCACCTGAATGAACTCAATTCGGCCACCGGCCTTGTTGGTGAACCCTCCCTGCCTCAGACGTCAAGCAGCCAGCTTGAGATCCGCACTGCCCCCGAGGCGGCGCATAAGGAGCGTATCCCTGCACCACCCAAGACTAGACCTGTGGCTGTTGAGAGACTCGACCAACCCCTTGCTCGTGGCTCCATCTCCCCCGTTGACGCCTCGCACGCCCGACATAGCTTCATCTCGACGCTGAGCGGCTGGATGACCTGGCGAGCCCCCGAGTCCACGCCCCATGCTCAGGGTCGTGCCGAAGGCAGCTTGCGAGAGCTACTCAAGTCAACTGATGTCAAGGGCAAGGGCATTGAAACGGTGGCATACCATTAAGGTTTGCCATCGAAAACTATGCGAGAGGAAGACAGAACTCTCGCCCAGAGACCGAATATCTGGTGTCCAGCTGACATGACATTCGTCTCAGAACTCACCAAAATGCAACGACTGACAATGAATTGATGAACGAATTACGAAGTTACGAGACCAACCCTATAGGGCTTGACAGGTGGTTGGGGACAAAAGTGATACTACAAAAGCCGAAAAGTTTGTGATCAGATCGTACATTCTCGCTTGGGAAGACAGTGTATTCATTCGTGTATATGGAAGATACCTTTGGCGCTGTACCATGTCAAGAGAATGCCTTGATGGCATGCTCGCGATGACAATTGTGGTTACTGCAAGCTGACAGACATAGCTGTATGGACGGAAGTCGAGGTTGGCTGTACAATACTGGACGCCATCAAGGACGCGGAGATGGATTATAATAGTGGAGGCGAGAGATTCTCTTTGAAAGAGACACACACCCCTGGAAGACATTGATAACTCTAAGAATGGCCAATATATATTACGGGGATTTTGCACATCTCATCTTGATCGATAGCCACATGGCATCCGCTTCTTGATTTCGACATTATCTTGTCACGCCCCTGGCGTCAAGGTCTCCGTCTCGCTCCTCTTCCTTCTATCACGACGCCCAGATCAATATAGGTATAAGGTAAGAACACACTCATGCGCCGAAACGACAAAACTCGACGTTGAACCATCCCATCCATTTCCATGCTTCACGAAAGCCAATCCCCTCCAAGCGGTGACAGATAGAAATGTGACTCTGCCTCTGCCAATTTGAAACATCTGATGCAAATAGCAAACGCCGTAGGACCAACCCCTGACGAGGTGGTTAAATATCCCATGAACCGGTGCAATGACGTCGACAATGCCCGGAAGACTCCTGAAAACAAGTGTTTTGCTTAAGAAAAAAAGAAAAGACCCCTTTAATGCTCGAGTGACCAAAATCTCAGTCGGTCTACAGCAACGACAAAAAGAGAGTGGCAAGTGGTAGACGGCTATGCCTTACTGATGGCTGCTGGGAGGGGAGGCTTGTTCCCGCCGTTCTTGTCAACCTGGAGGCGCTTCGCTTCCCTTTGATCGTTGCCCTCGTTGGTACGCTTCTTGTCCTTTTCTTTCTCCCGGTTTGCGCTGTCTTTGGCGGCTTTCCGGGCTTCTCGATCTCGGCGTTCGTTTTCTTTGCGAAGAGCCTTGGACTCGAACTCATGCCAATCTCCATCAATGCTGGAGAGCCTGTTGAAGGGTTAGTAATTGTGATATCGCAAGGGATTGACACTGGAAACTCACTCAATAGCCTGCCGTGGTTGTGGCTCTTCCTTTGTGAAGTAAGGGTGCTGAAGCACTTCAGAAGCACTTGGGCGTTTGGCAGGATCGTATTGGAACATGGCCGAGAGCAGCTCGAAAGCAGCCGGCGTCACCTTGTCCCGGTACTTATCGCCAAAGACATTCTTCCGCTTCGCTGTTGGGCGTAATAGTTCAAACCAGGCCATGTCGACGAGGTTGGGCCAGTCTTGAAGAGTCGGTGTACCCAGGATATTATAAATCTTCTCCAACTGACTGAGCTCGGTTCCGTCTCCAGTAAAGATGGCGTGTCGAGCAAATATCTCGACCATGACACACGCCGCGCTCCAAACGTCAACAGCAGCCGTGTACTTAGTCTCGCCGAGCAGCAATTCAGGCGATCGATACCATATAGTAATGACTCGATTGGTGTAATCCAGCTGATGACGCTTGGCATAGAAACGGGCAAGACCAAAATCAGCAATCTTGAGAATGCCTTCGTTGCTGACCAAGATATTGGCTGCTTTGATGTCTCGGTGCAAGACTCCTCGGGTGTGGAGGTAATCCAGACCCTCAAACATCTGTTTGGCCATATGCTTCTTCTGAGCGGCATCCAGCTTGAACGAGGGGTGGTTCAGGAGACCCGTGAGATCATGCGACAGATATTCAAAAACCATGAAGCAATCGTTCTTCTCCACCATGACCTCTTGAAGGGCGACAATATTGACATGCCTGAGTGACTGTAGAAGCTTGATTTCTCGAACGGCCGTGACAGGGAATCCGTCGCGCTCGCCCTCCATACGGATCCGCTTGAGGGCAACAAGGTTCTTCGTGTAGACGTTGAGACCCTTGAACACCTTGCCATAGGTGCCAGACCCGACGACGGACTCGTTGCCAGGCTTCCTGAAGAAGACTGAATCTGAGTCGGCCAGGTCAGCCGGGAGAGTCGGTCTAGGCTTCGGCCGCTTCATGATCTTCTTGACCTTGCGCATCCGAGGTGCAACCCTAGGTCCTTCTGGGGGCTGACGGTGATCATGTCTTGACCGAGACGACGCTGGCTCGGTGGGGGCGCTTCGGGGAGGTTCTCGATCTCGGTTCTCCTTTGGAGGCTCTCTTCTTGGGGCAGCGTTTAGCTTTTGTGAGATCTCGGGCTTCGGTGCCGTGACGGCGGGTTTCGATGAGGGCTTGAACGCGAAGCTGAACTTGCCCCCAGACGAGGCTGATTGCGAGCCAGGACCTGATGGCGGTGGCCGATTTGGAGTTGTCGTCACGTCTCCTTCCGCTCCATCTCTGCCTTCACCCGCAACCTGGGCTTCGTTGGATGATTGAAGAGGCTCAGTCTCGGGGCCCATCATGTCATGATTTGCCTCGTCAACATCGTTTTGTGAGTTTCCGAACCGACCGTTTCCTGCCTCGTCGTGATGTCCTCGTGGAGGAGGACCTTGACTCCAAGGAGAATTTTTGAAGCCACCCCGGCCTCGGCTGGAGAAGGAGCCACCACGGAAGCCACCCCCTCGATAACCACCACGGTAATTTCCTTGAGGATACTGCTGCATGGGACCGGTTGGAGCGGCATATGGGGGTGAGTGAGATGAATTTGCGTGGTAATGACTTGAGGGGCCATTGGGCGGACCATAGTTGGTACTATGGGCGTATTGTGGAGGATATTGTCTAGAGACATGTTAGTACAGGCTCCCTAGCATTTGTATTCCGCGAGATATCTTACTGTGAACCGTTCCATCCACCACCACGAGATGCTCCATACGGCGACTGTGATGGCGAATTGTGGTAGGATCCTCCTTGCTGAGGAGATTGCGAATAGGGGTCGTTGCCATATTGTGACGATTTTGGAGGGTACATGGGATTGTAGCCTCCCCCTCCCCTGTGGTTACCTCGAGATGTCATGTCTTCGTCAATGTCCGACCTTGAAGAATGGCGTCTGCCGGGAGACGCTTCTCGAGACCTGCGCTCTCGGTTCGCCTGAGGCGACCGTGGGTGTGTCTGCCTCTTAGACGACTGGCGGTCAGAATCCGAAGCACGGTGGTCGTCGCGAGGTGATGGACGGGCGCGACGAGATGAAGAGGGCCGGTTTTCAGGTGCGGGGGAGCGACTGTGTGATCGTTGTTGGGATTTGTCTGCACGAGCCCAAGGTTCACGGTCCGCGCGCCTAGAGCCAGCCTCGGACCTGGCTGGAGATCGAGTGCGTGATCGACGCCTGTCTGTCGTCCGGGTTGGCGATTTCGGAGACCGCCCGTGGCGACGGGGTGATGGTTTCCGTCGCTCACGCGAGGGATGCCGGGCGTATTTCCTTGAGGCGGACTCGGGGCTATAGTCCCTCGTCCTGGCCCGTGGACTTCTGTCCCTCCTCGACCTCTTTCGGCTTGAGCTTGTTAGAGATGGACTTCGGCTTCGATGGCGCTTGGCTGTTGATGGAGAATTGCGGCTGGTTCGATCACGACTCCGGCTCCGGCTCCGGCGACGTGACTTGTCCTCGGACTCGCGGTGGCGCTCCCTCTCAGCTCGGTAACGAGGAATGAGATCGTCAACGTCGGGGCCCCGGCGAGAGGGCTCAGGGGATGGGCGAGAACCGCGATCACGACTGCGATCGCGTGAATGGCGGCGGCGACGGGAGGAGGAGGAGCCAGGCTCAGGTCTCGTTGAAGTGCGATCGCGGCGGGCGTCTGAACCGTGGCGAGATTCACGGGCTTCACGGGGAGATCTTGATCTTTGTGAGGGCTTCACTCCTCGCTCGGCTCGAGCCCGTTCTCCTTGGTCATCACGTTCCTGGTCGTCTCTCATGGCAGCATGTCGAGGTCGACGTGGAGTCTTGGATGGGTGCTCCATGCTGGCAGCCGGGCGTTGAGTTTTTAGCAGTAACTCGCACGTTAAATCGCCGCACCTTAGCCGAGCCACGACCAGGATCGACTCAGTGACTCGACCCGCTATCAGCGACCGTGCAGCGTGGGCGTGAGTTGCGGGGAACAATAGAACTCAGTTTGGCCAGATGCAGGTGATAAGTCCTGCCATCTGCTGGTGATTGAGAGAAAAAAGGATGAAAGCTGTTGACGGAGAAACAAGCTGTGAAGTTGGCGCCTGCTCCACGCAAGCAGAAACTCTGTCCCGTCGCTGGTACCGTTAGCTCTGGGCGGTCTCGTTGTGGTTCACGGCCCTAGAACCATCAGTCAGTTAGTTGGTTGATGCGCTGCGCTGCGCGCCCTGCGATGATGTGCGCGTTGGCGGCTGAATCAAGAACCTGACAACACCCTCCAATCTCGGGGAGCCTTGCGAGAGCCTTGTGCGTGCACTTGCAGGCCTTTTCTCTGCGGGTTCCCTCTCGTTTCGCCACTGCACTCGTTCTCCTTGTCGCCCCTTCTCCCAGTCGAGCGAGTGGTGCAAGGTCAAGCGTCTCAAGGCCTCAGCAGGCTGCGAAGTGAAATCCGTTGGGTTAATCCCCAAGTGGTTCCACCGATGAGGAAACAGCACCACCTCATTGCTGGCCCGAGAGAGCCAAGGTACTACATACGAATCCGTGTGGATGATTTACGACGAATACCAGTCCTTTCGACCTTCAGTAGTCGTGCGACGAGTCCAGTATCTGCCCGAACAAGAGGATGAACCTCCAGCGACGCAGAAAAAACGATTTCTGCGCCCAGCATGTCCAAGCTTGGTTCATGGAGCGCTTCAGGCGACAAATGTGAATGAAGGTCTGTCCCGCGTGTCAAGATACCGCGAGGCCTTGAAATCGCTGCATCTTCAAGGTGCGGGGAAGCAAGCTGCAAGCACTGATCTCCTCAAAAGTTGCGTCCATCGATCAGCTCATTTGGCTGTGACGCTGCTTGAGGCATTTCTCCCATGGCAGTCAAGATATCCCCCAAGCCAGGCTCACAAGGGCCAGACTCGCACGAGTCCCCAACCGCGGGTTTGGCGAGGCCTATATGGCCAAACTCATAAAACTGCAAGACAGAGAACTTGTCAGATGGAAGTCGGGACCGCATGATAGGGAGTTGAATCCCAAAGTGAGAGCTAGGCAGGCTTCGTCCATCGCAATCTTGGCCGCAAGAGTGAAGACGGTTGCCTGTGACGGTCGTGGTCTGCATTTTCAGCAGGCATCATTCGTGACATGGCGCGATTTCTTTCCTTCATGATTGCCCCATCATTTTGGACATGCGGCACAAGGCCCTTTTCTTCTTCTTGAGATGTGCTCGGCACTGATGCATGCAAAATCGCTGCAAAAAGTGTCGGCTGTAATGGCAAAGGGTATTCCTGACATGGCCGATCGGGAGTCGTCATGGAAACTCGGATCGTCGGAAAGGGAGGGCCGTGAGTTGGCCGGTTGACGTTGAATGAATCATCCCATCTTGTATGGCAGCTTCAGTCGAACAGGTGAAGCAAGCAGTATCTCCTGCGAAAGCATCGCGCCATGGAAAATTCCCCGGATGTCGCTTCTTGTTGCGTATTACGGGCGGCGTGCTGGAGTCATCTTATGGTGATTGAGGCTTTGTTGGAGGAGGACGATTAGATCCTGCTTGTGCGATTTGCTAAGCCCAGGGAAGAGACAGCGTGGAAGTCACGTGGAAAGTGGCGTGCAGTGCACGTGTTGGCGATGAATGGAAAGACCAGCCATGAGAATAAGGTAGTGAGGATATTGCTCCGAATCTTTTGATTTCTGAAATTTACCCCAAACAACTCCCTCTACGGAGTAATACTACCTACAATGAATGTTCTTCCCATCGAAGTTTTGCCTTTTTATTTGCTTTCAAAGGACGGGGAGGAATAGGTGCTCAATGCATCACTGAATTTCTGTCGTTGGTCCTTGTCCAAGTGAGGAAACTCAGGAAGCTTGCAATAATTCAGCAAACCACGCAGAATATGCCACGCCTTCAACTGTTATCTCTTACAGGTATCATCCTTCGTCGAGCCGTATCTGACCCCTGATTTACGCATGGATGCTCCAAAAAGACAAGCATCTTATCACCAACAAGTCAATGCAATCCCCTTTAATCGTGCCTCGGCTCGTTGCCATATAGCCCCACTTACCGAGCATCACGGCGAGACTTTACAGCTTCGGACTCGTCATGGAGCCCGGTACACGACCTGACTCGACTCAAAATTTGGTGGCACCAGAAATCTCGAGGTTTGCTTGGTGCTTGCTAGGCCCGATGCAGAAAAATCGACCGAGCTGAGACCAGTTTGCCTCATCGAAACAACGTGAAACTTGGGTCGAGTCGAACAATTCAGGAAATCGGTCTGCGCTGGAATTGTCGGTCATGGCCATTCCATTTACATTTCTCTCGGCCGCCGGATGAGATCCACCCCGTGTAACCCGGACCCGTTGTCGTTTCGCGAGGGGCGACGATCTATTAATACTACCTACCTGCTCTGCCGAAGTTTTATCCTCCATGCACGGCAATCCTCTGAGACCTCCCTTCTTTCTATTCTGCCTATATAGAGGACTTCAACACCCTGGTCGATCTCTACATCATCTACTTCAGAGCCAGCGCCATCATCTGCGTCCCCCGCATCAACAACACAGGTACCTGTCACATACCGCTCCACGAACTGCCGTGATGGAGTGGCTCGGATTCGCAGACATTGAGTTCACCCATGCGCCGTCACCGCGGACGGTGCGAGAAAAGGATGGCAACGTGACGGATCTCCTTTCTATTTGCGAAAAGACGACACCCCCATGCCACCTGAACCCGCTACTTTTCAATGGCCATGTGCAGACCATGTGGACGGCGACCAAGCCTGCTGGACCCAAGGTTTGGTACAAGCGCAAAATCTTTGAGGCGGACCACAAAACCTACCGGGGTACCTTTGCCGTCGACTTTGTTGTTGAGCCATTCGAGGAGGAGGATCCTACATTGTGCCGACGGACTGTCTATTACACTAATGAGGAGCTTGAGAATATTGGATCCGATGACACTAAGCCAATGCTTGTCGTGATGCACGGCCTCTCTGGCGGTTCTCACGAGATTTACCTGAGAGAGGCCATTGCGCCTTTGATTGGTGAAGGCGGTTGGGAGGCATGCGTTGTCAACTCGCGAGGATGTGCACGAAGCAAAATCACAAGCGGTGTTTTGTACAACGCGAGAGCAACGTGGGACATTCGCCAGGTAAGAATGACCAATTACGAAAAATATTGACCTGTCTTACTGACATGTACCTAGACGGTGAAATGGTTGACGGAAAAGTTTCCCAACCGTCCGTTGTTCGGCATTGGCTTTTCTCTAGGGGCCAATATGCTCACAAACGTAAGTCATGAAGATAATCCATGATTTGATCCGATTTCTTACATGGAATGATATAGTACTGCGGCGAAGAGGGCTCGAATTGCGTCCTGAAAGGCGCTATTGCGTGCTCTAACCCCTTCAACCTCGAAGTGTCCAGCAAGATTCTCCAGAACAGCTACATGGGCAAGGAGGTTTATCTGAGAGTGATGGGCTGTAGGTGTATTCTGCTCCGTTTGTTCGGGACCTTGCTGACAATGCATATATAGCGTCTTTGAAGGAACTTGCGCGAAGACACCGGGATGAGTTGGAACAGTATAGCAAGGTTGATGTTGAGGCTGTCCTGGACATCACCTACCTGAACGAGTTCGACCGGTTGATCCAGTAAGTTCCTGAACAGTACTTCTTGGGCTAAGACTGACATTTCCAGGTGTCCTATCTGGGGATATCCTACCGAATATGCATACTACAGAGATGCTTCGTCGACTGATGCCATTCTATCTATCAAGATTCCTTTCCTAGCTATCAACTCTGTCGACGATCCCGTAAGGCCTATGGTCAACTCGTTCGATCACTCCTGCTGACATTTGATAGATTGCCGTCAAGGAAGCCATTCCATTTGAGGAGTTCCAGCAGAACCCCAATACCATTCTCCTTACAACGACGCTCGGCGGACATCTCTGCTGGTTTGAGATGGGCGGTGGTCGATGGTTCCCCAAGCCGGTAGGTCTCGCGTAGGATTGGATATCTCTTCATGAGCTAACGTTGCCCCAGGTCGCAAACTTTTTGAACCACTTAGCTTTCAAGTGTGATCTTGACAGCCTGAAGCCCGAGGAAGCATCTGCTACCGACTTGACACAGGGACATGGCTATAGCCCGATGCGCCGTAAGATGTTGATTGTGGAAGATTAGGACTGGCAGAATAGTTCTTCTGCAGGCTATGAGATCTGACGTTAGAGGAATCTTAGTTATGCTCGAGGTTCCCGGATAGACTTGTATACTAGAAGGATAACATACACGCACATAGACGGCACATTATGCCATAATTTGAACGGTTTAATCAATTGGCCAAATGTGCCCGTAGGAACAGCCCAGTTCAGATGCTGTCCGGGGTCTTTATACCAAAGTAACGAAAACCACCAGAGGGACCAACCCCGAGTCCATCAAACAAACTCCTAGCGCCAAGCCATGCAACAACTCCAGATTTTTTCCATTGCCTCTCATCCCTGTAGCCTTATGCGAAAGAAACCCGCTTCTTGGTCTTGGCCTTGCCTGCCTTGGTGCCTGTAGAGGTGTACTCCTTGAGACTCTCCTCGTCGCCGGCACTCTTGCGCTTTCGCTTCTTTCGCAGGGCGTCCTTGGCGTCTTCGAGCTTGTTCTTCTTGTCCTGCTCCTTCTTGTCCTGCTCGACCTTGCGCGCCTCGCGGATCTCCTCCATTTGTCGCGCCTTGATCATCTTGGACTCGATCTGGCCGTTCTTCTCCGCCTGGACGAGGGATAGAATCGTGCTCATGCTCTCCTGCAAATCAAAAAGTCAGTATTAAAATTGCCTCGCGATTGGGAATACAAGAAGCGTCCATACCCTGTCATCGACAAAGACCTTGCCCTTCTTCTTGCCCCTGGGCTTGACGACGCCCACGGGGGTGATCTTGTTGAGCGTGGGGATGCCGAGCTGCTCATCCGTGTAGGTGCGCTTCTTGGGGTTCTTGAGCTTCCGGAGGAGCGCCTCGCGACCCTTGTCCTTGACCTGCTTGGACGGCGGCGTGCCCTTGGGCTTCTTAGACTTTGCGCCACCGACATCCTTGGAGGACTTGCTCGAGGCGCCGCCGCCCGCGTGCTTGTTTTTGATGGTTTTTGTTCGTACCACGCCCATCGCGACGACAAGGAGAAATGCGTGGAATGGTTTGGCGTGGCTGGAGGGTTGGATTTGGTGGTGGTATGTGTCGCTGAGCTTGGCTGGGGATACTTTTTTTTTTCCTTTGGAGTTGCGATAAGGAGCGATAAGAAATTCGGTCGAGAAGTCTGGAGCGGGGCCGGGTGGCTGGGCCAAGTCTCGGACTACAGCCACTGAATCACGGAGGTCTGTGGCGCAGATCCGGGAGAAGAAACGCAGAACCGCCAAAAAGATCAGATGAATTTATAAAACGTATTCAAAGAGATATTCTAAGAAATTAATACTTTAGATCTCCTTTATTAGCCTCTTTACTATCCTCATCATACTTTATTTCTTACCTTGAGGAGAGACTCAGCCAGCTCCTGCCTTTGTGCGGGTGCCTCTTTTTTTCTTTACCCCGTGTGGCGCAACCCTTCGAGACAAAACCTGAGACCCAAGTGCATTTTGAAGAATTGTTCCTGCATGGCGCTGTGCCTCTGATTGGGTCAATTGGAGAAACTTGACCATGTCATGAGCTGATGCCGCTCCTCGGTTACAGTTTCTCCCTCATAGTTCATGTCTGCGGATGGAGTTTTGGGCACAAAAAGGCCTCTTGCACAGGCATTAGAAATTGCTCCCAGCTCCGTGGATCAGGATTCAACGCTAGGCCTTATCGAGGAGCCCGTCACGGAGGTTACGGGATATTTCACGCGGGAGTGCAAATTAAAGCTGGCAGGGAGGCATTGGTTATCTCGAGATCATGATGCCAGTCGAGACCCCTTAAGCATGGTAGCTATCGGCACGCAATTGCTGCCTGGACGGTTAATTGGCCCATGATCATTCGTTCTGGTGGGACAGGGGTTCTTTGATCTGTCTGGCCGGGTCTCACAACTCGGAGCCGGGGCAGGGCCGGGTGAGTCAAACGCCGAAAACCGTAAGAGGAGAGAATGTATGTGGCTTTACCGTCGTATCTCGGATTTATAGTCTCTTACTAGAACTAATGTATATGACAAGCACTCGGGGTATTATTATGCACTGAACTGGCTTCCCGGCAGAATCATGAACGAGATGCCTGATACCAAGACTCCCGGCAGCCCCGCCACGCTTCTCCATGGGACGGGGGTTTCTACGACACCACAGACGTCAGTGACGGCTGATTTTGTCTTGGTACGCTCCAGGGGGCACTCGGGCTATAACGACATGCCAGCGTGCAACCTGCAACGCCGCGGAATTGACCGGTTCACTTGGATGAGAGAGTATTTGCTTTTTCTTCCTAGCAGTGCAGATCTCGTGCGACATGTGCAGTATCAAATGTTTCCAGAAGCTCAAGAAGAGGGCGGCTAGACAGTGTCCTCAGGCGCTAGAGGAGGTATACCCCGGCGCTCCGATTGTGTCACTGCCGCCCTGGTGAAGTGCCCTCTGACGCCAGGGCCATGGGTAAGGTCCCCCGAGTGCCTGGGGGTTGGGGGGTGGTCCAGTGGAGCCATGCCGCGCCGCTACAGGCCATTCGCGACCACTTACAGCGAGGGTTTTCAGCGACCTCAGGGCTTCTCCAGAGGGGAGGAGGTACATGAAAGTACACTTTAACCTAGTTTAAGTGCGATAGTACCCCCTCACTACCCCAACTATACACTACGCGACTCGTCTCGATTTTTTACCTTAGTACGTGGGTGGGCTGCCAGAATTTCTTCGGGCCTTCCATCATTCTTTCCCTCTCGCAACGTTCCCTGAACCTACCAAAATTCCCCAAACTCAACACTGAAAGATTCTCTTCACCAACTCCTCCAAAAACAAACCCGCCTCAACCTCCTCGCCAACCTTTACTCGCCTCCGACTCCTCCTCGAACAACATCGATACCCGAAATACCTCCGACATCATCATCAGTCAATAATCGTAAACAAACTCAACCCTAGTCCCCATCGCCCTTCCCGCTATCCATCGTCGCCCCCTCATCCGACCTCGAGACCGTGTAACCTCCAAAGGCACTACATCGCCAACTCGCCTCGCACCTCCAACAAAGACTACATTTTCGTCCACGAACCTTTTTACTGCCCGAGCAACCCGACGCCGCATCCGCCCTATTCCTTTTCCCCTCCCCCTCCGTCTACATCTGAGGCGTCCTCGACAGGCGACTTCCCCGCCCTACCTTAATTTGCAGGCAAAACCTGTCCCATTCAGTCTTGATGGATAACCTCTGGGCCCGCCGCACAAAGTAAGTTTCCTTACCTTGCCCCTCTGTCTATACAATATGTGAATCTTACCAACACTTTCCACCTCGACAGCTCCGGCAAGCTCTCCCTCTCGACACCCGGTCAAGGGTCCAGTGGTGATTCCTTCAGTCGCAATGCTTCCTTCCCAAAGCGCCAAGGCGGCGATACCCCGTCGTCGACCAAACCGAACCCCTTCAACACCACACCTGGAGGCCTGGTCTCCCCCACCAGCGGTGCCTCCAGCGCCTTTGGTCTAGGTTCTGGAGCTTTCGCCTCGTTTGGGTCTGCGAAAACTCCCAAGTCCTCGGCCAACCCTTTCGACTCGGCTATGGGCACCGCGGTCGCAAAGTCAGGCCAGTCCAAGGACTCGTCAAAGGCTGTGGGGAAGGCTCCTAGCATGGCCTCCATCTCTGAGGGTAGCCAGGGGGCGGCGGCCGCTCCTGTATCACACCCGCTCATGGAGCCCTGGACTTTCTGGTACCGACCCCCGATCTCCAAGGCCCACGGCTTCATCGAATACGAGAAGACCCTGCATGAGATTGCCACTGTGCGGACGGTGGAGGAGTTCTGGGAGATCTTTTCATACCTGAAGCGCCCCTCCTCGCTTCCGGTTGTGTCAGACTTTCACCTCTTCAAGAAGGGCGTGCGCCCCATTTGGGAGGATGATGTGAACAAAAAGGGTGGCAAGTGGGTTGTTCGGATGAAGAAGGGCGTGGCCGACCGGTACTGGGAGGACCTCATGCTCTCCCTGATCGGGGACCAGTTTGGTGACGCTGGAGAGGATGTCTGTGGTGCCGTACTTAGTGTAAGGAACGGAGAGGACATCCTGAGCATCTGGACCCGAACGGATGGTGGCCGCGTCATTAAGATTCGGTAAGTCATGTTGTGAGCGAGCGGAAGTATTCTGAGACTGACTCTTTACCAGTGAGACCATGAAGCATGTCCTCAACTTCCCACCCAACACTCGAGTGGAGTTCAAGAGCCATGACTCCAGTATTCAGCAACGAACGGCCATTGAGGAGCAGCGCCGCGAAAAGGCGGGCCAGCACCATCACCACGATAAGCGTCACACAGGTGGCGTGTCGAAGCAGCCCTCGGAGCAACCCTAGTTGTAGTGCGCCCAGCTTTAGCGTCCCTGACCACCAACCTGTGTATTGTATTTTCGACAAGTCGTTTTCCACGTTCCGGGATTTATCGACCAAGTCGCCTTTGTTTTTTAACTACTTACTTTGTTTGCGTTCCCTTGTCTTTACGAATGACAACTTTGTTGGCGGTGTTGGAGAGTTCTTCTGGGTGGGGCTGCTCATAACGTGTTCATGAGGATCAGGGTTGGCTGGGACGGGACGGGACGACTGGATGACATGAAGGGAAACCAACGGCTGGATAGGTACAAAGGGCGAAGCCGGTCGATGATGATGCCAGGCTTCGTCCAGGGATGGATGGTGTATTACTAGGTAGCTGCGAGCAGCCAGGACGTGGCTCGCCCAATAGCGGATTTCGGCGAGAGCTACAATCACAAGAGCGAGCTTTGAGGGCTGTCGTTTGTGGCCCAAGCGCAAGACTATTGTTGGCTGCCTCATGAACCGTGATATTACAATTGTGCCTATTAATTGTGCTCATGACTTGCGTAGTAGGGTCATGATGCCGCTGCTTTTCCCTTGCCCTTTGGCTCCCTTCTCCTCTCCCATACTTGTAGATATGTCTCACCGAGATACAGCAGCTCGCTCTGCACCTTGTCCACGAACAGATCCTGACAAACCACCCACTCTCCCGTCGCCTTGTTCTTGAGCTGTACCTTCCACGTCTTGCGCTCCTCGCCACTGTCAACCACATCCTCACGAACACGCACTGCCTCATGGACGACGTTTGCGACGAGATCGTACCAGATAGGTTCACCTGGGGGCCACTCGCGAGGGTTAGGCTCAACGTAAGGCGACATGTCGAGATTTCGAGCATCGAAGGTGACGATAGTGGGATTACGCTCCGAGACAAACTTGTTCTGGGAGAAGCGCTTGACGTGGAAGATGAGATAGGGGGGTAGGGGGTGCATGAGGCGATATCGTTTTCGCTGGGCATGGTGTTCCTGGGCTTTTTGGCCATCATACTTTGTGAGGATGGTGGTTAGTGGGACCTGTGGGATGATGTTCTTCTCGAGCTCGTCCTGGAAGAGCGGCGCTGAGGGGAGGTCGAGGGTGAGGAGGAGGAAGCGGACCACATCGGCTTTGACGTCGGCATCCTCGAAGCGTAGACGATCGCTAGCATCGGCACGCGCCGTGATGGCCTGCGACTCGACCTTCATCTTGCCCTGAAACGTTCTCTGCACCATGGAGCTTCCGGGCTTTGTCTTGCTGCCACCCAGACCAAGGTGAAGGTTGTTGAGGAACCACGACAAGAAGTCTACGGGGTCTGACTGCGCTGTCAAGGTGAAGCGCTTGTTGGAGCGGAGTGAGATCTCCTGTAGAAGCTCGTGTGGCGAGACGTGCGCCTTAAAGGCACGAGGGTTCCAGATCTTGCGGACGAGAATGCTGCATCGCTTGACGAGCTCCGTCTTGTCAGGGAAATCCTCGAGGAGAAGATAGTTGCGCAGTGGCGCGACGTGGGCGAGAGCCTGGACCACAACATTGAAATAGTCGTTCTCCTTGATATTGTTCATACCCACAAAGCCTGGTGTGTACTCCTTAGAGTCGAGGGTGTAGCTGGTACGTTTGGCGCGATCCATCTCGATCACCTCCTTCTTTGTGTATCGCGGGTCCGACACGTACTTGATGTCGTCCAGAGCGCGACTCTTGACCTCATAACCCTCCGGCAGGACGTAGACGCGCTGGGTCTCGAGGTTGATAAAGACATGGTGATCCTCGTCGAGCGAGTGGAAGTAGGCGTGCGACTTTGGCCCGCGACCCTGGAAGTACTTGCCGCAGACGAGACAGGCGTAGACGTTGATGTTGGAGAGCGACACGGAGCAGAGCTTTTCAAAGTCAAAGTCGAGCACGTTGCGGTCGATCGTGTCGAGGTAGAGATCGTCGTAGCCGTCTGTGGGCGCCGACTGTCGTATGGGCGCAGCAGCAACGGGCTCGTCATCGTCAAAGTCGTCATCGTCGTCTTGCGCGTTGCCGTTAGCATGCGCTTCAGGTTGAATTCCAGCTTCTGCGCCGTTCCCTAGAGGAGATTCCATGTCTTCCAGTCGAGACTTCTTTGATACTGGCGAAGCAATGTCGAGGTCATCGAGGGCCTCGGAGGCCTGGCGCTTGGCCATTGTTGAGCGCGGAGGTATGATAACAGTGGTAGATAGACACAGGTCGTATTTGAGTAGCCGGTTGGGGTGGTGACAGCTCTTGTCGTCTCGCTGAAGCTTGGTTGAAATTTGACGTCGTGGATGAAGGAGTGAGGATGGAGGAATGAATGCAGCGGTTATGAGTGGATCCTTGAAGCTCAGGACATGGGCCAAGAAAAAAGCGTGAGTCCAGGCAGGTACCACAAAGAGGCAGCTACCCCCTTCTAAAGGCAGTCATAAACATATATAAGAAGATGAAGATCGATCTAGATAAATAAGTCTATTAGGATGACTCTTTGATCATTTTAGTCTTTTTATATAAATTATTCCATCACAAAGTAGTAATATTTAGGATGATATATCCTCCATTTGGCGTGCGTCCTTGGGGGTCCATGTCCTAGCGCGGCCAGGCTGCAATAGAGGACATGAGAGCACTAGGAGGCTATCATGAGGGCAAATTCAAAGACAATTTATTTCCAAAAAAGACTTTGTAAGAATTTTATCTATATCCATTGTACTCCAGTGATTATCCGGGAATGAACACACGGGGGGTAAACAAGCTGACTATGTACCAACAACCATAGAATCCATCGTCTAACCAGCCATGACAACATCCTCATCCAAAGCAGGCGCGAGATCATCCATTTCCTGCAGGGTATATTCCACCAGATAACTCTCATCAACCAGCTCCTCAGTGCGCTTATAATGCCTCTCCGTGTAGACACGGATGGCGTGCAAAACATCCTTTAAACTCTTCTGCCCCTGGGCCCCCTTGACTGAGAGGTTCGAGAACTTTGACGCAGGATAACTGCGGATGAGAGTCAACAACATTCTCTGGGCCACTGGCGCTGTTCGAGCATTCGTGTTCCAGTCTCGTAGCCTTAGCAGAAGCAGGAAGATCTGCTCGTCTGACAGGCTGCCCAGCACCTCATCCACAGCCTTCAAACCGCTTAGACTGCCCTTGTCAGGGTTGCTTGTTGTCATGACCGAAGTGAACAGGCTCAGGAGGCGTCCTGGGTGGTTGAGCTGGAGTGCGAGAGTGATGGCTTCCCGGAATGAACCTGCGTGGATATGGTTCTCCAGCTCCTGTTCCTGCTCAATCATCTTCAACGCAGCCTGCGATGCTGCGGCTTGAGTCTCGGACGAAGTGTCCTTCCAGAAGGTCACTGTCGAATCGCCACTGCCAGAAACAATAGTGTTATTCTCTGGGTGAACAGCCACAGCCCAAACACGGTCCTCATGGTTATCAAGTGTGCACTCTGCCTCGCCCGAGTTGGCATCCCAAACCTTGACGAGACCATCACCACCAGCACTCGTGAACTGAACTCGCTTCTTGGACTGATCCTGGGTAGAAGGCATGTTCAACCACGCAACCTTCAGAACACTGTTGGAATGCCCCTCGAAGGTTCTGATGCAGGTATAGTTGGCGAGATTCCAGAGCTTGATAGTCTTGTCACCACTGCCAGTGAGAACGACGCCCTTTCCGGTGACAGGACCATCTTCGCCTTGGATCGCTGGCATCTGTGCGGGAGAAAATTGAACCGACCAGACACCTCGCTTGTGACCGCGCAGGATGCCCTGAACCTCGCCCTCCGCCACAGACCAGATCTTGACCGTCTTGTCCTGCGACGCAGATGCGAAAAGCTGGCTCGAGTGGTGAACGTTGATTGCGTTGATATCCTTGTCGTGTGCCTTTCGAGTAAAAACGGCGCGGGAACCGGTCTTGTGGCCCTTTTGCTGGGCTGTTCGAGGTATCTCCCACTTCTTGACGGTCTGATCTTGAGAACCTGTAACAAGGAAAGGGGGAGGGTTGTTCAGGGGATCAAAGCGCGCGGCAGATGACTCGGGTGGTACACCCTTGGGAAGCGCGACAGCACCCAGGGATTCAGCATGACCTGAGAATGTTGCCCAGCATGTGTAAGAGTTGTTGGCATGATCAATACGCCAGAGCTTGGCTGTGTTATCCTTGGCACCGGTGGCAATCCAGTGGCCCGACCAGTCAATATCGAGAGAAATAACGATTTCATCGTGGCCCTTGAGGAGAGCAACATCTTGCCCAAAGTAAGGGGAAGAGTCAGAGTCCCATGCAGATTCACCACCCTGAGTCTCTGTCTCAGAAACACAGACAAGCCTGACATCCTCCGAGTTTGTGGCCAAGGCAACGAGTGAACGGTCTGGAAGGAGGTAACCCAAGTCGATGATGTCGTCGTGTGTTCCAGATATCCTTCGGAAGGGCTCTGGTGCCGAAAGTGTGGACGCCTCTGCCTTCTTAGGCGGTCGATACAGAGCCAGGGTATGGTCGACCTGAACAAGCAGGATAAAGGGGAGGCCAGGGCGGTAGAGACCCGAAGCGATGCCTTCCTCTTCACTCTTGGCAGCCTGCTGTGGGGTGAGCTCTTTGCCTGTGTCCGTGTCCCAGATGCGAAGACAGCCATTTGCACCAGCCGAGTAAGTGAGTTGTCCATCATCGATGAACCCAGCAGCCTCGACAAGTTCCAGACAAGGCACCACCTTGCGGATCTTCCACGACTTGGCATCCCACCACGTCAAGGTCTTGTCTCTACCCGCTGTAACCAGGGCATGTTGCTCTGGGGAATAGTCCAGTCCCTGGACGTCGGAAACGTGTGACTCGAGATTGGCGACACAGCTTCGCTTGTGCAAGTCCCATACTCGGACCTTGCCGTCTTGGTTGCCACAGGCAAGCCTGAAGCTAGTTGTGCTTGCGTTCTCCTCCTCTTCGTCAGAATCCTCCTGGCGCTTTGATTTCTTGCCCTTGCGGGCAGCCTCATTTGAGCGGGCGGCGACCTCGAAGAAGTGAAGTGCAGAGACCAAAACAGAAGATCCACGGAAAGTGTGAGTGACATAGCCTGCGGCGATATCCCACACCTTGACAGATCCATCCGTTCCTCCAGTCGCAAGCAAGGTGCTAGTTCGGTCCACTGCAAGAACGACGACGGGCGTGCCGTGAGCCTTGACTGTTCGGGTGAGAGTGGCTTCGATAGATCCATCGTCCTCAGACCGCTTCAGCGCATAAATCCTCATGGATAGGGAGCGCGAGCAGATGATAAGATGAGAGCCGGAGGGTGTCACTGCGGCATGTTAGTTTAGCCCAGTATAGCATCTTTCGACTAAACTCACAGGTCAAGGTTGAAATGAGTTCTCCGTCCTGTAAACGGTTAGCCACGTCGCGTTTCAAGACTCCAGAGCGATTCTTACACCCTCGATTTGCGCAAGGTGCTTGCCGTTGGTTGGATCAGTGAGAATCGCATCCTCCCCAAGAACTGTCGCGAGAATTCGTGCGCCATTGTCAAGGGCTACAGAGCCTCCAGTAAAGATGGGTCGAATGACATGATCAACGTCAAACGTCGTCTTCAACGGCTGCTTATTTGCCATTGTGGGTGTGTTGATGCGGATGCGACCTGACAAGAAATCAAAGCAGAGAAGCTCTCATGAGTCCTGACTTCCTGTTCCTCGATATTTTTTTTTTAGCGTCCG
The DNA here is from genome assembly GCA_003946985.1 of Fusarium duplospermum. NCBI lineage: Eukaryota > Fungi > Ascomycota > Sordariomycetes > Hypocreales > Nectriaceae > Fusarium > Fusarium duplospermum. Next base: position 341,507 of record NKCI01000013.1, on the reverse strand, counting down.
CGTCCAGGCGACCTGATTGGCGGGAATTATGGTTACATAAGCCGCGAAGGCACTTGCCACACCTCCAAGCCACACCTCATCCATTCGCGATCATGACAGCTCCCGGCTTGTCTCGAACTTCATCAACTTTCATTTCACAAACGGTTAGTTTCATCTCGCAGAGACAAACCTCGCTTCCAAAGCACCATCACAGTGCATTATAAACGGCAAGAGCTTGCGAACTTGCCACATGATGCAGTCCTTCCGTGTCCAATAGATAGCCTTCATAATCCTTCATCATGGGAATGCAAGGCCCCTTGACCGCCCAGGCGCTGGTACGAGACATACCATCATCTCTCTATCATGAGGTGAATACTAACGTGCAAAGGGTCGGTCTCCATACGATGATGTTGTGGAATGGGATGGAGATCAAGATGATGAACAAGACGATGGTTCAAGGCAACAACAGTACGACCATCGCGGTCGCCCCATAAACCCCGAAACCAAGAGGATTAACAGAGATATAATACGTTCCCATAATGAGGTAATGTTGGTTATTGGCGTTGCTGAACAGGAGAACCCGACATCAAACCCAGAGGCCGAGTCGGAGCGCAGGCATGCGATGTATGAGTATGATGTGGGAATGAATCTCACCTTCTCGGCAATGCGCTGTGTAGATGCCGCGGGTGCGTTTGGTCTTGACGGCCTCCGCCAGCGTATACTCGTATGTCACTCACTGACCCAGTTATCATTGATTGCTAACATTTACAGATCTACAAAAGATACTCGCACATCACCTTCTGGGATCTGTTTGCCCAAGCCCGCAAGGACTTTTCGTTTACGAGAGACATCATGCCCGGTGCGGCTACGAGCATTCTCACCAATTATACCGATCGCAAGCTTTTCTGGCTATGGAGAGACCGCCCCGATAGGATGTTCGCGCGTCGCTTGTGAGTGGACCGCAGCCTTCATGTACGAATGCCTTTAGCTCACCCTCTACCAGTGTTCACGAAATGTGGGCGTATGCCAGGACGCACATCGAACTTTATGTAGCTTTGCAGAGGCTTGGATTGGTCTCGAGCAGCAGCCTGCTCCCAAGCCTTTCCTTCTTTGTCCCCTTCAGCGCTGACTCCCCTATCCCCGCTCCACCACCCCTCGATGGCCTCTCAATCCAGTCCGTTCTGCAATGGGTAGGAGGTGTGTGCATCTCGGCAACGCCTTTCCTTCTCTGGGTAATGACACAGAGACTGATCCGTGACCTACGACCACAACTGTGGAGTATCATCCTACCAAGGCTTCCAAACACCAGCCCTCCCTTGGGGACACCAACCAACTGGGGACCGACCGATAGGCCCAGGGACAGGGACAGAGCGGAGAACACCCATAGTCGAAGCGCGACCAACGATGTTTCGCCTCTGCGGGCGATAGATGGCCAGGTACCGAATGATACTGGCCCTGTGGAGGCAGTGAGGCGACCGAGCACGTTCTCTATGCGCGATGATTTTAGCGATGAGGACGAGAATGAAGGAGCCAATGCTACATTGATCAGTTTTGATGTGGAAGCTACCGAGGCCTCATCAGATGGGCCCCAAGGGTTATGGAGTGCCGAATTAAGGCCAAGTGTTAACGATGCTCGAGGATTAAGCTCCCCTTCATACGTCGACACCTTACTTACCCAGCTCCCACCGCTTCTGGCCAACTACATCTTCTCTGAATCCGCCATTCGAATACTCACAGCGCCTTACGAGAGCATGTCTCTTCGATTGCTAGCTCGTACGTTTCGTCTTCGGCTTGGCCTGCCTTCCCATGATATTTTCAACGTCAATCTGTTGAGTGGCCTCAACTCTACCCTTGTCATCAACTTCTTGAGCAGCCAGTTCATTCATCTGGTCCTTTGCTCCGAACTGTGGGCAGGCTTCGCGACCATATCTGAGCTGCTGCATACAACGCCAGAGGAGTGGAAGGAGGCGGAAGATCAGAAAGAGGGTGAATGGCGAGAGGACTGAGCTTGGTTGGTGGGGCATGTAATGAAGAGTCAGGTACAAAACATTCGTTGCACACAATTGCAACCTCTCCACTCATGCCAACATGCCGCTAATGCTACTACTCGAACCAGGATACATACGCCCGATTAGTGCGAAAGAAGAGTCGGATCGCTTGATCATGTCAGCCGTTGACCTTATGAAGGACTGGGACCTACTCGACATGAGCTATCAACCTCAGTTGTGCGCCAGGAAAGTGACAGGTCCGTCTGTCACCTTTGGGTCATAGCCCTAGTTAACAAGGATGGCCTTGTTTTCTACCTGGGATCTTAGGGTGCGCCCGCAGTCGTACGGCTCGTTCTACTCCTCGTTCGTGGCGGCGGCGTCTCGGGACCAGGCGTTGCTCCGGCGCTGCTGGGTTACCCCGAGCAAGCGGGATAGCACGCAGGATCGAGGAGGGACACGAGCTGCGATGAGCTCGATCGGCAGGGGTGAGGGGTGTCTATCTTGGTTGAGGAGGAAGAGATTGTTGACTGTCGGCCTGGTCCAGCCCTGTGCCTTTGTCTCCAGGGGTCGAGTGCCACTGCCGGGGCCCCTGTTCAGCGGCGATCCATGAGCCCTGCTCGAGTACATTTAGGGCTAGATGGGCTGGTTACACGGACAAGCACAGTCTATGATCGTTTTGTCGACGACTGCATACCCTGCTGGCAGGTGTTACGAGAACGAACTTGGAGGCTCAACAACTGAGGGGGCCTGCAATTGAGCTCGGACGCTTCATCTTACGTTGCAGCAACCACGCCAATCGTCTGGGGAAAGAGAGCCGCTGCCCCAATTAACGCGGCAGCTCTGCCGGCCGGGGCAAGGATCCGAGGCCAGGTAACTTGCGCGCACGCTGTCGGACTGCACCGTGCAGTGGAGGGCCCTTGGGAGAAGAGTCATCTTTGGCTTGTCGCATTGTGTGGCGTCCTTTTGCAATGGGTTGGGTGCTACGAACCCATGGGTGCGCCTCTCGAAGAGTCATGGCCATCTTCCTTGGCATCAAGCCAAGGTCCATCGATGCCAGGCCTAGCCCACCGCTTCTCGCCCGGTTGGAGCTCTTGGGAGTTGGAGGCTTGCCTTCTTGCCTGTTGTGCGAGCTGGGAGAGAGGGGAAAAGGCGAGATGCTGGGAGGCAGGTAGACGGATAGGGCTAGACGGACGGCACACATGGATATAAATAAATCTTACTCTGGGGATGGCCATAACAACTTGTGCAAGAATTATACATAACATAGGTATAAAAGTTCTCAAACTCCTGACAATTCTTTATGGTATTTTTGGAAAATTTTAGTATATGCACTTCATAACATTTGAGAGAAGTTTGAAGTGCTTTCCAGTTCATTCACCTGCCTCAAGGTCGCGACAGCTCCTTGAATGGGCAGACATGATCTCCATCCATCCCGGCCGGTTCTGCTCCTTTGCTCTGCAGGGGTTGCAAAGAGAAGTTCGAGTCGTTGCCACCAACAGCCAACCACATCGCTGCCGTCGGCACCGTTCCATGCGATGCCACGCCGTGTTCTCAGGGGCAAGGGGCAGCAAGAAGGTGAGCCACGCCAAGCAAGAGAGTCTACACCCACCATCTGCAAAGGACCATCCTCACCTCCGGTGAGACGATGAGGAGTATGCTCTCCGACCCCGCCATGAAGATCCTCGTGCCGTACCCCTCTCTCCCCTCCGCACTTGAAACTCTGCCCTGGTCTTGGTCAAGAGTAGCGGCGGACGCTAGACAAGGGAAGCCTAATACCCGCCCGTCGCCCGAGACAGGGCTTTTAGCCTTTCGTCAGTGCAGTGCAGGCGCTAGACCTGCATCGCGTGTAAGCGGAAGCGAGGTATCGTCCCCTCTCACCTTGGCTGCGTGAGTGCGAGCGTGCTTCGAATGTCATTTTTTGACATATTGCTTTTTTTGCTATCGCTTCTAGTAGGTCAGTTCGTTAGCTTGACTGCAGGATTCGCTTGTTCGCCCTGGAAATAGAGGGGAGAGACCTTGGTCATGTCTCCACGGAGAGCGCCAACTTTCAGTATAAATTGACCAGCTTCACCATGTTCTTGAGATCCTCATCACACCTTACACCTCCTTCTACATCCATTGAACCATATTCATCTGTCCTAAATTCTGAAAAGCATTATCCTGTTCTTGAGTCTGTCATCATGAGCCCTCCAGTCCAAAAGAGAAGACCCATTATTGTCATCTACCCTCTTCCCCCGCCTCGACCAACACCCGGAAAGACCGCCGTTAAGCCTTGAGGAACATGCCAATACTCGGCTTCAAGACTGTAGCGGAGATCTGCCATGTGCCCCTTACCCAGATCATCGCTATGGTTCAAGACCTTTGTGAGCTAGAGCCACACAATGCCGAGGTATTGAAGATACATCCTTGTTTCTAAATAGAGCTGACATAACATTTCAGAAGGACTAGAAGCTACGTATGAGAGTCCTGATGTTTTGATGAACTCCGGGTTGTGGATATCGGGGATGTGGACTTTAAACCTGTCGTTGTATCGACAATGCTGTTTAGAACATCAGGCCATTGCATCAAGGCGGAGAGATTAGGAGGGCGGAAAATAGACAATATAGTCAAAGATCAATCTGGACATTGGCCCCAGCGCATATTCAAGACGCTCTCATCCACTTGGATCTCTCTTTTGTCCATTTGAACTCATAGCAATCTCCTCGTAAAGATGGCATGTAGTTGCAAACCCCCTGGAACTAGAAGCGCGGTGCAGGAAGGCGGGCTGTTGGTTCCACCCACTGGGACTGCCACACCAACAGCTTTGACGGCCGCTTATTTGGACAAATAGGGGACGAGACCACTCTCTCGACTTTGGTATACAACTGAGGTACCCGTTTCCCTCGTACTTTGGCCAGAGACAACCTCCATGTGCTGCAAGGCATGCGAGGCAATTCCACAAAGCCTCCCAACCCTCCTCGCTATTCGTCCGTCTCTGCATGTATTGACCGAGGTCTTGCTGGGTCCTGAAATTTCGTCGATCATCTTGCCCGATTTGCTGGGCTTCAGAGGCTGTGTTGCGTGTCGCCGTGTGGAATACCCCGTACCGTATTCCATGACTATGCAAGTCAGAACAGACGCAGCAGAGGTCATGTCCGGCGAGACGGTGAAGGGTCGACACTGAGGTCTGGTTTTCGGGTCTCGGGGCATAAATACCCATCGTAGCGCCGCTAGTATTGCTTTCTTAACCTGAGGTTTGTAGACAAGTCAGCTCCCGTACCACTCAAGTACCGTCTCCAACATGCCCCCCAATGTTTCACCTCCTCCCACTCCGCAATCTCTGAACCCGGACGCTGCCAACGACCTGGAAGCACAGCAGAGAACCATCCAGGATCTTCAGGCAGACAATGATGTAGATACTCAAGGTTCGCAGCCCAGTCAGCGACATGGTTCGATCTGTTAACCCACGGTCTTCTGCACCAGATTCGGCGAGCAATGAGCCCGACCGAGGAGGTAAGCCATCCAATCGGGTGTCATACTTTGTGAGCCGCTAATAGTGATGTTGCAGGCCCGGGCGCCTATGTCTTGCAACTTGCAGCACTAAGGGAGAGTGACCCGACGCACATTCTCTTTCGCCGCTTCACAGAGCTCGCTTCATTGTCTCTCGACTTGGAAGGCAATCGTCTGGAGCAGCTGGGACATGATCTCAGACAGATGATCCTGACAGGGGAAGAGGGTGTCGATGACTTCAACGACAAGTTTTTGGGGAAACTTGGTCGTTATTGTACGACACCGGTGCCAGTCCGCCCGTGCCGGCAACATGAGCTAACAAGATCAAGATCAGATTGGGTACAACCTCAAAAGAATCCTTGGGCTCACCGAACCAAGCCAGCCATTTTTGAAGGACGTGCTGGATTCTGCCAAACGATCCTGGGCCCCAGGACAAGGCCTCCATTTGAACGCTTCTGACCATGACTTTGCGTGGCTCTGTGACACGGACAAGTTCGACGAGGTCTTTATCAACTTGCCGCATCAGCCATGGGTCCGTCGCTTTCTGGTAAGCAAACATGTATACTGCCTGTCGTGAAGCTATTTTGACGAGCAAGCAGAACAAGTTCAACCTTAGAACTGAGCAGGGTGATGGATTCGAGGCTATATGGATTCCCGGCGAGTACGTTCGGTTCGCTAGCGTCGGTATCTTCAACACGTGCGTCGGTGTCTTCGTAGTCGCGCCGATGGCGATCCAGACACTAAAGGTGACATCTCCTGCCGGTGAGGTTGCTACGTACCTGGTGTTTGTGCTTGTCGCAGGCTTCGCTATCCAGATGCTTGTCCCAGGCTTCACCAGACAGCTTCTTGCATATCTAGCCTATGCGGGAGTCATGGCCGCTGTCATGAGACAGTAGGACAAAGGCTGTCGGTTTTGGGGTCCAGAGAATGGAGTGGGGGAATCGGCTAGACGATGGGATAGGGTGATGTTGAGATTACTCTCTTTATTTCCGTATGGTGATGCAGTTCAATTCATCGAAGCGCTGAGTTTTGCAGAATAGCGTGCACTATGAGAGGCTTAATTTCCAGCGTGTAGTCCAGCTATCAAGTTCCGGTGATCTGTTGCCCAGAGACAAGGCGTGATGGGCCGGAAGTAGACGAGTGTCGGGGAGGCTCGCGGAGAACATGGACGGGCGACATTGCGAAGGGCTGCGCATGGGTCGAAATGGACGGAAAGGGGTAAGATACCAGAAGGCATCCGTTGGGATCACGAAGATTAGGGGACAACAGAAACTCAGGAGCTGGACGCCGGCCTGTGGTGGATGGATGACTGTGGGAAAAGTCACGAGGAGAGACCGAATGGCTGAACAGGAAAGCGACAGAGAGCCTACCCATCCGCTACTGCTGATGCGGCTCTCGAAAACGTGCTTAGACGCAAGGAAGAGACGCCCTGGGGTGGGTGGCAAGAACCTGCTCTGACTTCAACCCCTTGGCCTTTCGGGACCAGACAAATACTAGGTACCAACTCCAGGATAGATTCACGGAAGAATGTTCAATTTAATCTCTTTCTGTCTAAGTATTTCTCTCCTTCACCCTTTCAGTCCGCTGCATTGACCTCATAAAAGTGCGCCTACCTATGCTTTGGGTCTGAAGGTTTGCTTGGGACAAACCCAGAGTGGTCAGTACCTGCCAAAGCCTCTACCTGTATCCGGCCACCAAATATTTTAATTGGGAGGGGCGGCTGTATCTGGGGTGAAACTAACACAGCACGCCAAAGAAATCGACAGAAACCAAGGGGCTTTGGAGATTGGAAACAGGGGATTAGTACCAAAGGAGAGATTGCATGTCTTAGGAACGAGGAGCATCGACTGTAGGATATCATTCTCCGTCCGTCGTCTGGCCTCCGATCGTGGGCACTGCTCTCGTTCGGTCCTGGCGTGCTAGCGTCCAAGGCAGTTAAATGGGCTGGCAGAGCGATAGTCCAAGTGAGACTAGGCGAGGCTCTGCGTCTGCATCCTGTCAGTGTCATATGATGATACTGTAATGCCCCTGCCAATTGACATCACTGGGTGTCATTCAGCGCCACGGCCAAGGAGAGGAGGTTTGACCTCAGTACGCCCTCGCCCTCGCCCTCAGAAATGACCCTCGACGTCCATCCTTCTCAGCCTCCGCCTGCACGACTGAAACAACTTGAAGGGCCCCGCTGAGCGGGATTGGAGTATCCGAGTTATCCAAGAACTCTCAGCGCTTGTCAACTTTATGAATCGCTTGGTTGTAATGCATGAGTTTATCTCTGTGTGTGTCGGAAGCGGCCTCCGCAGACCAGCCATCGGTTTTTACCCCTGCAAGATGGACGGAAAGGCAACCAAGCCCCTCCTCTCGATTGCAAACCACGGGCGAACCAATATCCAGCATGGATAGCGATGCTCCTGGTCGAGGATGTTTGAGCGGGGCACTCTCGTGCTGAAGCGGTGGTCCATAGATGAGGGGAGTCCCAACAAACTTCATGGTCAACAGGGTCAGCTAGAATCCTAGTTTCTCCAAAGACAACCAAGGCCTGGAATAGCAGTCCTTTGCAACACACGCAGCATCCCAGGAATTGGGCGACAGGGTTGTTTAAGCCAGAGCCGCAGGTTACTCGCTCGGGCTGGGCCGATCTCGGTGGCTGGATGGCTTACGATATTTGGTAGCACCTGCCGTCATCCTGTCCCACGCGAAAAGCACTTGTGCGGCAAGGAGAGTTGTCGTCGATAGCATATCCGCCATTTGGATGAATTTCTACTGAGAATCATCAGTCTCATGTGCTGCAATGGGTTTGAGTGCACGAGTCATTGTTGAGATAAAGCCTGGTGGTGTGCTTGGCTGCCATTGAGGGTAAGAGCTGCCGGCCGTCCCTCACCGCTTCTGTCCAATCCTTCAAAAACTGACCTTAACATCCATGGAGTAGACACATTCGTTCGCCAGACCTATCTCATAGCCTCATCCGAGACCAGCAAACCGTTAGTTTCTTTAAGCTCATCGACGACCTCAATTGCCCGCACACGAGATCCGATGTCAGTGCAGCCTCCGGCTTGGCCCAGGCGACCGAGTGACGGCGCCACGACACACCACGAAACGCATCCCTGATATCCAGAGGAACACGTCGCAATGGCAGGTAGCCTCCTTGGAGGCCATAATCCGCCGTTGAGACCCAGGAGGTGTTCAGTCATTACAAGTCCAAGCTATGTTAAGACTACGGATAGTCAGCCGTCGCTTCGGATTGTGGATGGGCAAAGTAGGATGAGTGAGAAGCATACCCGTGCAGGCTCAGCCAAGTAGATGCTAACATGTTGCCTCCAGAATAGTCCCGTCCTTCAATGAACAGTCAGGAGTTGCCGTATCCTTCCGTCTCGAGGTCGCTCGTCAATACTTGATCAGGGGGTAGAGAGGGGTTAGACGGAACCCATCATGAGGCAATTGAGGAGCCCCGCTTGTCATGTGCGCCGAGTGTTGTCCACAGGACAGTCACCCACTCATGCTCATGGCAATGGATGGCAGGTCTTACAAGACCAAAACTCGCGGGGCAGTCCTCTGGAGCTGGAGGACGGTGTCCTGTACCCTACGACTGCTACAGCACACTCTTCTCCAGGCGCGTGGGATATATCGCCCTCGACAATGGTGCAGTTCAGTTGCAAACTAGCCAATAACGCCCAATTCGGGATGTGACCTGGGTTTTGCGTCTGAGAGGTTACCTAATCCTCGGCCACTCACCAGTCAGCTCAATCTCGTCCGCTACAGTGGGCTGTCAAAGCAGAGGAATTGGGGGAATTTGCCACGACTTGTCCAGGTAGAAGATGGGTCCTTGGAAGTGAGCATAGGATGTCCGCAGGCACCTTCTGGGGTTAACGACGGATTGGCGACCTGGTGGACACCTTTGATCAGCCTTAACGACCAGACGCTCTATTCCGTTCCGGGTTGCACCTAGCACGATGACTGTCGGCACCCTAGGGCGAGGTTCCCATTCTGCAGTACTCGTCTTGCAGCTGTACTATCTTACGCTGTCGGAATGCTTCGTCTCTTCATACGGTCATCTGGATAGTCGTCGGCTCTTCTTGTCTGGAAAGTCAAGACATTCTGAGAAGTGGTTGCCTCAGAGTTTGTGGCGTGAACCAATCTCCAACATTTCCACAACGCCCGCCCATCAAACCCTTGTTGAGGCCAGGATGAGCAAACTTTTTGGTGGGAGGTAATTGCTGCAAGGCGTAGACTTGATGCCTAACGTCACCAACTCACTCATGAGCACCCATCGGCACTCATGGGGAGTTTCACGTCCACACTTCTCTCGAGTACATCGGCATCGAGTGGGAATGGGGATGCTTTGGTTGGCTGCGGCATTTTCGGCGATTCAACTCGTTGCTCTCACACCGCGAGAAAGCCCGTTAGAAAGCCTTCATTCGCATCCCCCCTGAATGAACCAGACTTCAAAGCGCTTGGGTCTCTCATCAGGCGTGGTTTCCCTACAAGCATAGCCCAAATGACTGCCACGGAGCAGCTGCACATCATCGGGCGTTTTGAGGCCCCCCAAACAATGATGACTCCGACCGAGCTGGACGATAATCTTGCATGCTTTGGATGCTTCCAGAGTGAGGCTGTTACCAACATCGCAATGACAAAGGCGGTGAATAAGAGATGTGTTGGCTCTACGCTCCGAGATGCTTCGCCCGCCCTCCTCCTCGACGATTCCATCTCTGAATGGTGGCAAACGCAACCTTTCAAGCCCTTTGCCCAACACACACCCTCTTGATGCTTCAGAGGCTTCCTGACCAATGACGGACAAACTGTCGGCTGCATCCTAGAGACTTTGTCCATCAGTTCTCTCAAGTCTCACGGTGTACTCTACCTGCAACGCACACCCCGAGCGGTCCGACCCGGGAAGTACTCAACCTGGCTTGTGGGGGCCGGATATCCTGTGCAACATTATCCTGCAGAACAGAGCCGCCAGACCCGCGCGGATGCACCTCGTTACACAGCCAACTTAGTCGGATAGTTGGATAGAAAGTGCAGGCCGGCGGCTCCAGCCTGGTCCTAGGGTTGATCCTTGGCACCACAGCCCGGAGTGTTCCGATCATTGCTGGGAACGACCCCTGGCAACTATATATGAAATACCGAACCCATTAATGGAACAGAGTCGAACACAAACCATCCAAGGCTTCCACATGCACCCTGGATCCGCGCCATCCACGTTTTTTGCACGCGGCATGACTGGCCGGTGTTTCAGTGACGTCAGTGAGACCGTCCTTGAATCGCCAACGTCGGGAATACACTCAGTTTGCTCTGGTCAGAGCGACAGCGTATCCTCTCTTAAAGATAAACAGAAAGGCATCATAAAAATACGAAGATAACCGAGAAAGGATATCTAAATTTAGGATATCTCTTTTATAATTTTGGTATATTTTTGAGTTTATTTATCACAAAAGTCTCAATATTTAAGAAGAGCTAGACTAGATCCTTTGCTGTACCGGTGCCCAACTCTCTACCTAAGCAACGATTGTCAATGGGACATAACGCTTGGAGGAGGGTTAAATTGGGAGATTTTAGTCGTGTTTCCATAGTTTCACGGTCAAACACCACAAACTTCACCAGCACGAGGATTCACAGTTATATGTGAGCCTCTTCCGACGACGTCGGAGTGGAGAGAGGTCGCACCAGGATAAGCCTAGATAGGCAAGAGGAACTGGTTCGTTGTGGCAGATATAGGCACGTGCAAGGTACTGACTGTGCATCCTGCATATTCTCCTGCTCCTCATTCTCCTCCTCCTCATTCTCCTCCTCCTCATTCTCCTCCTCCTCCAGCCCGCCAATGATAAGTCAATTGCCCACGAGCCCAGCTCCCAGCAACGGTATCTGACACAGCTGATGCATCCAGCGAGTTGCATGGCACTAGTGCAAGGTCCTTGACATAAAGGTCCCCTCATTGGCATTACTCTGCATTTGGAGCCAGTTATGCTAACCCCTTCTTATGATTTGGAGAAGTCCTTCTGCAGCTGGATAGCCTCACCTGTTACCCCCCCTGCATAACTAGCTTGCAATGGCTACATACATATGTACCAGGGCCTTGCCGGTGCTTCATCTCGCTTGTTACAGGAGGTACTTGAGAAATCTGCGTGTTTGCACGCACATTTGATCAAATCTAGGTGTTTGCACCTAGATTTTGGGCAATCTACGTGTTTTTGCAGACGTTTTGATGTCGTCGCAAATGCGCTGAATGCGACGGAGCGCGGCCAAGACACCATGGGGTAATAGCATGGAATGAGAAATGACAGACGTCTTGACAAGGCACGCATGCACAGAGGATCTGCTTGGGAACCTCGTTGGTTTGTTGCCTCTCTCCGCACCAACCACCTAGAAATCATGAGTCCCTCGTGGAACTCTCATGGAACATTGAGCTATTGGCCATTCATAGAGGCCATCTGAAACTTCTGCCGATCAGACAAGGTGCTAACAAGTGTCAGAACAGGCTGACAGACGCCTCGCGTGGACCTTCTTCAGGTGTCTATCTACGTCGCTAGAACACATCGTGCTACCTAATCTTGGTATGATGGAGCCTCCCCAGATGAGCACCAACGCTTCCACTCTCCTCGACGATCCATAAATATCCCCTCCACTTGAATTGCAACACCCCTCAGGTGCTCATGGTTCTACTGCTGTGGAGAAAACATCAGCCACGCCGTTTTCCATCCTCAGGCCACACACTAGTCCTCGCCCGGCTGTGCTGTACAGTTTCTGAAGCGAGGAGGTCCAAGACGAACAACTGGCTCAAGCGAGAAAATCTGGCATCCGTGGAGGGCACTAAAAGTTGTGCTGGGGATGGGCCCCTTGAAGATTTGCCAGCCTGTGGCTAACTGCAACCCCTGTGTACGTGTAGCGATGCAGAATTCTCGACGCCATGCGTCGGTTCTTCACCTAGCAGCGAATCAGGGGACACCGGGGCAAGTCCGTCTCTCGTTCCGTAGGATCCGGACGACACTGCTCATATCTTGGCAATACAGAGGCATATCGCAGCTTATGGAGACAAGTTGTGGGCTGGGGGATCTTACAAGATAATAATAGGCGACGTGCGCACTGATTTTACTCCGCAAGAGCCAAGACAATATCCAGTGATGCTCGTGGTCCTGGCGCGGGCATGGTGGGTGGCAGGGCTGACTAGGGCCTGTGATCCATCGCGTTCTATCAGCATTGGCGTTGTTACACAGCGCCGGCTTATACCTATCTTGTCAAAACAATAGCGCACTGCACACCGCATACCGCATGGAAACAAACTCTGCTGAGTTCTATGGCAGGTAGCAAGAGTGTCATTACCATGAAACAGAAGAGCAGTGCTCGTCACCAAAGAGTTGCCCCTCCAGCGGCCACCACAAGACGACAGGGGGTTTTCCTTGTGTGCAAAGGTCTGGCCTGTCGCCGATCGACCCGCGTTATATGAACTGAAACGACGGTTCTCACCTTCCCCTGGCCATCTTGACCAGCCCCCCTAGCTGTTCTCTGCCCTACACAATCGCACCTCTGGATTCAGCAGTGTCCAGACAAGCAACGAGCCGTCCTATGCCGGGCTAGACTACGGTTCCCTTGCCAGAAGGAGCGCACAGAGTCATTCTCAGCCCGTCCTATTTGAGACTGCTCAGAGTCTGAGCGCTCCAGAGGCGTCGGCCAGGGTGCCGCGCCCAGCACCTTGTCGAGTCCCCTGTCGTATATGACCTTTCAACTTTCTTTTTCTCGAACGACGAGAACTAGTAGTCATTTTCAACCGTTCGTCTTATGTTGATGAGACTAGTGGAGAAGACGAGACGCGCTCGCATTCGTATGTCTTCTCGTCGGGTATATAGCCCCAGTAGGGGGAGGTTATTTAGTCAAGGTTTTCGTCCAGATAGCAGTACCCTTCCAACAACCATTCAATCACCTATCCTTTCTCTTTCTTCGACTACGCCGTTTTGTTACTGGTCTCTTAGAGATCATATCGTCCACCCGCTACCATGACCATGAGTGTACCAAAGCCTTCTAGGCCGCGCCCGAACCCCCCTCCAGCTGTTGTCAGCATCCCTGTGCCCAGAAAGAAGATGAACCCCCCTCCAGCTGTTGTCAGCATCCCTGTGCCCAGAAAGAAGACGAACCCCCCTCCAGCTGTCGTCAGTATTCCGGTGTCCAGAAAGAAGATGAACAAGGGATCCAAGCCCAAGAAGTCTAAGCCCAAGGCTTCTGACGGCAAATAATCCAAGTTTGGGCACTATACAGCTTCTCCTTCCGAGCATACAGGTGAAATATTAAGACCAAGAGGTACGCAGTTGGAACTCATGTGGATCATCACCGCCAAATACATATTCTAACATGGAAGAAGAACAGAATCACCACTCCATCGCGAAATTTTGTAACTCGATAACAGTTCGATGGTGGGGCTTAATTCAAATGAGTGCATACGAGTTAATGCTGTGGATGTGCTGGTCTTTGGCAGAAAAGGGATCTTAAAACATGGGGTGAAGGGGGAGAATGAGCTTGAAAAGGTGGTTTTCTGAACAGTTGTTTTGATAGTAATTTATTAATCACCTACGAGTTCTGCTACTCCTACAGTCTCCCAGAAGCGACTTACAATACATAGACCGACGTTCAACTTAAGCGATCCATAGGCGCCCAAGCGCGTGATCTATGCGGAGTCGCGCGGCTCGCGGGATTGGCATTTGATCCATGCGGACGGCATTAGCCACAGTTCGGAGCCGGAGGACAAGCCGAATACCAAGAGGGTACCTAAATGTGACACGTCGCTGTGTCCATGACCCCCAATCCCTGAACCTCTGCAAAGCATCGACAGCCACATGAATGTAATTTGCTTTTCCTGTCAAGACCAATTGAGAAGAGCCTTCCGACGTCAAGCACATGGCCCAGGGTCGAGGCCGACCTCGATGCAGATCAACAAGGCTCAGACATGGAACTGAAGGTGTGGTGGGGGAGGGGTAGAGTAGAGGGCCTCAAGACACAACAAGTATGAGAGGTTCAATACTGCAATCGGTGTCTAACAACCCAATATTGCAGTATTCTATGTCGGTGTGGCATGGTGACGTCGGGTACGCCTTGTTTCGAGCGATTTGGGTTGAAGGATAAATATGTCGTCTCGCCCGGCAAGTTGATCGATCGCGTCAACCCTAATTCAAGAGCCGGTCAGCATTCGCAACGCAGTTTGGAACAATTTTTTTTATCCCAACAAAGTAACAGCATTATGTCTGGTCGCCAACCCATCGCTCGACGTAGTGTAGACATCACACGTCAGCAAAGCTGGAGTGAAGCGTCACCAACCGATGAGAGAACCCCAACGCCAGGTATTAAATGAGGCTGATGAAGCGCGAATGATCGACGAGCTAACCATTTCTTGTTCATATGCCCAGACCTTGAGAGTCAGCACAAGAAAGGTACGTCCTATCCATTTCCTGCATGTGTCTTGTGCTAGGATTGATCATGGAAAAAGAAACACCAGGCTGGATTCGTCTTGCGCAGCAGCAACAGCGTGATCCGAGACACATGGTAGCTCCCCGCTGCACAGCAATAACTGGGGCATGCGTCCTCTACAGAGTACGTCGTATGTTGCGTTTCTGGAAAGAAATCCAGCAGCAGTCTCATGCAGGCAAAGACGTCGATGGAATTTGGGAGAAGTTGCTTGAGGAGCATGACAAGTACCGTGAGGCCGATCACTTCCTCAATACAATTCGTCAGTCGTTGGAAAACTAAAAGACATTAGAGAGTCTCGTGGTTCGGACAAGCCAGGTCATACAGCTTGACCAACCGAACAAGTCCTTCTTGAGTAACCTACTACCTACCTGGGAGACTCTCATAGGATCCGAGGACGACGGTCTCTTCGTCGATGAGTTGGAACGCGACTGGGCATCGCTCTCGCAGCCAGACAAACTCGATCAAGTTATCGGCCTTATATCCACTACCGATTTTGGGCAACGGATGTTTGTAAGTATAGCCAGTCGCTCCGGCTCCCCGATACCGTGTAGTGACACCCTACAGAGACCCTTCCTGGTGGAAGAGGAGAACATTGGAGACAACGGCATGCTCCACTACCGCGAGGATTGGATACGGACCCTGATGTTTGGCGGTATCAGCGTCATCATCGGTGTCTTCGCGTGCGCGCCCGTTGCCATCCAGTCGCTCAATGTAAAGTCGGCTGGGGGAGAAGTGGCAACGTATCTTGTTTTCATGATCGTCTTCGGCTGGCTTAGCCAAGCCCTTCTCCGCGGATTTGAGAAAATTCTTCTGGCGTGCTTGGCGTACGCGAGTGTGATGGCGGCTGTCATGAGGCAGGGTCAGTAATTGCAGGTCGGGGGCGTAGACGACAGCAGGAGGGGAAGGGAGTTTGGACTGTGGTTCATCGGCCATATATGGGAGCGTTGGGGTGGGAGATATGGAGCTCAACATAGCGAAGAGATGCTTCTCACGACTCGGTTTATCTGCAGTGATTGTTGTGATGCCTTTCCCAGAGGACAGAGCGCACAAAGGGGGAGGGGCCATGAGGTCGGTCGGACAATCCGACAGAGGGCAGCATCTAGATCGCTGAACGGGGGGTGAATATGATGATTAAATGATAGAGAGTCTCCATAGCGATGGGAATAGAGATGAAAAGCCTGGAAAAGAATGCGCGACGGGTTGCTTGTCTGGTGTGCGTTGTTTGGGACAAATGTGGAGCGAAGGGAAAAGGAGCAAGTTGGGTAGGCTGGGGGACCGCGATGACCGTTATTATTGCGGCTCAAAGCTGCCAGACATGCAGGCAGGTACGGGCACATGTACCTTCCCAGTCCTGGGTCCTGTCCTGCCTGTGAGCGACTAGTCACCTTACAGGGCGTATAGGGCCATGGGCGCCGTCGCAAATATTGTTACTTGGATTCCATATTGATGTAAATACCCTAGCATAAAGCTACATATGATCCAGTAGCTGGTTGAGATGCTCTTGCCAGCTCGCGGGTTCCATCCCTCCGTATTTGTCTTGCAAAACCTCTTGTCTTGGTTGGGGTTCTGAACGCTGGAAGCGGAGACCTTCACCAGGGGAAATTACCTACATAGCGCCAATCCGAGAATTGTGTGAAAGACGAGGGCTAAGAAATGGCAGGGGGTTGGGAAATGCACAATGAGTGGTCCAATGGTAGATGGGTGCGAATTGACGTCTCGTTGGTGTGCTCCATACAGTAGTGTATAGGTAGGTACCCTCCCCGATGCCGCTATCGTGAGATGAAAGAGCGTGAGAGGCGATGCTTGGAAGCTGGCGTGGACGGTCTCGCTGCGGGCATAGTCTGACTTGACATATGCCATCGTTCGGGGCGCTTCGTATGCCGTGTCTGATGAGGTATCGCGAGCGTTGAAACGTTGGAAAATGCGCTATTGGCCTGGGCCTGGGCTCTCGGCATCCCGTTTCTGCTATCCCCTCCAAAAGGCAGGGCCCTCTCCGTCTGTCATGGATGGGGAATTGTGTAAAGTCATGGATGTCAGTCGCGGCTGAGAGAATGCCTTGACCCGTGCCGAGTGCTGTAGGCAAACTTGGACAAAGACAGAGTCCAAGCTCGCTGTGTGAGGGTATGCTGTATAAATGGGGGGTTGGACGGTGAGCTGGGGCATCGCGAGCTACCTGGGCCACAGATTCCTTGTGTTTTGCGAACTGCCAGGTGCTCGCCAAAAGAAGGCAACCAGCCAGTTGCCTAACCGGACACTTTTGGACCCGATCATATTTTCCAATCACGGGGAAAAACCACTCCCTTCCGATCCGGACAAGGCTGGAAGGCGGGACAAATCCCCGACTGCGATCGGTGATCAGCCGTCATTCAACACGGCCTTTGCCCTGAAGTGCCCCGATACTCCCTCCCGAGCAGCGGAAAACTGCCATGTCAGAGAAGGCGCCGAAAGCGGGAACGGCGTCAAGCTTTGGATCGGCAGGCGCTTCGAATTCGATGTCGAAAGGGATCGTGCCCTATAGAAACAAGCCAACACCACCCAGCATGACGAACTGCGACCGATTTCGCCAGCAAAAACACCCCCAAGGCGCGTCTGGACTGTGGGCAAACTGCCAACGGGCATGATCGGTCGTCCTCCAAACCTTGGAGAGTATTCCGGCCAGGTGCAAGTGGGATTTTGGCGCGACGAGGCTGAGGGAGCCTGTCTTGACCGCTCTTTCATCTGTCAGCGTACACATCCCGTTGGCCTTGGCCAAACAACAAGTTTTTGACCCGACACTCCTCGAATCCAATCCGAACGAACGAACCGCAATAATAATACCAGCCGATCTTATTTTCGATATTCTCCCCGGCGACGAGGATATATACCATGTGGCGCTCTGTCGGTCCTTCCGGCAAATTCGGAGCGTGGCGCTGAGCGCCGTGCCGACAAGAGGCATCTCAACCGGCCACACGGCTGGCCCAACGTCTTCAGCCTCATTTTGATCTTCATCGATTGAGCGATACGTCCAATATCATTAATGATGAAGCGTTCATCGTTGTTCGGGACCAAGTCCTCATAAAAACGTCTGATGCTGCCAAGTTAGCATCGCGCGTCGTCACAAGTGTGGTGGTGGAGATACCTTCAAGATGCATGTCATGAGCCGCATCTGCAAATGTGAGTAGAGGGGCGAGAGCAAGCCGTTCCCATGGAGGCAAGAGACATGATGGCTAATGCATCCAGTCGTCCCATTCAACCTTATCGTTCAAGAAAGTCGACCAGAAGCCATGTCTGGGAGGAAGTTGGCTGTCTCCATCTTGATATCCCTCAGGCTCAGGGGGTGGCAGCCTCAGTCTTCGCTCGGCTGTATTGCCAATCTACCCGGCCACCCATCGTGAAGTGCCGGGGCGAGCCCTCCTCTAGCACCATGGAGGACCGGATACTGCCCGACTGCACTGTGCTGTGGGTCTCGTGTTCCTACATAGTATTCCCCAGCTTCCAGATTGAGATGGTCTTGACCAGGTATCGTCTCGCTGCCTGTTTCTCTCGAAGTCCATTTAGGCGCTTGTATGTAAAACAGACATGTGCCATGGGCCAATTACGCTCCACGACGCTCCTCTTACGTTGTCTGCTGCATAGCCCTCACTTGCCTACCTATCAACAGTGGGAGACGATGCGGCTGACAAAGAAACTCTCGCCCCCAAGCCATTCATCATCCATGGCTCATGAGCTGCAACTATTGAGCTTTTGGGCTTTCAGTGTCAATATGAATACGGAAAAGGGAATTGGATCACCAACAAAGACAATAAGCAAAGGAACTTGTTGTAAATTGGGCGCATTGGACTCGCTGCAGCCTTCGCGACGCCCATCTCATGTGCTCCGGCCCAGTGGATGTTTGGATCTCACCGTCTTCTCTTCTGGTTGAAATGCAGTTGGTCTGCTGGCATGGAAGACAAGCACGCCCGCAATATTGACCTTGATGCACCTGGGGTGTGATGGCTTCGCCTTGTTCTGGAGGCTGAGGCGACGTGCCTCCGTCTTTTGGGTGCTTGCTCTTCAGCTTCGCAATATACGGGGGTTAACTTACTGCCTTCGGCGTTGGTGGCGCGTAGCCCCTAAACAGGGTCCTTGTCGCCAATTTCTGCCGCGTCCCATCTCGCGTTCTACGAAAGAAGATCACTGGGCAATTTTATTGCCTCCCTCCCTACGAGAAGTGCCCTGGCAACGATCGCTTCTCCTTTGCCCTGGCCGCAACAACGACTGAACCAGTTGAGTGGGCGGGCGCTGAGACACTGCTCCACGCGTCCCGAGCTCTTTGCTGAGAGCTGTCAAGTTGTCTCATGGGTTTTGTTTCGAGCGTTAGGGACCTCTCGAGCAACCTCCTCCCTTGATTACTCCAGGCTCTGGGCACTGTCTACCAATGGGACATGGCAGCGTGGCTTTGGCATCTGGGGTTCAAGTAAGGCGAGATATTATCAACACTGGGTGCCAACTCAACTGTCAATCTGCCCCATCCACCCATCCACCACGGCTGGCACGCTTGTTTAGCCCCCACTGAGGCCATCATGTGGACGCCTTTTATCAATCGGGATCAACAAATAATCTACCTCTGAACATGAGGCTATCGACAGTCAAAGAGCGGTGAATGATCAGCCTGTTGGTCTCGGTCTTCATGAGGCTCAGCCCCCTTCTCCTGTGGTGATGGCATCTTTGACTGGCCGGCTTTCTACGAAGCTTCAGTCGGTGAAGCCGGAAAGAGAGGGTATCGCCGACTCTCGTGGCCCAACCCACACCCTCACGATGTCCACGAAGCCTCTCGTCCAATGAAGAGATACCCGGCAACTGCACATTCAAGACTTGGGCATCACGTACACCAGGTCTCGACCATGTATCCTCCTTGTCCTCCCCTCTGTCAGAGCGGTCCGGCCCGCATAGAAGCAAGCCGTTGCAGGCTTGGGGGGCTAAAGCAAGCGTTACCGAGGTCATGAGGCAGGCTTCTGTGCGTCATAAGTCCCTGCAAGTTAGACACATGATGTGCATCTCTTTGTGCACAGCCCTTTCCGGCCGGGGCGTGGACCTAGGTTGAGCCTCAACCAGCGAGAGTGTAGGTGGGTGGATGTGCAGGTCGGCCTCTCCAGCCTGATTCTTGGGGGGGTGGTCCTTGGCATGACAGCCCAAAGTCCGGATCACTAATGACGTACATGTCATTTGTACGGTGTTGGTCGGTTGTTGGTGTTGGAGAATGCCGCGCGGCAACTGCGTAAATAGCCGCATCTGTTCAGGACGCATATCAGAAGTCAGACAGTGAGTATATTGGCATCTAGGTCGCTTAGATCGAGAGACGGACGTCAGTCAGTATGTCTTAAGAATTACTTTGCAACGCAACCGCGGACGATGGGAAACCGAGGTGGCCGGGTAGGTATGGAGGTGAGCCCGATTGATCTGATCTATCCCCACCCATTTTTGATCTTCCATCACGGCGCTTGGATCGCCTCTCATCTATCAACTCCGTATCAATAAGTCATATTGAACGGCTTCATACACCTTTTGGAGGTGGAGAGTGTTGTTTTCCCCCTATTCCGCCCATGAGCCGTTGTCATTGTCTAGAGAAACTGGGCAGAGCAGTACGACGCCATACCAAAGAATAGGGGGCAGTAGTGCCGCAATTTTTGTCAAGGTAGCAAAAGAGGTACATGCTCTTATTCCAAGTTACACGTGGATAGTATCCATTGCATTCTTGTTTATATTCAAGAAGCAGATACCCAGTGCACCAACTTCGCTATCCAATGTACCTACTTGGTCAGGAGAACGTGATGAGAGGATATGGATGGCTGGGCCACTACCACCAGTTTGTGGCTAGACTTCTGTAGCGATGATAGTAGGACTCAGTCCTACCTTTCCATTTTCGCCACCATTGTGTCTCTAGTCTTCCTACGGTTAAGTGACCTTCCGAAGCTGAATATCAGGGATGCCTTGACGGATTGCCAGCGCGGACAGAAGGCTATGGGCAAATCAAGCCCGTAGACAACTCTTATCATAAGGATGAGATAAACTCTTAGAAGATATTGTATGAGAGCTATAGTTACTTAAGATGATCTTATCATAATTTAAGATTACTATCCTATGAACTTGTAATGAGTTATTCCTGGGTGTATGTAGTAACCTAAGGATGGCTACCTAACTATGGCCTTTGGCAACAGCCAGGCAGATAGTATAGTAGAATACGACGAATGAGGCACTGACGAGAAGCTAGGTATGTAAGGCTTCAAGCCAGACGGACTCGGGGATTAAATCTGCGTCGGCAGGATGAGGAGAGAAGATATAGGTAATTACGAACGAGATGCTTCAAGAAGGTAAGTACCACGCTGGAGGGGACAATGAATCAGCTCGAGTCGGAAGTCCTTATATTGAAAGCTTGACATCTATTAGTTCTAACAAGTGGGTGAAGTCCTCATCACCGCTATATATACAGCTTCCACAATCCTTTTGTCTCGTTGCCCACTACCCCTATCTACCCAGGCGTTCTCCTCTCTCTAACTTTGTGACAGCTCAGGTCACTGGCAGCTTCAACTATCGCAGACAAAGAAGTGGTGTCCAGCATGGCCGCATCGCGAGCAGATGATATCATAAGAACACTCACTAGCACTATGACCAACTTCGTGACAATTGCGGCACTTGCGGGTTGGGCAAGTGGCGGCAATGTGACCTTGTTCACCACGGGATCGGCGTTTGCAGGGGCCGTCGATGTTGTTGTCAGCTGGGGCCGTTCCACTGCACTGGCTTGTAGGATGTAGTAGTGATTCGCAGTTTAGACAGCCATCGAGGCGTTGGACCGGGTGATGGCTTGTATGCCAGTTGTGGATTCTGAATAGGTGGTTGGAACGCTTGATGAACTCCTCGCGGTGCTCATACCCAACGAAGGTGCCACGATTAAGCAGCAGGATGGTCATGCCGCGCGCACGAGTGAGGGCCAATGTGTCACGGAAGAAGTGGGCGGTGAAGCCAGGGTGACTGACGGTCACATAGTTAACAAAGACAATATCGGCTTCATGGGTAGTCTTGAGAGCTGTCAAGAGTCCTGACTTTTGGGCAGGTCAAGGTGTACTTTGGCAAGCGACACCAGTTATGGGAGTTAACACATCCTTACCTAAAGGTAGATATGATGATAAAGTAAAATTAATAATAAAATAAGTCAAGAAAGACCTAAAGCGTTCATTTTATTAGAATATCATTTTAATATATTTATGTGAATTTTCTTATAATTCTTTAGAAGGGTTTGCTCATGTGTGTTGTCCTGGTGTCTCGTTTATTCCTTACCCCGCGGGATGCATAACACATTCCTCCATCTCTTCTTCACGCCTACTAAGCACATCGCACCATCGTCACTAGGATACCGACATCATGGAAGATGGATGCGTTTCCAGGTTCCCGCCTGGGTGATCAACGCCCAAGATGTCCTCAAGGACGCTCTTGAACGGTTTGGCTCAGGACCCTAGAAGGGACCTGGCCAGTTCCTTGCTGTCATCAACCCTCTGGAATAAGAGGATCTGCTTCCCAAACATGGCGAATCGTGCAGGATGTTCTTTCCAGAATGTCACGCTCCGTTAAAGTCAGACGAGGATGTGGAAGAGGAACTGCAGACTTTTGTCCACAACTTTTTCTGCAACGCTGTTCTCCCTTCCAGCACGGCAGAAGACCCGCGCCAGTTCATGCTTACTGCGGCTGCCGACTGTCTTACCCGTGAACTGACGGATAATGAGGTTAAGGAGTCGAGCATGTCCGATGCTAAGATGGAGAGCACCTTTGACAATTCTGATCACCAAGACCGCGCGGAGAGATGGTTTCGCAACCACCCTGACGCCTGGCGCCGCCCCAAGACTGCCGAGCTTCCACTCCCTGATCGCAATGATTTCGCGAGGTGGTGGAAGGCCTCTCGTGTTGAGATCCCATCGATGTAGCTCGACCCGACCTTCGAAATCTATCTGGTCTCCCGACCTATGTATACGAAGAACATGGCTGAGGGTGCGCCAAAGGCCATCTTGGATAGCTATCCGAGGTCTATGGGGGTTCCACCCCCCGATGAGACAGCAAAGGCTTACTTCGATCGCTTGCTTGCCTGGGACAATCAACTGAAGGTTGTCATCAGACGACCTGGTCTGGTAATAAACCGACGCTCCTTTGGCACCGCAATCGCCGCGGCCAGCACGTTGTTCTACAACGACACGATGAAGCCCCTTCGAAGTGGCGAAGCTAACTGACCGCCATCTCTCTGAAGCATACAGAATTACGTTCGAGACAACATCTACCCTGACTTGCCCAGCAACGGCTGCAGCCTTGTGGTGGAATTTTCTGGCAGCCAATCGTGAAAGGTAGCGATCTCTCAGATCAACAAGATGCATAAGACCTGGATCCTTGTGCTAGCATAAACGGTGGGAAGCCACTCGACATCCTAGTCATTGTGCTTTACAGGGCCCAAGTAACCGAGTTCCAAATGGCAATCAAGCCCTCCATCGAACAGAGTCTTGTTTGTTTCGTCACCCGCATGCATGTGCTGAAGACAACAATTGGCCTATGGGAAACAATTCGCGAGCAC
This sequence comes from Fusarium duplospermum, assembly GCA_003946985.1. Lineage (NCBI taxonomy): Eukaryota > Fungi > Ascomycota > Sordariomycetes > Hypocreales > Nectriaceae > Fusarium > Fusarium duplospermum. Next base: position 318,032 of record NKCI01000013.1, on the reverse strand, counting down.
GAGGACTTTTCCGAGCGACCAAGTATTTGAGCTCAAGTTGTATGTACAGCCTTCATCTCGTTAATCATTACCCCTATCTACCTAGGTATCATACCAACATGACCCAAATGCTCAACAACACCAGTTACTCGTTAGACCATTAGCCACTTAAGATTATGCTCCATTGCGGTACACTTGTGCACCCTGGTTCCGAAACATTATAGTATCCCTCCTTTGCAGCACCATCAGAGCACGGTTGAGTGCTTGTTCACTGTATCCCTTGCCCTCAACCATCTCCCTCCGGAGTGTCGACAGGCTGGTGCTCCAACCAATCGGTAGCCGGCGCTTTAGCTCGGCCTCAAGACGGTTGACCTCGTCATTCAGTTCACGGCTGCCCTGGTTGCTGCCTTGGTTTACGGCATCCATGGTCGAGCACAGGAAGAGGCGGATGGCCTCGTCAACATGCGCTTCGGTGGCGATGGGGGAGAGAGTGAGCTTAGCAAGAGACTCTGTAATACGGACGATAGCCTCCAGCTGACGGACTGTAATGGGGATGGAAGAGCGAGTGTTGGCCTCCATCTCGGCAGCGTGGACTTGGCGTCGGATAGAAACAAAGTGAGATGAGAGCTTCTCTGCGGCTTCGGGGCTAAGACGAGGAGCGCATCGGCTGGAAGATGTTAGTCAACCTATGCTGTGATAGGGGGCCAGACCACTTACGTCTTGCAGTATGTGACATATCTTCGCATCTTGTCAATAGGGATCTCAGACTCGGCCACCTCTTCCGCACCTCGGCCATCCATTTGAATGCCGAGAACGTGCTTGGCCATTCGCTCATCCTTGTCACGGCTGTGCTCATCTTTGACGATGAAAATCATGTCGAAACGAGACAGAATAGTGGTCTGGAAATCGATGTTCTCTCCAGGAGTCTTCATGTCATCGTAACGACCAAAGATGGGGTTGGCAGCGGCCAGGACAGAAGTTCGAGCGTTGAGGATGGTGGTGATGCCGGCCTTGGCAATAGAGATGGTCTGCTGTTCCATGGCTTCGTGAATAGCCACTCGATCTTCGTCTCTCATCTTGTCGAACTCATCAATACAAACGACTCCACCGTCTGCCAAAACCATCGCACCACCTTCAAGATAGAACTCCCGAGTAGATTGATCTCGCTGGACAGATGCTGTCAGACCAGCTGCAGACGAACCCTTTCCGGACGTGTAAATCGAGATAGGGGCTGCCTTTTCGACAAACTTTAGGAGCTGAGATTTGGCAGTACCAGGGTCACCAAGAAGGAGAACATTGATATCACCTCTTAGCTTCATTCCATCGGGGAGGATCTTTTTTGAGCCACCCAGCAACAGACAGAGCACGGCCTTCTTGATGTCTCGGTTTCCATAGATGGAGGGGGCGATGCAGTCGGCCATGATGTTGTACAGATCTGGCCTCCTGCTCAGTTCCAAGAATTCTTGTTCCTCCTCTTCGCTGAAGGTAGCACTGCCCTTGGCCGATTGGTCGATGTCTGTCTGCAGACCAACTGCTCGTAGATAAGGAGTACGGATAGCCACAGCACCGCTAGTCGACGAGTTCTTGGAGGCCTTGTTCTGGTAAATCGAGAAGATGCCCATGACAGTACATCTCGATCCAGGAACCACGCGGTTCGTGAGATATCTATCAGCCGAGATGAGGACATGTCGTGGCAGTTCACCAACGGGAACTTGATCTGGGGCCTCCTGCAGCTTGATGATCTGTTGATCAACAAACTTGCTCTTCTCGTGAACAACAAAATAGGGGTCCAGTGGACACTTCGGCGTGGGATCGTTAGGGATTCGAGTTCTGGCGCATTGTCTGGGCAAGGTTACTCCGGTGAAGCCGCCAAGGATAGGAATGGTTTGCTCATGTTGACAGTTCCTGCACTTGATCTGAAGTTCGGTCGCCTTGGATGACATGACGGAAGCGCCGATGACGATGCCAGGCACCCGAACCAGTCGGGCAATCGTCATGGAGTCGAGGTTTCGAATGGACACATTATCGGCGTCGCTGTGGAGAAGTAGCTGATGCTCGGGGATCTCGGCCTTGGGCTCGTGGGGAAAAACAATGCGGTGTGTGCACTTCTTTAGGGCACCCTCGAACTATATCTTGTAAGCGATTGAAGAATCAAAAGATTGCGTAGCCCTTACCAAGGGGATGATCTCGGCGGGCTCAGACGCCAATCGATGTGCCAGGTCTTCATTAAAGCTGATCAAATCATTGATGTTGACATCGCAAAAGTACCTCTTCAGCAAGGCATTCTCTCGTAGTTGATCTCTGTCAAAGTATAAGTGCATGAGCAGACAACACATCAATGGCTGCGCACCTGTAGACAAAGTTGTTGTCAAGCCGAAAGTCTAGGATGAAGGTTTCGAGCTGTGTCTGAAGCTGCAACCGAGTGTCACCGTTCTCGCCGAAGCTCGGCTCGTAGACGTGAGTAGAGTAGACTGATCCGCGATCCATTGTGATCTTTGAGTACCTGCTCTCGTTGCTGGCTGTTGAGCGCAAGAGTCGACAGGGGAGTTTGGAGATCTTGTTTGTGGAGTTTGGAGGGGCTTTGACTCCGCAAGTTGGAAGGGTAACACAATTTACGCGCCAACGCGACTTCCTCCCTGAAGGAGCGACGCGTTTCAAGGGCGCGTTTAAGTGGTTGCAGGTGTCCAAATTGGGAATAGCGCCGTAAGCTCAAAGCTCCCCATCACGTGTCAGCGCCAAGGAAATACTTGTGTAGGTAAGCGTCCGTTTAGGGGGGAGCTGCGTGGCATCCTTACAAGGTGTCTGTCTACCCGGACAAGGGAGCCTACAGTTGCAGCGGGTAATTCGGAGGCCTGTTGATGATGACGGCGTATTCTTGATTACTTACAATCTCTTAATTGTCTCTTCTCTTCACATCTTGTCCTGTTCGATACTATACGTGCGTCGGCGTGCGCTTCGCTTCGCTTCTACCTACCTAGTTGATCTCCTTTCATTCAGCGATGATACCCTAGTAATACGGACGCGACATCCACCAGCCGTCAACTCTACCCGTTGTCGGCTCTTCCAGAGCTTCTTCATTCACAATGTTCTCCCCTAGCGCCGCCAAATCCGCCGACAACCTCTCGTCGCTGTCACCGATAGGTCGGGGAGAGCTACCTTTTCACAGGTAAGAGCTCCTGTGGATGCGCTCTCGATTATGGCTGACCAAAGGGGGCGTGGAAGTAATAGACATGCCCAGATGCATCCTCATCCAACTTCACGACGTGGCTCTACAGCCAGCTCCATCCATTCAGTAGGAGGCGCCTTGGACAGTGCCCCTAGCAGCTGGGCACCTTCGGTCTACGAATCGAGCCATAATGGTTCGTTCCGTTCTCATGTACATGCCTCGCAGGCAATCGTTGACCCCGAGTAGCTATCTCAACCCTTCTCCAACCCCCAATTGTACGAACCGGCCTTCAGCCTCACACTTCGGCCCCAGCCTCGAGCGCCCACAAACCTCCGACAGCGAGAGACATTCCCCCAGTCGCCCTGACCAACATCACCAAAATCGATGTGGACGAGTTCAAGCCTTATCTGTCGCAGATTGGAACCCTTTACGAGCAACTTCAAAGATTAAAGGAAAACGACGAGGAGGCAAACCAACAACGAACCGGCCGGCAACCAGACACACCAACCGACACAGGCGATGGATTCTTGCGGCCAAGCTCAAGGTCTCGACCGACTCGCAAGGGCTCTACTACATCTCTGTCGTCGCTGAACTCGAATGAGGGCGCGAGTCCGGTACGAAGACCTAGCGCCGGCTTTGTCCGAAGAGCTACCCAAGGACCACCTCCTTTGTCGACCATCCCGACCGTGTACTTTGACGACGACTTCCGCCTCGAGAATCCCCGAACTTTTGATGTTGTCAGTGAGCGATCCGAGGTTATTCGGCCGGCCAACGCCGAGGATGGCAAGGGCGCACTCAATGGAAACGTTGCTGCACCGCGCAAGGCCCTCGCTACCAACGCTATCTTGCAGGAGAAGTTGTCATGGTATATGGACACTATCGAGGTCCATCTCATCAATTCGATTTCTACTGCATCCACCACTTTCTTCACGGCCCTGGGATCTCTCAAAGAATTACATTCCGAAGCCGCCGAATCTGTCACACGCATCAAGACACTGAGGAAGGAATTGGAGGCACTTGACGAAGAGATTGCGGCGAAGGGCTTGCAGATCGTTCACAAGAGACGGAGACAGGAGAACTTGCGACAACTCAACGACGCTGTGCTTCAGCTGAAGCAGATCGCCGATGGAGTCGCAAATTGCGAGACTTTGGTTGACGAGGGCGAGATCGACAAGGCCTTGGCAAGCATTGACACCCTTGAGAAGCTTATTGCCGGCGAAAGAGATGCGACCGCCGATAGGGAACCGGAAATTCAGCTACGAGATCTGCGATCAGCTTCAGCCCTACAAGGCGTCAACGCGGATCTGGCTACTCTACGATCTCGCATTGGAAAGGCATACGAAAGCAACTTCTCCAACATCCTGATCCGTGACCTGCGGCGACATTCCGAATCTGTCTCTCCGCAGGAGATCCTTCTCAGATGGAGCAATGCAGCAAACCGAGCTAAAGGCAGCCATGCGAGATCACCTTCAGTGTTTCCAACCTATCTGACAGGTACGGACGAGCTCAAGGCCGAACTGTTTCCCAACATGTTCGGTCTACACCGAGCGAAGCATATTGCTGCTGCGACTATTGCATATCGAGAAGCCGTCCTGCGTGAGATTCGAAACTTGATTAGACGTCCCCTTCCCAGCTCCACGGATGACGACAACGAGTCAATGATGTCGGTCTCTACCGCGAGCGGAGGTCGTCATTTGTCAAACCAGGAGAAGTCCTCTATTCTGGCTCGAAACCTTCGTGCTTTGGAGGCTGAAGATGGCGAGGAGCTACTCATTAAGATCTACATTGGAGTTACAGAGACTCTAAGGAGGATGACGACACAAGTCAAAGTTTTGCTGGAGATCACCAGCTCGCTTGATAATCCAGAAGGAGATGGATTGAGGTCTCCCCCCGTCAGGTCACCGATTTCAAGCCCAAGACCAGATCGATACCCAGGCGGTTTCTTCAACAATGCCACGATGGAAATTCAGGAGGAGCTGCACAAGAGTCTCGATATGGCCAACCTGCTCGGTCAAGCTGTTGACGTGGCTATCGAGAAGATTGTGAAGGTGTTGAAGGTCCGGGCAGAGCAAACTGCGCAGTTGCCTCTACCAATGTTCCTCCGATACTTTACGCTCAACCTGTACTTTGCCAACGAGTGCGAGTCAATATCTGGCCGCAGTGGTACGTCCTTAAAGACTGTGGTTAACGGCCACATCAAGGACTTTGTGCAAAGGAACCGCGACGCAGAGATGCAGAAGCTTGCCCAGGGCATGGAATCTGATCAGTGGAACGCCAAAGACTTTGACGAGAAGAATGAGGCGTTGCTCAACATCATCCTGGCTAGCAGCACCCAAGATCCTCCTGAGTGGACTGACAGCACCAAGATCTGGATACCAGCTTCGGAGCTGGAGCCGGCAGAAGATGAAGATGCGATCGAGACGAATGGAACCAGCAAGGAAAAGACCAGGACAGCCACGATCGATTTGGAGTCGTTTATGCTTCCCAAGTCAGCAATCCTATGTCTTGAAGGAGTTGCAAAGTTCTCCCATCTCATAAGCGGGATCCCGTCCATGACGATCGACATTGCAACGTCCCTGATAGCGTATCTTCAGCTCTTCAACTCGAGATGTACACAGCTCATTCTGGGTGCTGGTGCTACTCGATCAGCAGGATTGAAGAACATCACGACCAAGCACTTGGCGCTGGCATCTCAGGCATTGTCCTTTATAGCCACACTCATCCCTCACATGCGAGAGTTTGTGAGGCGCCATGCAGGATCTGGAGCGAGCGTGTCGAATCTCATGGGCGAGTTTGATAAGATTAGACGTCTCCTACAAGAGCACCAAGACAGCATCTACCAGAAACTAGTCGAGATTATGAGCGGCAGGGCAGCTATTCACTCTCGGACGATGAAGTCGATCGACTGGGACAAGGACGCAGGCAAGACTGGTGTGCACCCGTACATGGAGACGCTGGCAAAGGAGACGACGACACTGCACCGTGTCCTGACAAAGCACCTCCCGCAAATGTCCATCCAGATGATTATGCTTCCCGTATTTTCTAGCTACAGGGACCAGCTTGGATCAAGCCTCAAGGACGCCGAAGTCAAAACTGAGGCTGGCTTGAAGAGGTATGTTTTCTCTCTGTCGCTTTACGAGGCTTGTTACTAACAGAGTGTGTGTACAGCATGTTGCACGACATTGAGTTCCTCACGACAAAGCTAGGAAGGCTAGATGGATTTGAAGAGACGGATGAACACCTGAAGAAGATTATCAACGCGAAACAAGTCAAAGCTGAGGAGCCTGCTCCAGTGGAGACAAAGAAGGAAGAGAAGGAGGTGGAGGAGACAAAGGAAGCTGAGGCGGCTCCTGCAGCGGAGCCCGGCAAAGAGGAAGAAAAGAAGTAAGAGACGATGAGATTTAGGAAGCCGAATCTCGGGCTCCAGGAGGAAAGAAGGCCGAATGTTACGATTAGTTACGCAAAGTGCGGTCTTTGTGTGTGTGTACAGCACGACCTCAGACATTATTCACACCCATTAGAATTCCGTCTCTTTTTTTGTTCCAGTTTCCGTTCCGATTCACACCATCTCGACTTTTCCTTCTCGAATCACACATCATTCAAGGATTACAGGTTGCAGCTCGGGTACATACAGCGCATCTACTGCATGCTGCCGTCAGAAGATTAATCTCTTTTCAGCTGACATGATGGCTGCAGCAAGCAATCCTTCAGACCATGTTTAAATTAATTCACTGCCAACACATTCATTTAACAAGTCCGGGGTTCTAACCCTTGCTCGCTCCCCGCCGTCTTGGCGAGAACCACGTTCCTGGGTCTTTTGTCTCGGCAGGGTCCTCGTTGGTGCCACGCCTTAAGAATGGATATATTTTCAGCCTCACGGGAGCGGTGTGTGATCTATTCAACTTGTATGTTGTTTCGAAACGGAGAGTTTGGATGACGGAAACAGTTCTTCGGGATGGATCAATAAAATAAGTTTGAATCCTTTAAACTGACATCTATACGCTTCTTTCAACGTCGTCTTGGCAATTAGGCTGCCAAGTCCGGCTAGCCAAGTACAGTCTTTTGACAGAGACAGATTTTGTGTGATACTCGGAATAAAAGAACAACTGCCGTGTCCGAAAGAGAAAGCAGCCGCGTAATGTCTCACTCATGACTTTCCAGCCTTGGCTTTTTTCAGCCCTCGGCTCTGTTTTCCCCCCATAAACAAGAATAGACTTTTTCTTACGTGGCCTTGTTCCCCTCTTCTGCAAGCCCTTTTAGAAACAAGAGGCGTTCAATTGTCGCTCAATCATCCATTTACAGTAACACAAAGAACAAGGTCCTCACTCTTTTCTTTTCTTGGCTGCTTTTGGTGGACACAAACTCTGATGCGAGTCTGACGTGTTCACATCAGAGTAACCAACCCCCTTGTAACTTATCGTAGGAGCGTCATTTGATCACAGCCTGCAGGAGAAAGGCACTCGGATAGAGAGAGAAAATAGCCAAAAAGAAAGGTAAAAAGGAACCCGCTGTTTCATGTTTCTGACCTTGCATGCCAAGTGCCCAACCCATGCATGCGCGCGCTTGGCGGTTGGTGTTTGTTTCAACAAGAACAAAGGCGTCAGACTTTCACGTGTACATGGGCGAATAATGTCAAGAAATAATGTCTTTTTGGACGAAAAAAAACTGGCTCATTGGCCATGGTTGAATATATACAGAAGAAGTTTATAAAATGCAAACAGCACCAATCATTTTTTGGTCTGGGTTCCAACGAGTGTGAGTCAGTGTAAAATAATGTGCATAGAATTGTTCAAGTTGTTTGTTTGTTTGTGTGAGTGAGTGCCAGCCTCAACCCCCCTTGCTGACACAAGAGGCGTCAAGCCTGTGATAAAAATGTTGCTTTGTATGTGCATGTGAGAGAGTGCAGAAAGAGTGATGCAGCTCTCCAGATGGGCTTCTCACAAAGATTCACCCAGTCCTGTTCTTGTCTCGAGTTGTTTTTTACCCATCCATCCATCCATCCATCCGTAAGCGCCAGCCTGCTCCGCCCAAAATGTCTAACCCTGAGTTTTCCTCGCAATCAGATGAAAAAAGACCTCGGTTTTGTTCTTGTTGTCAAATCGCGAGGGGTATCTTTTGGGGGTATGTGAAAGAGAATCGTATCGTGTCATCGTCAATGCCGTGTCAACACGGCAACGAAAAGGGGGGGTGTCGAAGAAGTGAAGTGATGAGGTGAGGTGAGCCGTCCCGGTAAAGGAGGCGGTCAACAGACTGCGCTTACTGGGCAGCAGCCTTGTCGCCGGGCAGCTTGACCGAACCAGCGCCAAGGGTGGTGATGAGGTGAGTCTCGTCAGTAACCTTGGTCTGCTCATCGTTGGGCTCGTAGTAGGCGTTGTTGCAGGGGAACTCCTCGCAGCCAGAGTCAGGGGTCATGGACTTGGCAGGGTACATCTGCTTGACGTTGTTCTTGTCACCGGGGACGACGATAGCGGAAACGTCAAAGTAGGTCTTGCCCATCCAGCCGCCGAAAGTAACCTCGCCGAGCATGCCGGTACCAGTGTTCTTGCCTCCCTCGATGACGGCCCAGTAGTTTCCAATGTACTTGTCAGGGAACTGGACAGTGGTGTCCTCCTTGTTGCTCACAACGACGGGGTCGATGTTGGGATATCCGGGGTCAGAGGTGAAGTACACGGTTCGGACCTTGTTATCAAGAGTCTTGAAGGTGACCTGAGCGGCGGCAGCGTAGGTAGCAGAGGCAACAAAGGCCATGATAGCAGTAGCGAACTTCATGTTGGCGGTGTTTTGAGGTTTGGTGGTGCTAAAGTTGCAGAGTGTTGGTATAAATAGATGGTTTGCAGTTTCTCGATTGTCGTCAAGACAAGAGTTGTGTTTCAGTGGCGTCTGATAAGGACCGAATCAAGACGTCTGTTGTTGGTATACAGGTGCAGTTGCTGCAGCTGTTGAGGGTTGATGATGTGTTGATCGAGAACTAGCTCGTATAGTTTATGGCTGTGAGGGATTGTGGTAACTCGGCTTCCAAAAGGAATGAGAAGCTTGGAGTAAACAAGGAATGATAGTCCGAAGACAAGAAAGTGTGAAACAGAAAGACAGTGCTGTGGGTTGCTGATCAGAAGAGAAGTGGAAAGGGGAGAGGGAGGCCCGTTTTATAAACAAGGTCCCACGACGAAGAGAGAGTCAGTCAGCGAGCAGGCGAACCCGGAGAACTGGGATGCGTGCGTGTGTGTGGCCCACGGACCGTACTGTTCTCTCGCCCATCCCATCCCGTAGTCCACCCACACTCCCTGTCGAGATCAGATTTGTCAAGTCAAGGAAAACGTTGGACCTGGACCGCCTGGGTCTGGTGGGGCGGCACTGCAGACGACGAAGCCTTTGATCAAGGGTCGTCCACCGTGGACCTTGGACCGTGGAGCCGCTCTACGACTCCCGTCGTGTAAGCCACCAACTAGAGCCGCCGGTCGTACCGCCAGTGGGACCGAAGCAAGGCCCAGCATAGGAATAAGCTCCATGGTTGGGAAGCCATTCCTTGCCCTGGCATGGCATGGCAGTATGCGCGCACAGTGAGCCCAGCTCTGATGCATGGGGTAGGTAGAAGTCCCTCAGCGAGTCGTCCCAGTGAATCCAATCTCTGTCGACGCTGTAATCGTTACAATCCTCTCTTGAGTGGTACGTTGTGGTGCGGGTGGTGGTGTCTGCTCTGTTAGTTAGTGGAGTGGTCTGCTTAATTTGCGTCCTCCTTACTGGTCCGTGACCTGTCCGTCTGTCCTTTCATGGGCTGCCGCGGCCCGCTTTCACACGCTGTCTTTGGCGGCAACAAAGCAACGCAACGCAACGGTTCCCCTATGACCGTGAGCCCCCTCCCCTGGAAAACAGGAGAGCCATTGTTTCAAGGCCTTCTTTTTTTGGGCTCCCCTTCATCTCGTCCCGTTAACCATCCGTGAAAGTAAAAGCAACTTCTCTCCTCTCATTCGTCATTGTCCGAATGAATCATCTTTGTTCAATGGAACCTCATCTCCATGACCAGCTCCAGCACGCCACACACAACAAAGAGTGAAAGCCTGCTTCAGCCGACAGTGAACTCTTTCTCTCTTCCACTCCCTGCGGGCTTCTCTTCGGGGTACTTGGCCCCGTACTGTACGAATTCGGCGTCAGCCCAACCTCTCGACAAAGACCCGACTCAAGGCCAAGACCGTGACAACGACAACTCTTCCCTTTTCACCCCCTGGCACATGCTGACACTGAAAAACCGCCGCATGCTAGCGACCCAGTTTCCCTCAGTTCCGGGGCTAGACGGCCGACAACTCCGCAAGGGGCACCCACAAAATCGCTCTTTTTTTTTCTAGCTGCATCTTGACTTGGCGCCACAAGCCCTCTTGGCATCCCCATTGGCTCTGCCTTTGCCACCAGTGCCTGGTACCTGACAGGCGTCCATGTGGTCGGACCTTAGAGGCTTGTTTCGAAAAGGCTCTCGGGGAGGGAACAGCGGGACGTCGAGAGTGGTGGGAGACGACGACGAGGCACACAGGGTCCAAGCCGCAGGGGCAATTGCCCGATGAGTTTGCGTCAGCAGCAGTCTTCTCAGGCTCTGCCCTGGGGCTTCGTACCCGGAACAGCTTGGTCGCCTGCAGGCACTTAGACACCGCCGTACACTGTACATGCCCTTCGCTTGTGAATCTGGGCGGACCTGAGACCTCGGCGAAAACTCTGAAGACCTGGGTTTCTCACAACAAGTGTGCCATTCCCAGGGCATTCTGCGCCAGTGACACGTGGAGACAGGTCGGTCTGCATCAATGAATCAGAATCAGATCCGACTGGAGCTGGAACCCATTTCTGATTCCGCAGACCAGAACCTGCCAAACCGGATCAGATAGCACACAATCAGACTTTTCGTTGCTCGGGCGCTAGCAACTTCAGCACTATCCGCACAACCGTTGAACGGTGCCTCTGTTAAGCATAGCCACCCGGGAAGTCAAAAAAGCACGCGACCGGCTATTATTCCAACATTTCCGTAAGCACACGACCGTCATCGTGGCAGGCCATGAATCAGGCCTTGAGCAGTCGACTAGCGTTGGCGAGTTGATGGTCGATTCAGACACTGAACCCGCCTGGCCACGTTGTGCTGCCAGATAAGCAACGACAAGCGTGGCCGTGGCCAGCAAGCAAGCTTTTCCACCGCCTGTGCCTGGCGATCAATTCCACAATCCTCGCCCAAATGCTACCACTCCCACCCCCTTGCTTAGAAACCCGTTGGGATCTTAGCGGAAGCCACGGGGAGCTGCCGCCTTGCCAATGAGAAGCCAAATACAGCTTCCCAATAAGTTCTCATCCTTGCGATTTGCGATCAGACTCCTGGCTACCGGGGAAGCACCGGGGATGAGTACGAAAACTTGTCGAGCCATCCATCGTGTGGGGGCTGCGCGAAAACTCTGTCTGTGCCGAGAATCCTCCCATTGCTGGTCGCTGGGTCGTTGTGAGGGCCTGGCGCATTGACGATGAGCCCTTAGCAATTGCGAAATCGTGACGGCCGACGAGACGACGCGTTACTACGCGAGGTTGGGTTAGAAAGTCCGTTTCCATGCCTCAGGCGTCCACACTAGAGAGCAGCGGATCCACGTTCGACCATAACGGAGTGGGAACCGTTCCCTCCTTTGGGTGTAAGAGCCGTCTTTCCTCCCTCCGTGGTCAGGCCTGTCCAGCACAGTATGAAACTGTCCTGGACGGTGCGCTGGCCGCGTGGCTCTAGCAGCGTTCTCGAATCCTCCACTTTGCCCCCAAAGTCCTCCGTTCTGCAGCCTGCAGGTGGTCCGTCTTGGCCTTGCCGTCATGTTCCTCTGTGACAATTGGTTCGCGTAGGCGATGCCCTCATCCAGCCTGACCTTCTCCGCGAGTTGCCTTGTTGTTGACTCGCCGATCATTGCCCTGGGCAGGCTTATGCAAAGCTGCCTTGATTCCGGTCTGGACCTTCTGCTTTCTCTTTGACACCTTGTCTATAGCTTACCTGGTAGCCTCATGAAAGCAGACCAGGCTTCACAGCCGGATAGCCTAGTTTTGCTGGACTGTTTCAGCAAGAAGCTTCTTAATATTATTGCGAGTCATCGTGCGCGCGCGTGGCCTCCCGGGAAGTGGGAGGAAGGCCTGGTCAGCTGGGTAGGTAGTCGTCTCTGTGCTTTGGTTGCCAACGAGTCTTCTGCAGGCTGTAGCCGGTTGCCAACATATTCACTTGGTGTGGCAGAAAACGCCATGCGTTGTAGATCCAGGGCTTGACGTCCAGCCTGTAAAGTCCACTTTGACTGGTCATTCGTGTGAAAATTTTCATCTTGAGCAGCATCAATTGCGAGCGAACCGAGCTTGTGTGGCAAGAGATAACTTGGAGTTCCATCCAAGAGTCCCACACTTGAAGGACTTGGTTTAGACGCTCGTTGCTTCTGCCCAATTCTTGTGCCTGGTCATTCAGGTACGCTGTGCGTTGGCAGCTGAACTTCCAATGACAGGTGGTTGATGGAGAAAAGCCCGCATGTTCGGGGGACCGGTAGGCCGGCGGGCTTAACTGTTCGGTCTCTCTTGAGACGGGATGCGCTGTGTCTGATCCGTCACCGAACATGTCGGCTCCACTCCGAGGTCGGTTGCCCACCCGCCGTCAGCGGACAAGTCTCCTCTTCCATCGCCTCCCAGTTCGTGGAACAAGGTTCGCGGCCAAGAAGTAGTGAGCGCGGGATGAGCAAATTCCCTCAATCCAGGCGAGCAGTTGACAGAAGTTCGTCACACTGGGTGGTCCCAATCGTTACAGTAGTCGATTTGAGAGCGGTTGATTGGCAACTGGGCGTGATGCTCTTGGCTGGCGTCGACAAGTTCATGTCTCCTGCATCAAACCGGACCTGAAGACGGCAATGGGCTTTCCGGCATCTCCGATGGAATTAGTGGTCGGCAATCACAATGCTCTCGTTCGGAGGCAAAACAAGTCGACGATCTCCAAGCGTTATCCTTACGTCCGAGGGAGTGACGACCAAGGGAGGGACGGTGAGATTCGACCTGATTCCTTGAGGTACCGCTTGGCGACTACAGAGGTCAGTCGTCGAAGCCTACGCAGAATTCTGCACCTTGTGAGCGAGAGCGAGAGGGTGTGGGTGAGAGTGAGTTCGAAGCGGGTAGCTCAAAGCCGTTCCGATAAGACGTTGGTGACATGATCCTATTATCTCATGATTCTCGTCACTTGACGGTCAAGTTGGATGAGGGAGACACAAAGTTGTGGCAGAGTTCTGCTCTTTCACGAAATCGATGTGGTTGTCTCGCAGCGAGCTGGCAGGGAGCCACGACCCTCGGTACAGGTTCCACGGATGACGTAGACACTGAAGGAAATAGAATGAATCGCTTCCAGAAGCAACTGCTTCTCAAGAAGAAGACGGTCTCGGTGATTTTCTCCTGGAGAGGACGATGTTGAGGTTGAAAAGCAGGTTTGAAGGTGGGGTGTGATCGGTCGTCCCGCTCCTACTCCAGAGGAGCCGTCATGGACAACCCTCACGTGACCCCCTCAGGGATGAACCTCGCTCTTCGCCTTCGTCCTTCGCTCTCGCCGTTCGCTGTTATCCGTCAAGGATTTGATGTTAATTATTGATTCCGTTTCTTTGGATGATTTCGTCACTGCCCTACATCTCTTTGTCTAGAGAAGGGATTCGTGGTTGTTGGCTTACCCGGGACCTCAAATTGCTTGATTCTTTTTGTACAGTCTTTTCGATCAAGTGACTCTCAATCTGAGCCAAACTTCCTCGTAGCATTTTCATCTTGATTTAGAAATTATGAAGAGTCTCAAATTTGCTGCTATATGAGCTTTTTCGGAACCCCCTTGGTCTTGGGAACCACACACAGAAAGTGCGATTAACCGAAACCATGACAGCGTCGAACACTGCCTCACTGAGATCTAGTTTCCCTCCTTTCGGAGTCTGCGCTCTTTCGTGATATGGAGACTCCTTATCTACTTCACCGAACTTTCGGCGTTTCCAATCTCAAATATCTTAGCAAGTTCTATGCACTGAGAAACAGGACCAAGATGGTACGAATCGCTTCAACTCGGAGTTGGACGACGGAGGACACGACGACTATCACGGCCTCGGCCGACTTGGGCAACTCTTCATTCTAATCCCACAAAGATACATAATCAATTATAGGCCAAGGATAACACCGAAACAGAACCATCAACGCCAGAAAGAGGTTGGAACCGCGGGATCGAGGCTTTAGTATGAACTCTGTCAGCACGATAGACTTCATGTCTGCCCCTTAATTGCTGGCTTCCTTCAGGTACCTGAGCTTAACCAACCTTATTATCCACGAGTTCGGAATATCCCTTTCGCTACGCCAAGTCCGTCATGACATCAGTCTTGACAATTCCCATCGATGCTCTCGGTTTGGTTGGGCGTGTGCCTGGGAGTCATCCGATGGTGTAGGGCTCTTCATCGTAACGCTCTCGCCAGCTAAAGTGAACTTGGATCTAGGCAGACTCTACCTTTTCGACAAGTATCTCAAGTATCAACTTGAACAGAAAACCTCACCAGCAAGCGTGGAGAACATCTGTCAACGAGACTTGCTACCGATGTTCACGGCAACGCCTACCATCTCCATCGGGGATCTCCACTCCTTCAAGTCGGTGATACCAGATGGTGATTTCCATGAGGATTCAACCCATCGGTCTGGGCCTTCTAGAAAAACTACAAAAAGGTCGAGGTCTCTCTGACTTTGACGACTTCTGCCATCACACCATCACTCATATTGAGCTGCTTCCGAAGAGCTTCAAACATTTACAAACAACAAACACCACCAATTTCACCGAACCAGTCTTTAAGTTCCCAGGAACAAGATGAGACTCACTCAAGTTGTCCCTGCAGCCTTGCTGCTCAAGGGTGCCATGGCTCAGACTCCTGGCCCCGGTCCGGCGTTGGTCACTCCTGTTCCTGACCCTGCTCTCAGGAACCAGAGCAAGAACGCAGACCCTCCTGAGCCGGATTCTCACGGAACCATCTCTGTCATTACGGATGACTATCTCGTTTATTGCCCGGTAAGTTAAGCTGACCATCTCACCTATCTAGGAACTTTACTAATAGAGGTTTAGGAGCCAACTGAAATTGTTCATAAGAGCGTCACTTACAAGGCCGAAGAGGCTCCTACCTACGTAACCATCACGAGTTAGTCCATCAGATTTCCCAAAACACATTGAAATAAGCCTAACTTCTGCAGACTGCCCCTGCACGGTTACCTATAGCCACCCTCAGCCAACCTATCCCCCTATCGTCAAGACCTCGGTTCAGGAGAGTGAGACTCAGGTGGTCACTCAGTATCCTCCCCCCGAGAAGCCCGTTTACCCTGCCCCCGGAAAGCAGGCTCCCCCAGTCCCTCCTGTGGTGCCTCCGCCTCCACCTGGAAAGCAAACCCCAGTTCCAGTTCCTCCTCCTGGCAAGCCCGCTCCCCCACCAGTTCCGGGTCAGACCGCTCCTCCGGCACCCCCAGTGGCCCCGCCGGCTCCTCCCGCCGAACAACCCGCTTCTCCAGCTCCACCAGCTCCGGCTGGACCTACCACTCAGCCTCCTGCTCCGCCTGTTCGTGCTGCGGGTAGCAAGGTCGCAAGCAGGGCCTTGGGTGCTTTCGTCATTGCTGGTGTTGTTGCCGTGGCCATCTAAGTTGTAAAGCACAAGCAGAGTCTAGACACGAAGCACTTGAAAGATGTATCGCGGTTTTCTCTATTGGATAGTTCAACGGAACTGGTCACGGACTTATCCAAAGCAACTATTTGGGACTGAAGCAAAAAGAGGGCTTGCTGAGTATGCTTTGAATATCGGCTTCTGTGATGAATTTTTGGATAGTATGGATAGACGTCGAGGTTCGCACTCGGAGGATGTAATGGGTGTAACTATAGGTAGTTTTAGATTGGTAATTCCATGTGGTGTTTTTCGATACATGTTCTTCAGCTTCAAACTCCTCCCATCTCAGTGACCATCCATATTGGCTTCGAATAGCGTTCAAGCCACATGCTATGCTTGTCGGTCCGATGGCGTCTCTACTCGGGAACACCGCCTTACAGTCTATCTTGATTTACTACTACTCGTATGTACGGTCCGAAGGCGTAGACAAAGTCTAAGAGGCCAGACCACAGGGGAAATGTTTGATGGATGCAATTATAAACTGTCGTGCAGATTATTGGAAATCAAGACATAGATGTATCCTCAGGTTGACTTGACATCAAGATCATGGCATATCTTTAGCAATAATATCTACTCGTTCGAAATTCGAAGCCATGCCTACTGTTACAGTTCATAAGCGCATAACCTCATAAACGCCCCTGACCGGATATCTCCGTCACAATGCCCATGCTATCAACTCAACGGATCAAGCATCCCCGACGCCTCCATCCGCGACCGCACCTCTCGCACCAAGGCCTTGGCCTCCTCAACCTCTACACCATCCTGACACAGCTCTCCAGCGAGGCGCTCAGCTGCCGCGTAGTCTCCTGTACGCATTGAGAATTTGGCGAGCCACATCCGAGCCTTGCTAGTCGCAGCTGTGACTCCCGTGCCCTCATTGCCCGTGTTCTCATTGCCTTCCGCACCATTATCTGAACCTGGGGGAGAATCATTGTGAATAGCGATAGATTCTGCCGGGTCAACCTCAGCGTTCGCACCGCCATCTTCCTGAGCCACGCAGAGTTCCATGTATGACTTGGCCTCTTCCTCCTCACCCAGCTGGTCATACATTGCAGCGATCTGAAGGAGGATCTCAGGGTCCATATGGCCTGTAGCACTACGGCTACCCAGGAGATCGCCGCTTCCGAAGCTGCTGCCCACGTCATAGTAGGCATCCGCAAGCAAAGCTCGCTTCAAAGCCTTGATGCCGTCTCGTTCTCGGCCCATTTTTTGCAGACATGAGCCTACAGCCATCCACATCTTGCCATCCCAAGGACGCAGACCAGCAGCCTTCTTGTAGTACCAAAGTGAGTATGTATGCATTTCCAGCATCTCATATGTCTGACCCAA
Organism: Fusarium duplospermum; assembly: GCA_003946985.1. Lineage (NCBI taxonomy): Eukaryota > Fungi > Ascomycota > Sordariomycetes > Hypocreales > Nectriaceae > Fusarium > Fusarium duplospermum. The sequence goes on along the minus strand of NKCI01000013.1, from coordinate 300,875 downwards.
TCCATACCAGGCCCGATAGTCCCTTCGGTTTACGTCAACTGCACGGCGATACGACTCGATAGCCGCATGTGTGTTCTTGAGTTCGACGTATTCGTGGCCCATCAATGTCCATGCCGATAGACATGACCGGTCAAGGGTCAGGGCACGCCGGAAGTATTGCACAGCCTTTTCGTGCATCGAGAGGAGGGAATAGTAGTTGCCAACAACTACACAAGATTCTGGCCGGAACTTGTCTACACTGGAGCATAGATGCGCCAGGAAAGCCAGTTTTGGCCGGAGATTTAGAACGTAGAGAATGTTGGAATAATGGTCGAGAGAATCAAGCCGATGAGGATGGAGCGCCAGCAGTCGAGTAAAGTGCTGTTCGGCAGCCATCAGATCCTTGGCGTGATAGGCTAGCAATGCGTTGCAGGTGAGGAGGAAGGATGATGTCGGGAAGATGGAGAGGAGCTGCTCGAGAGAACTGGCGAGACCGGGTCCTTGCTGGTAAAGCTCTAGAGAGGTGTGTAGGTGGAACATGTAAGACACGATGTTCTGAGGACAGTGTCTTGATATTCGATTCAACTGGAGATTTGTTAGTCGATGCGATCACCAACACACAAGTGAAACTCACATCCTCGACTCGAGATATTAGCGACGTCATTTCTAGCCAGCAGCCCCAGTTCATGGTGTACTTGTGAACGCTTCGGATAAAGAACTCCAATGCTCTTTCGTCATTCTTTTCCTTGGCGAGAACCATCCCGTAACTGTAAAAAACGATTAGCAGCCGTCGACATACCGTTCACAAGATCAGTACTCACAGGTATTCAAGCCATCCCTGACTGCCCAACACCTCGTCATCTTCCGTTGTCCTCTCATCGAACCAAGTCGAAAGATATCGCCCAATAACGAGAAGTTGCTTATTTGCCACTGTTCCAAGATCCTGAGGGCCCATAACCATCTCAGTATCCTCCTGCTTGCGCTTCTCCCCCGACATGAACTTGGCGTAGAGGGCAAGGAACAAGCTCTTCTGACTGATCCTGGGAAGAGGTATCGCGGCCGACGAATCGGAAGCCTTTGCCTTTCCCTTTCCAGCTGAAGCATACGCCGGAGAACTGTCCACCCTTGATGCCAGGACACTAGACAGGAGAGAATCGGGGAGGAAGACGGCGGCGCAGCGGTCGTATTCTCTACAGTCGAATAAAGACTTTGCCAGTAGGTATTTGCTCAACTCTTTTGCCTCGAGAGCTGCCTCTTCTGGATCGCTGTTTGAGGTGTATATCGGCGAGATGTATTTGGCACCCGCAGGGTCCAGGTGCTCGTCGTCATCGTCGGTTTCGGGAAGCGCGTTAAGTAGTTCGGCGGCCCTGAATTTGTCTTGTCAACTTGCGCGTCCAGCTATCCATCAACGAATGTTATACGCACCATTTTGAAGACTGATAGAGACACCTCTCTGAGCATTTGACCACGGCGTCTTGGAGAGCTGCTCGCAATTGCGAGACCTCGTGGGCGCTCAGAGCCATCTCGGTCTTGTTTTGAAGGGTTGGTGGGGTAGCTCCTCGTCGGGAGCAAGAGCTGGATTGCGCAGACGCGCTGGCCTCTAGAGCTCGATCAGCTGATATCTCGAGCTGTGTTACGACTTTCCGATCGGTGAATGAAAAGGAAAAGGGCGATATCGGCGACTGGGAGACGAGTTGTAGTTGTCATGAGGGTAGACCTTTGACCGTTATTGGTGATCATATCAACAGTCCAGGCGCGCATGCTAGTCCGTGTCACTTGATAGAAAGCACTGTATGACGCACTGTACCTCATGGGAGACAACACCCGCTCCAGTTGAAAAGTGTCCAAACCCAACTCCAGTAGCACAAAGTCTCAATTATTTGTTCATTCTATAAAAGAAAAGACGTTTCTCATTTGTGCGAGGAGGCTCTTATTCGGGAAATAGTCTGTCAAACCAATATCGCGGCCACTAAACTCACTTACACCCTCCCCTTCCACAGTGAATCCAGTACCACGATGGCGCTCGGGAAAGCGGACGAGGGCCAATACTTGAAGCTGACAGTGAGACTGGCATGTTTATTCCCGATATTTCGGATCATGACGGCATTTATTCATTCTATTTGGATAATGGTTGTAATTCACTTGACAAAAAGGAGGCTATGTGAGGCGAGAAGCTGGACGATATCAACTCGAGCTGGAACCGTTGCAACTCGAACCATAGACAACTGCCGACCAGATCTCACCTGTTCATCAAACGATTATCGAAGAGATAGTACGGGTTTCGCCAGATCAAAGAATCTCCTCATACTTCCCTAGTTGTAACCAGCGGCATACGGCATCGCCCATCGGCTACCCCGAAGACCACACCAGGCCTGCGCGAAACTCTGAAGGGTTCCACCTTTTGAGAAGGTATCATGAGCTACAGTGGATCCGTCAGGATATTCCCATGCCTCTTCTGTTGGACACCAGAAGTCAAGTGCCCCAACTATGTGTTCCTCATCAAGAGTGCCTGTGTCGACTGCCAGGTAAGGGAAACACATCTTGCCATCAATAACACTCAGTTCTGACCGCTCCCTATCCCAGAGTCTCAGGAGACAGCATGGAGGGAACGAGCTGATTGCGACAGACGTCCACGAGACCCTTGTGCGATACCTGCTCGAGAAGTACTCGGAAGTCGGCGGTATCACGTACGAGAGAATCAACGAGTACATTTGGAGCGCTAGGCAGGTCAACGTGGACAACCTCCTCACCGTGGCACTCGACTACATCTTTCGAAATTTCCGGGGTCTATATCACCCCGTCTGCGACGCAGTCGAGGCGGCTCGTGATAGGGGTCCTATCCAGTGGACGCCCGTCAACCTCGCGGAGCGACTCGAGGGGATAAGGACCGAGCGAGAGCGACAACGCCGAGGAAAGACGCCTCTGGATGATTGATGGATCTCGACTGTTTGCGCTAGAGGTAGACATCCCGGGGAAACAGGCCGGGGAGAACGACCCCGGGTAGGTCGGCTTGATGTTGGTCCTGTCTCGAGGGGGCGGACACTGTGCTGGGAGGGTTGTCTGGTTGATGCAGACGTCAACTCTATAGGCTCGAGGGCGAGTCCCTGCATGTGGAAATGGCACCGTTATCTTTCAGATCCGGGATTTTAGTGAATAGCGTTTGAGTTCCCAAGCTCCGCAGCACAGTCTGGTTGAGTCATGGCCGGCTTCTTCCATCCATCCTCGACGGGCACCTTTGTAGGCAATGCCGGTAGTTTCAGGGGAACCGAGTCAGTTGGGGCTGTCATTCACTGTTAGCCCGTTGGATGTAGGTTTCTGATAAGTCGGGTATTTCTCCGTGGGTGGACGCTGATTCCTGTATACCGTCACATAAACCCGTCCGTCCAGCACTTGACACTTTTTTTTCTTGCAACGAGCAAATTTGGACAGAAACCACCAAAGAACAGACATGTATCACAGCATCCAGATGGCCGTGAGCACCCTCGACGTCTCACAGAGAGCGCGTCAGTTGCGACCTCGCACAACCCGGTCCGGCACGTGCGGTACGAATCACCACCACGGTGTCGAGTTCCCTCACCGAGCGAGGAGTGGTATAAGAGAGGGCCAGCAAGACATGAGGGCGCGGAGCGAGCCCGACCTCTGGCTGTATAAGAGCTTGGAGAACAGTATCTTGATGAGCGACGCAACAGAACACCACGGTGACAAAGACGAGAGGAGGGACCAGCCCAAGACGATGCGCTGGCCCTGCAACCACCACTGGGGGAAATGGGCGTGTAACAGATGGGTCAATACGATGGGAGCCAAGTGTCAGGAATGCAAGGTACGCGCAAAGATGTTTCCCCCCTCGTCTCTTTTCTGCCCGTAGCCGTCCTGGTGGTTTTACCCGGCGCATGAGAGACGCAGCAGCTGGCTAACAGGGGGTTGGTTTCTGACCAATCTAGAACCGCGAGGACATGGACAGTACGCCTACGCATACTCGACTGGCGCATATGTACGATGTGGACGTGCTGGTAGAGGGGTTCCGCAACGCAGGGCTCAACGCCGCGTGCGTCGTCGACATGATGAACGACGGTGCGTCAGAGCGAGCTTTACACGACGCCCTCAAGGTGATCCAGGAGAACGACATCGTCTGGCATGACCGCGTGGAGCACATTGTCCTACTGGGCATCTTCCGGTGGAAGAGCGCAAAGGCGAAAAAGACATGAGAACATGATGATTTTGACGACTAGGTTCATTGTGTGTATTGGTAAGGGAATTTGGAGTTTTGGTGTTGGTCGGTCGTTTTGGCGCTTCGAGCCTAGGTAGATAGGTAGTCAATTGAAACTCTAGTCCAGTAGCAAAAGGAACAAACCAATCATTGAAAGTCTCTCTTCATTAAACTTTCAACAATACTAATACACATCATAAAACTATGCAAGGAATCAGCTTGCTCTTTGGGTATCATCGTCTCTCCCCTGCTTCTCGTTCCCTTCTCCTCCATTGAGTCTAGCGTCTCTCCCCCGTGCCTGTTGAACCGCCAACTGCCAGGTTCTGCCACATCTCACCGCCCATTCTGCCCCTCCCCTAGCGCTGTCTTGGGACTCACCGAGTAAATCAAGTGGACAAGCCCCTCCCGCTCCAATTCGCGAATAGGGAAAGAGGGGCACAGCCAAGGTCCCCCTCCTAAACCGTTGTAGCTAATTGAATCAAGCAAAGCAACCTAAGCCAAAGAGAACATGTCCGGTAATTATCGTGCAGCTCCCGAGGCCAATTAATTACTCCCGAACTCCTTTCTTGCTCTTCTCTTCAAAAGGCGGTCTCCGTTTTTTGTTTCTTTTCAACCTCGTCAAACTCACCTTCCTCACGCAAGAATTGACCATGGCTCAAAAGACTACTCTCCAGGAGTTCAACTCTGTCTACCCCAAGCTTGAGGAGGCTCTCCTTGAGCATGCGCGCTCCTACAAGCTTCCCCAGGAGCAGCTGGACTGGTACAAGCGGGTGAGAAACCACCTGCTCCAAAAGCCCAAATGATACACCAAATACTAATGTCATGCTTCCAGTCCCTCGAGATCAACCCCCTCGGCGGAAAATGCAACCGCGGCATGTCTGTCCCCGACTCCGTCTCCCTCCTCCTCGAGAAGCCCCTCTCTGAGGAGCAGTACTTCCAGTCTGCCACCCTTGGCTGGATGACCGAGCTCCTCCAGGCCTTCTTCCTCGTCTCGGACGACATCATGGACTCGAGCATCACTCGTCGCGGCCAGCCCTGCTGGTACCGTCAGGAGGGTGTCGGCATGATCGCCATCAACGACGCCTTCATGCTCGAGGCCGCCATCTACACCCTCCTCAAGAAGTACTTCCGCTCACACCCCGCCTACGTCGACCTCATCGAGCTCTTCCACGAGACCACCTTCCAGACCGAGCTTGGCCAGCTGTGCGACCTGCTCACCGCCCCCGAGGACAAGGTCGACCTCGACAACTTTTCTATGGAAAAATACAGCTTCATCGTCATCTACAAGACCGCCTACTACTCCTTCTACCTCCCTGTCGCCCTGGCCCTCCACCAGCTCAACCTCGCTACTCCCAAGAACCTGAAGCAGGCCGAGGACATCCTCATTCCTCTGGGCGAGTACTTCCAGATCCAGGACGACTACCTCGACAACTTCGGTCTCCCTGAGCACATTGGCAAGATCGGTACCGATATCAAGGACAACAAGTGCTCTTGGCTCGTCAACCAGGCCCTCGCCGTCGCCACCCCCGAGCAGCGGAAGATCCTCGAGGAGAACTACGGCCGCAAGGATGACGAGAAGGAGAAGGTTGTCAAGAAGCTCTACAACGACCTCAAGCTTGAGCAGCGCTACCTCGACTACGAGGAGAAGGTTGTCGGCGAGATCCGCGCTCGTATCCAGAACATTGACGAGAGCGAGGGCCTCAAGAAGACCGTGTTTGAGGCCTTCCTTGCCAAGATCTACAAGCGCAGCAAGTAAGCCGAGTCACCCAATCAAAAAGTAGAAAAAGAAACACAAAAGCAAAAGAAACAGGCGCACATCGCGCCGTTGAAATGCAGAGGTCTTCATCATAGCCGAGCCGAGCCAACAATGAGCGAGCGTCACAACCATATAGACCAGAGATACCTCGAATGAAATAGGTGGAGGAAAATTCACTGATAGCATTGACCAAGGAGATAAGAATAATAATGAACACTTTGTTTCCTTTTGCGATTTTGACATCAAGGACAAGAGCCTGCTCAAGCCTTGTGTTATCGCTGTCCTTCATGGGTTCTATAGTATCCAACCTCCTCCCCTTTTCCCATGACCGGATATATAAGGATATAAGAGAGATCCCAAAGAGATTCGGAAGAAGCCAAGTACAAAGGAAATGAAAATTAGAAAAGATCAGACGTAATACATACGTCTCGACTCAACAGCAACACAACACCCAACTCCTGCCCCGACGCTTCGCTTTCTGGCTCAAAGGTATATGCACCAGCACATACAAGCTGTCCTTTTGATTTCTTCACTAGAATGTGGGTTATCCAAGATGATAGTGAAGGGGAATCTAGTCTAGGCATCATGGGCATTAACTCATGGTCTCATAACGATATTTACTGGTCCGCCTCGAAAGCAGCCCAGTCCATTCTTTCCTCAGTACCTCGATGAGGAGCTTGAGAATCCCATCGTGCCAGCCCGGTTGATGAGTGGCTCACGTGGACGAGAATCACGGCCACGGGACTGATCCAGAGGCTGCGTCATCTCTCGACGGAGAGAACGAATGGGCAAAGGAGGGACGGGAGGAGCACGGCTTGAAGGCTGCTGCATTCCAGCGGTAGATCGACTCCGTGGGCGGCTGCCGGCCGGCATAGAGGAAGACGACGACGACGCAGGGATACGAGGCTGGTTGATGAGACCAGAGCCGCTGCGGCTGTTGCTGTAGGCCATCAGAGGGTTTGGATTGCCGTTAACGAGGTTGATGAGTGGGCCACCTGTTGGAGCCTTGACACCATGGCCCTTGCTTTCTCTGTCTCTCTCTCTCCAACCAGGTGGCTCGGGAAAATCGTTGGAATAATTGAGAAGGGGCTGAGGCTGGCCCATTGGTGGAACGGGAATCTTCTCTCGCTTGGCATCCGCGGTCGTTGGCCTCGTGCTAGGGGCGCGGACGGACCGGCTGCGATAGCGCATCGACTGCTCCTTTGACCGTGTCTCTGTCTTGGTTTCCTGGGGAAATGTAGGCGAAGTAACACCTCCATTCAGCAGCGAAGGTCCCTGAGTAAAGGCAGAGTTGGTGTTGGTGGTAGGAGGGCTGTTGACAGTCCCTCGCTCTGCAATCTTGCGCTTCTCCTCGTAGCCTTGGCCCAGCAACCCAGCAGGAGAGAACTCCTCGCCTTGGGGTAACTGTGGTGCTGTGCGGGAGCGATGTAGAGATTTGGTCTTGGTTAAGACGTTGCGCTTCTGAGTTACCCTGCGTTCGAGCTCCGTCTTAGACTCGTGCTTGTGCTCATGCTTGTGCTCATGTTTGGCTCCATGCTTGTCCTGATCTTTAGACTTCTCGTCAAGAAAGTCCTTTCCAAACTCTTCCAGGGGCTTGTCGAAACGATCCATATCAAGGAGCGGTTGGAAGGCGCCAATGGTATAAGGAGTTTCATCCACAGAGACCTTCAGACGGTGACCCCCCTTTGTGACGGTACTTGTCGATTTCATGGTGCTTGTAGGGGATGTAGTCGGGTCAGAGTTGAGTGAGATTTGTGGTGCCTTGTCCGTCTTGAAGTCAACTTTCTTGTTGACAAGGTACCAGCTTCGCCAGCTTTGCACCAGTTCAAAGAAGCGCTTGGCCAATTTGCCATCCTCGGCGCAGAAGAAATGAACAAAGTTCTCGCCGTTGGGGAAAACAAAGGTTTTCTGCTGACTCTTAACAGCATAGCAGAAACGCCGGGGTGCTTTAAGATGGCGTCGAACCTCGCTCTCTCGAGGGGTGTAGATGTCAAAATCAGACAAGTGGCATAAAACAGTGCTGTCCTTGTCTGAGGGTTTAGAATCAGGCTTCTTTGACGAATACATCTGGCCTGACTCCAACAAAGTGATCCATCGCTTATTCCACTTTCCTGGTCGTGACGAATGGTACATCTGCAGAGTGAACCCTGGTGGAGCAGTTGGCGTACGAGGGACCGAGTCGATATCGAGGTCGGCATCGGAGCTTCCAGAGATGTCATTGGTGACAACAAGCAGCGAATTTTGCTGGTCACGGTCCCATGAATTCATGACATCACGAATGCGTTCATAGCGCCGGAGGCGGCGCTCGAGTCCGAGCTCGACATAGCACTCGATTATCACACTCTCCTTGGGGTTGATATCGTGGGTAGTGAGATTGGCGGTCGAGTAGAGAATGTCCATAGGCGAGGTATCGGGAGTGACTGGAAGGTTGATGACGGATGAAAGACATCGTACACATACGCGCTGGACGAGTCGTGAAATTAGCACCGCTGGGGATTTCGACTCATAGGAATGAAACTCACTCTTTCGCCTCCATTACTGGCAGATGTAGGCGCATCAATGCCTGGCACAATGCCTTTACCACCCTGCTCTATAAAGCTCATCTTGTCTGGAGATGAAGAATCCTCGAGGCTGTTGGAACGGCTGAAGTCGATAGAGAAAATAGTTGGTGCCCTCGGGCTTGGCGTGCCGGCTTGGCTCGTAGTAGCATTCGATCGCCTGCCGCGAGACAAGAAAGGAAGCCTGTCGAGGAAAAAGAATCTGGTGAACTTTGGCGATGGAGTCGCAAGGTGGGCGTGGATGCGAGCGAGGTCACGTTTCCTCTGCTCAGCGAGAATGCGATCAGTTTCCGCTTCTAGGCGAGCAACCTCGTCAGCCCAGCGTTCTGCTTCTTGCTCTTCCTGACGATGACGGTCGGCTTCCTCGCGCTCGAGCTGTGCGGCGCGCTCTGCGGTTTCTGTGTTTATGCGAAGCGCAAGAAGGTTGCGACTCTTGAACCGAGCGATGTCACTCGCCGATGGGACGGTACGAAGAATAGGTGACGATGCTAGAGGTGACTTTGGCGCGGACGATCTTGAGGCGGGAGAGTTGGACGGCGTTTTCTTTGGCTGATCCCAATCTCGAGTGCGACGGCGACCACGGCTCGGGCTTCGAGTAGGAGTTTGAGGACGGCTGTGACTATGAGCTGGCCAGGGGAGTTGCGCAGAAGAAGAAACCGGACGAGACAACGGGAAGTTTGGTGATTTAGGCGTCAGGGTGAACAGGGGGCTAGACAGGGGACTGGGGAGGGGCGGGATGGCGGGCGAGGGGGCCCTGGGAGGTCTAGACGCTAAATTTAAATTGCTGGATGCGCTGGCAAAACTGAGAACCGATGGAGATGGTCGAGGAGAGAGCGCTGGTGACCGACACAACGATGGCACCGGTGATGACGAGCCTTGGCGACGTGCCGTGGCTCCATTTCCCACGGCGCCCACCGCAGCTCGTGGAGCCAAACCACCAATGACCCCTGTTACACTCTCCGCGAGGCCCTTGAAGAGCGCGACTCCACGAGCGCCAGCTGAAACAGAGGAAACGGGAGGCGGCGCCGGCTGGCCCTGAACCTGAACCTTGGGCGACAGCAGAGGACGCCCACGCATAAAAGTCGCAGAGGCGACACTCTTGGACCGACGTCGACCAACGGGCCGTCCTAGAAGAGTTGGCGTGTCCAGGCGGGGATAGCAATCTCCCTGAGCCAGATGGCTCCCCTCTGAAGGTGGTCCGCTATACACGTCAAACGCCCGGCGCTTTAACGACGAGGCACTCTTCCCCCGGAGACTCCGTAATCGCGACATTTTTGGGATGGGTGGCTTCACGGCATCATGCGGTTGATCCCAGGCGTCTTCGAATTGCAGCGGGGCCACCGCCGCCATGGTCGTCGAGGACGCCGCCATTTGGATGCGGGCCGTCCTCGTCTGTCGCCACTAAAGAATCGGTTCCTGCAGTGGACGACGGACCCTGGATGTGATGGCGGGCGCTTCTGCAGCCCTATCGTAGTCCCCGAAAGGCCCTTCGGTGCAAGGTTGTCGGATCGATCCGCTGTCGGTCGACAATAGATTGGGCGACAGCTCGAATATCGCTTGCGATCGTCGGCAGGGGTTCTCGTATTTGTTTCTGTACCTTCTTCTTCCCCACAGAACCGTTGAAAAGTCAATTGACAGCTGGACTAATTAAGTCGAGGAAGACGGCGTCGTGTTGTCGAGATGGTACGTATCGGTCTAGTAAGGGCCAAGTAAATCGAGCGGGAGGATCGGTCCCCCAGGGCGGGAAAGGGACAAGGGCGACAATCTCGACAAGGGTTCAACGGTGATGAAGCATTTCGACATTTGCAGCTGATGAAACGTGAGTATTGAAAGTGATGGAAGAAGAAAAAGGATTAAACATCTGGGGTAGCAAGTGAAATGTCAAATCACGAGGAAGCAAAAGGAAAGAAAGATCAGGGAGACGCCTTCCCAGATAACAGAAGCAAATATTAAGAGGCAGGTTCAACGCTCAACGTTCCCCCCACCGCGTAAATGGAGGCTTCAGGTTCCAATCTCTCCCTCGAGGGGTCTCAAAAAGACGAAGCCCATGCAATGCCGCCAGCTGCAGATGGTATGTGCTTCACTGAACGTCCAAACCGTCTGGCATGAAGCCAGATTCATATCCCCCGCCCCAAGAGGCCGAAGCACAAAGTTCCGCCCTCTTGGGCCTCGAGAATCCATTCCAGTCTCGGTCAACGCTTGGAGAGAAACACAATGAAGACAAGTCTAACAATCTGATGGATGGCTGGGACTGGACAGAGGTAGTGATTGCACAGCTGAACAGATCATGGGGCTGAGCCGAAAGAAGAGAGACATGCATAGCATACGATCAGGTACCTATGCACCTTAAAGTGCTATTGACTTCGCTGACTGCAGGGATAAAGGAGCAATTCGCAGACTTCTAGACATTACGGGTCGTACTAAATAGCCAGCTTCGTCGATTCAGCCGCTACCTTCGATAGTCTCTTCCTAATAAAACGCGTCCCAGAGACCCAAGTTCGAGATTCGCTCCTATACATGCCACGAGGTATTGTGCGGGTGCCAAAGCGAGACAAGACTCCCTTTTCTCCAGCACGACTCAATCTTGAGGAAAGCATGTACCTCAAACATCAGTTCCAAGACAATCAGCCCGCCAAGCGTTCCCCAATCGGCTTCAACGGCATGCGCCCTTACTTGCGAAACGCGCGAACTTCGCGCCGCCACCAGCCCTTGAAGTCGCACGCCGAAACGTCGATCCCCAAGTCCCGCAGCGCCTTTGTGCTCAAGTGACAGTCGTACGGGCGCTGGACACTGGCATTTGGATCATTCCCCTCGGTGTTGGGCTTGATGCCCTCCGTCGACAGACCCATAATTTCTCCGAACAGCTGGACGATCTCGTACTTTGTCATGCGATCTTCGCTCGAGAATTGGAGGATATGGGGAAGACCAGCTCTATCGCCAGGTGCGGTGTCGAGATACTTGACAGAGATGTCTGGTGTGCAGTGTCAGTAAGCCTCTATCACCTGTCGTGAATGAGTTGAGGAGATACACCGGCCAACGATGCGCCATCTGGCTCGAAACATCATGACTAGAGGCAGAGTGAAACATACCGTGGCAGACCCGTCCAATGTCTTCGGTATTGGTGGGATACCGGATGGCCCAATGATCCATATTGACCTCAATCCCTTGTGTCTGAGCCTTCCACAAAGCATCCATCAGGACGTTGACGGCACTCTCGGCTGGCGTTTCAGCATTGCCGTACAAGACGGGGACTCGGAGCACGACCCCCAAGCCCTCCTTGCCAGCCTTTGAGAAGGTCTCCAACACGGCACGCTCGCCATCCAACTTGGTTTGGCCGTAGAGGTTGGTCGGCCGCGGCTCGGCGTCGGCTTCATACGGAGCATCTCCTGGCACTCCAGGGAAGACGTAGTCGGTTGAGATGTAAATGACAAAGATGTCTCTGTCTGCTGCCAGCTGAACGAGGGACTTGCTCGCCGCCACATTGAGGGCTCTTGCAGCCTCTGGGTCTTTGTCAACCTTGTCTGGGAATCGCTGAGCAGCGCCTTATCGTTCTCGGTCAGTGGTAGTAGAGCAAGGCCAGGGTGGTGTTGGCTTACAGTGAACGATGACCTGCGGTCTAGTCAAGGCACAATGTTAGCTTTCAAGGTCAGAGTAACAGAGAAACAGGCATTAGCACTTGGTCTCTTCAAGAAGGCCTGCTACTTCAGATTCATTGCTGAGATCAACCTTGAGGGTGCTGATTCCATCTGCGCGAGAATAGCCTGTTCCCTTGACATTCCAGCCCCGCAGTCCAAACGAAGCCGAGACTTCGCGACCCAAGAGGCCAGTAGCACCGGTGACGAGAACGGTTCTTTCAGACATTGCGATTAACGGATATTTTGAGAAATATTGCGCAAGTTCGATGAATGTAATGTGAGAATACAGGTGAGAGTTGAGGCGTCATACCTCAAGGTGGGGGGTTTGGAATATCGTGAGGTGAGGGGCAGGTTGGACGTCAAGGTGACATGAGCCCTGTTGACCGCAACAAGAATGGAAAGTCGACGTGCCAATCATGGCTGAAAATATTGCAGTATTTGAGAACATTATAGAATTCATATAGAAGATTTATGATCATATGGACATAAATACATCATAAAGATTAGAGGACACCTGTCATGGTTTTATGCAACATGTTCTTTCTTTATTGATCGTGATTATCACTACTTTACAGCTAAAGGTCAAATAATTTAAATATTCTAAAATCTACTCTACAAGCCCAACCCAAAACAGAATCTAGAAGCGATCATGACTGGCACGCGGCCCAAAACCATACCTAGACGACTCGGTCTCGCTGTCGTCTCTTAAATGTGTCGCCGGCACCCTCTCACCGTACTGCACAGCTACTTCAGAAGTCTTGAGAATACCGTTATATGTCATAATCTCTTCCTCCGAGTTGGTAGGCGAGTGTGATCGAATCTCAGATCGGCCCTTGATATCCTTGAGTGGGAACGGTCCCGCGAGACTGCTCCGAACACCTGTGCCACCACGCGATCGCTTCGCTGTTCCCGTTGCTGTCGACCGTCCGTAGCCATCCCGCGTCGACGAGTATTTGTTTCCGGAAGACTTGAGTGCTGAGAAGAACTTGGGGAACCACTGAAGGAAGAGAGGTCGAAGAGCCGGCGCCGATGCCGTAATGATGGCCAGGTTTGTCTCGACGGCCGAGTACGTAAATCGAATATCGTAGCTCCAGTCTAGATCCGGGTCCATTATGTCGGTAAAGTAGGCCGTTTCGATGAGCCAGGACATTCGGAGGATACTCATGATAGTAACACTTGAAGAGTCAGCAAACAGTTACTCATCTTGAAGTCTTTTTACTTACGCTCCTCCAAGGACAAACACTCCAATGATTGCCGCCCTCACCTTGAGAGGAAGCTTCAACCCCAAAAAGATCCAAAACGGCAGAACAAGAACCAAGACATCGGTCAAGATAGTAAGACTCGATGTGGCGATGTAAAAGGCATTCTGGTTAATGCACATTCCATCCGGTCTTATGCTCACATGCTTCATACGGTCCCAAAAGTAGCTGACAGGCGTACACTGGAAGACGCAGGCAAAGAACATGGCCACCATCTGGCAGAGGTTGAAGATGAGGAGGCTGATGATGCAAAGGCGGACCTCGCGCTTTTGGCCGCCGAGACGCATGAGGAAGAGGAGGACCGACGTTTTTACGAGGGCGAGGATCGGATTGTAGAGGATTTGGATTGTGAAAGCCCATTTCTGGCCGAGGACAAAGTCTTGGGTTATGGGGATGTCTTTCTTGTGGATGCCGATGTAGTTGAGGCGCATCGAGTAGTAGGAGCAGATGGTTTCGGCGATAGATAAGGCCTAGTCTTGTTAGTTTGTAGATGTGATTGGTAAAGTATGGATACAATATACCATTGCCATAGTAATCAGCAAGTCATCTAAATATCGTCAGTATCATATCAAAAAAGCAGAATGTACCAACTCACCCCAGCTGTATTGCTTCGTAGAGAAGCGCCCATATATACGAAGAACCCAAACACAAAAGGCCAGTATAGGAAAGAAGAATAAGACGAAATACCCAATCTGCTGAAGCCGCGAGTAAGGATACCCATCGTCAATCGCCTCGCCATCAGTGGCTCTCTTGTGCAGCTCTCCAACGAGCCTCTGCACAGCTCCAACATCCATCGAAGTTTGAGAACCAGCTCAAGAAGGCTTAAATACGTTTGATAAGGCTAACACGACAAAACAGTAAAGAGAAAAGAGAGTTCAGAAAGAGGGAATGGGTCATGTTGATCTCCGCTCAGGGTGTTAGATCTACCTATATGCCGTATCATGTCGCAAGCTAGACCTTCAGGAGAAACAATAAAAAAAAAAAGAGGAGCTGACGCATCGCACCACGCTTCAGACATATTTTCCTGCAGAGGGCGGCTGAAGCCCGTTCATTGATGGATCCTCCCCCCGTACGAAGAACGAACCGGAGGCTGTTCCTTGCTGTAAGAGAGTATGGAAGCGGGAGAAGGAACATGAGAGTACGCACCGGGGTCGTGGTCCAAGTGGCGAACGAGTAAATGGGCTGAATCTCACGGGCCCCACGGAGGGTAAATAGGTTGTCCCCTGCATCATGGGATCAAACTGCGTGTTTCAGTCGTCGAGGTTGGATGTTTGAATCCACAGACTAGATGTCCAAGACTCGACGAGTGTAGTCGATATACGAGTCTATAGTGGGTTATAGCTGCAAAGAAGGCATTCGATAGAGTATTTCATGTCGATCACTGAGCTAATTCTCTAAAAACAACGCGGAATATCATACATGCTTCTCCAGAAGCTATCTCCAGTGGTGTAACAATGACCGTTTCTTGTCATGATCCGACATCTGGCTACGACTTGACAAATCGCCCGCGCGTATTAGTTCCGTCGACTAGAACCAACTCTTTAGTCTCCTATAACGACATGTCATTATATCCTTGCTAGTAGAAATCAGGGTCGGCGATCCTTTGGGGCCCGTTGGCGGAGGGTTCCCACTTTGCGAGTAAATCAGATGTTTCCATCGGCAATGACTTCCTTTTTCCCCATCTCGTTAATCTAAGAAACTTGAGTTTCTTTAATTGCAAGAAAAAAGGAAACATGATCATCCAGGCGATCCATCTAATCAATCAGAGTTTACAGGTCAAGATGACAAGGAACTTGACTCAACCTTAACCTTCAACACCAACATTGACAATATCAAAATCACCAAACCCGAAGATAACTACCGAAAGCTCCTACTCGAGTCATTTCTTGATTGCTCATAAAATCAGGGGCAGAAAATCATCGTCTCCCCCACTTCCTGCTCTGTTACAGAAGGCTTACTCTGCAGGCCGCATCGATCTTTGAGAGATCCTAGCTCCCCTCTCTGCGTCTACCAACAAGCCTCTTCCTTGCATTTCATCCCGGCATATCAAAGGACTGGAATCCAAACCGTCTAAGCAAGATTTCGTCCTCTTAGTGAGGGTCTCGATTGATCTCCATCCAAGGATCAAGCCTAATTAAATTCTTCGCCTGCAGCGGCTATAGATAAAATGTTGCGATGCTTGGGTCGCGTGAGCTGTCACTCAAGAACGTACTCAGTCAGACTCATTACCTTATTCAGAATACTACATGCCACAGCTTGCTTCTAGAAAACCAAACTATGCATTAGCTCCCGTTGTCAGTTCATCTGTCAACTCGAGTGGCGTTGCATCCAAATCATGCTCCTGACAACCCGCCTCGCCTCCGCTAGCCAGCCTCGAAGCGATGAAACATCACCAGCTCATATTAGTGGAGCTCACTCTTGTTCAGCTTATCGAACCGTCTCTTCCCTACATCGATCAACAATCGTCAATCTTCAGCCTCTTTGACAGGGTCTTTTCGAGAGCCACAATTCATCCACGAACTACGTCTCAGCAATGGCAGCAAGGCTTACTCCCCCCTTGACAATCTTGGCGAACCCAAGCTTCTGTTCCTAGAAAATCATCAGATTCCATCCGGTGTCTCCTTCGTGCTAGTGGCATATCGCTCAAGTCTGTTGGTTGTGTTGTCGGGGAATCCTCCGCCCACAACCCGGACCCTTCTCGTTCATGCTTCTTGACCCAGAACCAACAGAGTTCCACTCTCCATGGTTCCCAACTATGGCATGCCTTGTCTCTGCTCCTGAAATATCTCCAACCTCAGCCCATGGCGTGGTTCCTGGTGCTAGTTGGCAGCTCCATCGCACCCACAGCTCGTCATGCCTTCTCGACGCTTCCCTCGAGCTGTGGCGTTTATAGAAGGGCCACGGATTCCGCCTCTATCAGGCTAGTCTTTAGCTTCTAGACCTCCATCGCCAGTCGTTTGTCTCTCTCGGTCACCATGTCTGCCATGCGGTTCTTTACCTTGGCGGCGCTCGCTAGCGCATCCTTTGCCCAGACCATCAGAGTTGGTGGCAAGGACATTCGTGAGTCTTGATGGATCACATACTGAAACCAAGCTAACACGATTTAGCCGTCGACAAGTCTGATATTGCCCCAGCCAGTGAGGTCGTCTCCAGGAGTTCCTCAAAGGCCAAGGCCCCTCTCTTCCTCGATGAGTCTACACAACTCACCGATAGGGTCCTCAACAACCTTACCTCTCTTGGACTCTCTCATATTGAACTTTTCGAGTTCGACAATGACAAAGAAGAGACAATCCAAAGACGAAGCCTCTTTGGTCAATGCAAGACAGCCCCTGGAGACGACTACTTCCCAAGCGACAAGCTCTGGGCCGTATTCGACTACCTCCTTGGCGATGCCCTCCAAAAGACAGTCCCGTATGCTTCGGTCTGTTACGAGGACTCCGAGTTTGGTAATTACAACAAGGCCAAGTGCGACTATCTCATGAACAACTGGTTCAACAACTCCTACGTCCCAACTGAGGATCCCACTGCTGTCAACGCCGTCTTGTATCAGGGCCAGTCCTGTCTCCCTCCGTCTCTCTTTGCATCTGCCAAGTCTTGCACTGTCGGTGGCTACCCTCTGTACACGGTTGATGCTACAAATGTTGCCCACATCCAACTCGCCATTAACCTGGCCCGCAGTCTGAACCTGCGTCTTGTTATCAAGAACACCGGTCACGACTTTGGTGCCAAGTCTACCGGTTACGGCGCCTTGTCCATCTGGACTCACAATCTCAAGTCTATTGAGGTCTATGAGGACTATGAGGAGGGCGACTACAAGGGCCCTGCCGTCAAGGCTGGAGCTGGTGTCCAGGCCTATGAGGTCTATGAAGCTGCTAAGGAGCATGGTGTCACTCTCATCGGCGGAGAAGGCCAGACTGTCGGTGTCATGGGTGGCTTCATCCAGGGCGGCGGCCACGGTCCTCTCTCTGGAATCCATGGCATGGCTTCCGACTCTGTCCTTTCCTTCGAGGTTGTTACTGCTGATGGCCACCTCGTCACCGCCAGCGAGAGCTGCAATTCTGACCTCTTCTGGGCCATCCGTGGAGGAGGTGGTGGTACTTTTGGCGTCGTGACCTCCGCTGTTGTCAAGGCTCACCCCAAGGTTGCTGTCGCCACCTTGACCTTTGCCTTTGCCTCTGGCGTTGATGGTCTCACTGACGAGGTGTTCTGGAAGGGTGTCAAGGCATTCTGGGACCGCTTCCCTGAGTACGCCAAGGACAATGGCAACTACGAGTACTTCCTCATCACCAAGACCGAGACTGGCTACAGCTTCTCCATGCAGCCCTGGTTCGCTCCCAAGTTTACCGTGGAGAAGCTCAAGAAGCTTGTGGCTCCCCTGTTTGCCGACTTTGAGGAGCTCGGCATCAGCATCAAGCCCGAGTACACCGAATTCGATGACTTCTACCCTGCTTGGCAGGCCTCGTTCCCTCTTGAGGGCTGGGGCAACCCAGCCATCCGCCAGGGAAGTCGTCTGTTCCCCGAGGAGAACTGGGCAAATGAAACCATCATCAGCAAGACCTTTGATGCCGTCAAGCGCAGTATCGAGGACTACGGCTGGTTCATCGCCTTCAACCTCTACGCCGGTCACGAGGGATACCCCGACACGGCCGTCAACCCAGGCTGGCGAACAGCTCTCGTCCACGGAATCGGCGCCGTCTTCTGGGACGTCACCGCCGATGAGGAGACTAAGAAGAACATTTCTGACAGCCTGACCAACGACTACATCCAGCGATGGCGAGATGTTACCCTTGGTGGCCACGCTTACTGCTCCGAGAGCGACTACATCGAGCCCGACTTCCAGCACTCGTTCTGGGGCAGCAACTGGGAGCGTCTCGTCGAGATCAAGGAAAAGTGGGATCCCTATGATGTCTTTTATGCCACTAACGGTGTTGGCTCGGACAAGTGGGAGCTGCAGGACAAGATCTTTGGCAACTTGCCTAATCAGAACAGCAAGCTTTGCCGAGTGTAATAGGGGTCATGTATTTGTAACTATTCAGACCTCCTAGTAAAGCAATGTATTATATCAACCGTTGAAACTCATTTGCACTGTTTTCTACTTGACAAATTATCTAATCTCAGTTTGTGGCCTTCATCTACATTGAGGATGATTTGACATTCCTGACAGGGTGTAGCATTCCCAGTCATGGTTGGATAGGGGGTCAACGGACACTGACACATCAGGCTTCCCCTGGTTTTTTACCCGTATTCGCTTCAATAAAAGCTTGTGAGGAAGCGAGTCAGGCAGTATCACCCTTGCTTCTTCTTCTTAGGAATACGACTTGATAAAGATTCCCCCTGGGCTATTGTCAGTTTGATTGGCACCATTCTATAAGGTTATCCTCATAGCCATGCACTTTACTATTGGATAGTTCGCTCTATGCTTCCCTGCCAACTTAAGCAATTGTGATTGTTTCAAATATGACCCTAGATATCCGGATGATTGGCCACTTACTCGTTAATCCACGAATGCTTAGTCGAATAAATATCTCTATGGAGAATAGCTAGTAAGTAGGTAGCTATTTAGAAAAAAACCTGTGACACCTAGGCTTAGTAAAGGCGATAGTAAACCTTACTTAATAATAAACTAGTTATGGTATTAAATTACTTATATAATCTGATCTCCCTTAGGTAAGGGTCTGATTTCCTAGGTGGGCAGTTCGAAGCCTAACTATTTTGTGTTTTATGTTCATTCTACAAGTACATGGTTGGGGAGATTGTTTCTTGGTGTTTAGTACATAGTAGGACACTGACATCTAGCAGCGACATTAGCACACCATAGACTAGTAGAAGTTCTATTACAGAAGAGACAAGATATACAATAAAAGAAGATAACCACTAGCCCCATAAAATTAAAATACAAAGGCTGTTAAAATGTCCAAAACACAGTCCAGTTCTCACATATCCAGTGTCTAGGGTAGCCATCTCCGATAACCTTATCGTCCAGGCTCCACCCAATTTTCTACACCTTGACCAGCCTCCAACGTCACAACCTCTACCTTTCCAATCCTCCAACCTCTCATCACAATGCCGCCCAAGCGCATGACAGCGAACCCCGTCAAGCCGGCGCGTTATCGCGCCGGTAAGCCTACAGGCGCAGAATCCGACTCCGACTCCGATGCCAGCGATTCTGAGACGCCCGCCGAGCCCGCGCTCCCTCCGCCACCAAAAGCGACCAGTGCCGGAAAGATCTCGAGCAACCTGGGCAAAGTCGACCTGAACGCGCGCAGGAAGGAGGCTGAGGCCGCTGAAGAACGGCGACTTGCCAGGGAAAAGGCTGAGAAATTGGCCGCCGAGGAAGGCTTCGTGACGGAAGAGGAGGAAGAGAGCGAGGAAGAAGAGGATGACGAAGATGAAGAGGAGAGCGAATCCGAGGAGGAGAGCAGCGAAGACGAAGCCCCGCGACGGTTAATGATCCGACCAAAGTTCATCCCCAAGAACCAGCGAGGAAACGTAAAAGACCCCGCCCAACAAGAGGAAGAAGCCCGTCAAGCAGAAGAGGAAGCCCGCAAGAAGGCCGCCGACGAGCTCGTCGAGGAGCAGATCAAAAAGGACCTCGCCGCGCGCGCAGCGGGCAAGAAGCACTGGGACGACGACGAGAACGAGGATTCAGACGTGGACACGACCGACGGGCTGGACCCTGAGGCTGAAGAGGCTGCCTGGCGCGTCCGCGAGCTCAAGCGTCTCAAGCGCGCGCGCGCTGCCATCGAAGAGCGCGAGAAGGAGCTTGCAGAGGTGGAGCGACGGCGCAACTTGACCGAGGAAGAGCGACAGGCTGAGGACGAGGCTTTCCTGGCCAAGCAGCAAGAAGAGAAGGAGGGCAAGGGCAAGATGTCGTACATGCAGCGGTATTTCCACAAGGGTGCCTTCTTCCAAGACGAGATGAAGGCTGCTGGTTTGGATAAGCGAGACATCATGGGCAGTCGGATTCAGGATGATGTGCGGAACCGAGAGGCTCTGCCAGAGTATTTGCAGCGTCGCGACATGGCCAAGTTGGGTCGCAAGGGCGGTACCAAGTACAAGGACATGCGCACCGAGGATACGGGTAGTTGGGGTAATATTGATGGTGGTCGAAGGAGAGGAGGAGGGGGCAAGTTTGAAGAGGATGAGCGATTCCGCCCAGATGATGATCGTTTCAAACCCGACGAGCGGAGCGCAGGAGGTGCAAATGCCATTCCCCTTGGCTCGCGTGACGATCAGAGGAAGGGAGATCGACGAGACAGAGATGATGGGTATCGGGATAGGAGAGACAGGGACTCGTATCGTTCAAGAGACGATAGCCGAAGGAGGTCACGGTCGCGATCACGGTCGCCGCGTCGTGATAGAGATGAATATCGCAGTCGTCGAAAGCGCAGTACATCACGCGACGACGACCGGTATGAGAGTGACAAGAGACGCAGAGTGGATGCCAGGTAGGCCTTGGCCTGGTCTTGGTTGATATAACATTAATAATACCCAACACGGCCATTCATCGTTCCATGATCCCTCCCTCGTCTTTTTACGTGGCTCGTTACATTACATACAGTCAGATGTGACTTCTATCTCTATATCCTCACAATCTCGACGCGAGCTCGGTTGAATATTTGATGACCCGTCATCTCTTCGCTGCCGCCATCAGGCACTGTGGGCGGATGCAGCGTCATGCGTGCGTATGTACCGGCGCCTCGACGCTTGGAGAGGTAACCTGGGTTGATGAGAAGGACACTTTCAACGACCTAGATATTAGTTAGCATAATGTTAGCTCGAGAAGGGCGTCAAAACGTACCTTGGCGAAAGGAGGTAGTAAGCTGGGAACCATCATGACATCTGGTCGCACATTGACCATCTCGCCCAGTTCGAGATAGCTCACATCAAGCACAGCGCCCGTAGCAATACCTTCCTCCGTGCCTGTCTTGGGAAGCTTAGAGCGATCTGTAGGCGGGAATAGGGGGAAGTAATGTCGCTGCTCAACCAGGTAGCGACAAAGCCGACTCATGAGGTCACCGCCGGGTTGGGGACCGCCACGAGAGACCACCTCCTCAGAGCGTAGCTGTGAGAGGATATCTTGGGACGAGACACCCAGAACAAGCTCGTTTATCGATAGGGTCATGGGGTTCGTGACGATACGTACTGCCTTGGGTAGGCCGAGCTCTTTTTTAGGGATCGAGTCTTGCGGCCATGAGACGTGCTTTGCTAGTACATCTCGTACAGAGGGAACGAGAATGATGGTGATTGCAGGGTTTGAGGAGACGAGGCGGTTGAAAGCAGGCGAGACGAGGTACTTGAATACAGTCGTCATGGTAGCAGTGTCAGGGTCAAAGTTGGCCTCTTCAGGGAGGTCAAAGTCACCCGTCGCGATAAGGGGGTGGTCGACATCGAGGAATGGGCCAGTGAGAACAAGCGCATCGGCATAATTGTCGGCCGCTTGAGTGCATAGGGCGTGAAGAGGCTCAAAGTCGAGGTTATCGTCTGCCGTGTATGGACCAGACGCGAACAAGACGTTCAGGGGGGCAGGTTCAGAATCTTCATCCATGGCATCGGGTCCACCGCGAAGTCGCTCGCGATGCCCCTCGAGTGCTGAGGGTAGAGAGGCGGCGTTAGGAAGTAGAGGGATATCGAGAATCTCCTTGACGACGAATTCAGTCCCAGAGGCATTGGTGCCTCGAAGTGCCACAATCTGACCAGGGAAGAAACACCAGCTGCGGACGTGATCCATCTTCAGGGGCACTCTGAGACCCATTCCAGCTCGTCTCGACATTTCAAACACCAACGAAGCAGTATTGAGTTTTCCCTCTGTCGAATCTGACGCAATTCGACCAACAGCAACAACTTCAGTAGTGCTCTGGGCTGCAGCGCTACCAAAAGCTGCCTCATCTAGGCCATGGTGTTCCTGGATAAGCGCCATGAAGCTGTCGATCCTGTCGTCGAGGATCTCGCTCGTTTCTGAAATCTTCATCACTAATGGCTTATATCCGAGCTTCTTCTGGTCGGAACCGGCTGTGAGCTTTACGCGCGGCTCGGAGAAGGGCGCAATCGGTGGTTCGGCTGCGGCGAGGCGGTCGTTGAGGATTTCGACAACTTCTCCGGGGTTCGCTCGATCGTTGAAAGATGTAGGTCTTCTGAATGTTAGCTGTGGACATGGAAAAACCACCAAAGGGAAAAAACATACGGGAGTCCATTCATAGACTTTAGTTGTTCGCTCATCCCCGTGGCTGGCGAGCTTGTCAACCCCTTGGGAGTCTCCATCTTCCTCTTGAACGCACTCCCAGTCGGAAGCGTTCTGCTCAACTTGCCCCCCGACCCAGGCGTACTCGGCACCAGTCCATCTAACATGCCAAACACATCACCGCCCTTCGCACCACCCCTCGGTGTACCGGCAACCTTCCTCTCCGTCTTGACGTGTACCTGTCGTTGTGTTTTTTCGAGCTCATCCTGGATGCTCTGCTTGAGATTGCGCAGCCCCTCAAGCGTCACGATCTGGGCGTCTGTATCGAGTTTGATGCAGTACGACTCCCACTTGAAGAAGAGATCCTCGGGGGAGAGGCTGTGGAGACGCATGATAGATTGGAGCTCGCTCAGAACATCGGGCTCAAGCGGTTTGTTGGGGGAGAAGCGGTCTTGGAGGTCTGCGTCGGCCATGGTGGGCGACGGAAAAGCAATGGAGGCGACAGGGGATAATGATTGATAGATTTCCGCTCTTATCACAAATTCGAGTGTTTCTCTGAGAGTTGGGAAGAAAGTTGGTCGTTATAGTGATGGTGGTTGGAGGGCTTAATTTTGGACGCGAGCAGACGCGTCTCAGAATCCAACCGCGTTAAGTGAGTGGAGATAGAACACAGTCCTCGCATACAGTGTGAACACGGTACTAGAGGCGCTGACTGTGTGCCAGATTCGAGGCATCAAGTCTCACAATGAGCAATGGACATGTGTGAAAAGTAATAGATATTTCATACAAATCATCAATTATGCCTTCATAAGGCTGCTAAGCTACTACATAGGTATCATTCCACAGGCAAACGCCGTTGCCTTATCCATAAAAAGTCCATCCAGCGCCATCTATGTATGTAGTATCATGCCCTCGTGTCTTTAAACACGTAATTCTGTGCTGTTGATGCCCTTCATGTACCCATTGTCCAACAAAGCTCTATCATACTGTAAAACTCCTTTCATAATCCATCAGAGGCTACTCCTTAGCCTCCTTGACAGTGACTGCCTCTTTGGCAGTGGCTCTCTGCTCCATGCTCCATTCGGCAAACACATCATCAGAGCCGTTGTAGCCAAAAGCCAGGGCACCATCTCGAGGAGGTGAGCTGGGCATGATACCATCGGTGCTGAGGAAGTTGCCAAACTCAACTATCGTGCTCTGTGTTACTTCCATGTTCGGCAGGCTGGAGAAGTCGAATTGGGTGTTATCCAAGTCGAAGTTTGGTTCCGAGAGCAACTGCGTAATGGTCCGACACGTGGGGGTATCAAAGAGGTTTTCAACGTTCAGTCGCGGGCTCCGCCTAAGACCCGCGGAACGAGGAGTCTTGGTAGGCGTTTTCTGAAGCAGTGCTTGCTGGCTAGGAGACATCATCCCCCTCACAGATCTAATAGATCGTGAAACGCTGCGGGTGATGGGTCGGTGATTTGGTGTAGGACGTGTAGGAGTTTTGAAGGGAGTGGTTTGCGCCTCGGCTTTGGACTTGGGCGGAGGAGTAGAAGGACGAGCCGGACTGTGGAACAAGGCCTCCAGGGCGTCTTGTTCACTTTGTCTCTCGCTGCGAGTCTTGGCTTTGGATTTGGGTGAGGGAGTAGAGGGCCGAGCTGGGCTATGGAACAGGGCCTCCAGGGCATCTTGTTCATTTTGTCTCTCGTCACGAGCCTCAGTGGCCACGTTCTCCTTCTCCACGGCGATTTCCTTGTCCTGGCGAGACTCTGTCACCTTGACAATGTTGGCATCAATCTCTCCAAGAGTCTTCGGAGCCGGGTCCTTCTGTGGTGAGGAGAACAGCAAACGCCGAGTGTTCCCAAGGTCGTCATCAATGTCCATTTCGATGGGGCTCTCAGCTGTCCCAAGTCCTCTGGAACTTCTGGAATGGGTTGACCCCGGGTTTGATCGATTCCCGTCGTGGTTCGGTAACCCATCGAAGTTAGGGAGACCGAGGGTGTTGCCCATTGGTACATCGCCTCTCTGTTCCTTGGTGGGAACAATAGAGCTAGACTGCTTGGGTGAAGATGGCTCGATAGGGCCGATAGGATCTGTCGTTGGGTAGGCCTCAGAAGTAAAGTTGGGGTAAGAAATACTCTTTGTGCGAGCCTTCTTGGCCTTTGAGGTTGAGGGGTTGGGGTTGGTACTGGAGCCACGCTTCCGTCGGCTTTGGCCCAAGGGCCCGAAGGCGTTGTCCCATTTATCTTGGGGCCGGTGGATTCGGTATTTGGCTATCCAGATACCACAGGGATTGCAGAGAAGTTGTTCTGTCCAGGCATCTCGAATATCCTTTAGGCCCAGTGACTTCTTGACGAGTCGGTATGCAAGAGGAACGTTTTGCTCGTCTCGCTTTGTAATCTCGATTGCCGTGATCTGTCCAGGCTTGTCCGAGTATTCGACATACTGGGGCACTCCCTCAAGTTCTTGTACGAAGATCTTGCGCCAAGTTGGTGTCTCAATGGCGCCGCAGTTGGCACAGAAAGGAGGCATCTCTCCATTCAGAATAGCCATTTCCAGCTTCTGCTTGATCGCATGCTTCTTGACCATGTTCTTCTTGTACTTGTAAGGCGGCGATGATGGCATCCCAAGAAGAGCATCGCTTTGTGGGAAAGATCCATCGGGGAGTGCAGGCATTGCCAAGTGCTCTAAAGATTCGACTGGGCCAATAGGGTCGCTGGCAGGAACTGGCAGATGCATAACGATAGATTTGGATCGACGAAGACATGCTGGAATCTCGGTCGATGCTCTAATGGGCTCGGTAAGATGGGACTCAGAGAGCGTTGATGGCCCGACAGGCTCACTGGCAGGAACTGAGGGTAATGACAAGATACCGGCAGATTGAGACCGGTTCAGCTGTCGAGACGTGCGAGGCTGGGGTTTGACTGGGTTAGAGACTGGCTCTCGAGGAGGTAGAGTTCCTTGGGGAATCTGATTAGTCTCAGTCGAAGGCATGGGCTCAAGACCTGAGGTCGCTCGCACTAATTGGAGGAGAGGCTCATCCAACCCATCACCGGGCTGGGTCTGAGGCTCAACCTGAGGTTGAGGAACTTCTGCTGCACAAGGCGCTTGGACAGGGGCTGGGCTTCCCATCTTCTCAGGGGCATCTGTAGTGGGAGGAGGAGTTGGTGGTGAGCGGCGCTGAGGTCGCGCTGGAGGGGGATTTCGGGCTGTTTGAGGTCGAACATGATTCTTTCGGGGCTTAGGTAGGGGGAGAGAAGGCTCCATATGGGGAGGTCCAACGGGACCAGAGGTGGGATGGGGTGTGTTGTAGTTCTGGATATGGACGAGATCCTGGCCGTCTGGGCCATCTATCCTGAAGACCTGAGTTGGGATGCCTGTGCTGTCTACACTCTCTATCACTTTAACTGGGGGTCGTCCTTGAATCCGGCTCTCCTTGACTGGCTGGAGAATGGGTTCATCGAAGAGATCATCGATGTCGTTGTCCGTAAAAGTTGAATCTTGCACGGGAGCGGGCATCGGAGGGAGAATAGGACTTGACATGGGCGGGCTGGACTGCATGAATGATGCGTTTCGAGGAACTGGAGGAGAGGAGCGGATATCCTGCGGACTATCTTCCGAGTAGGCTGGCGTCTCGATCGCTGATTCAGGGGAGCGGTGGTCCTCCTGACTCGGAGATAGGGCGCGGGCAGGCCTCGGGGGAAGTTGATTGCCCAGGTTGGCCGACATTTCTTGTCGCATGGACGACTCCCGCCGAGGCTTGGGTCCTTTTGGGCCACCTCGAGGAGGCATATTTAGTGGTCCACCCTCAGGCACTGGTGTGGGAGCTCGAGGGACTTCCTGTAGATGGCTGCCAGACACGCCTTCGCTGGTCGACCCCACAGGGCGGAAATTTCGAAGCGAGCTGGCAGTACTGGCAGTAACACGTAGAGAATCCGGCCCGGATGTGAATGGATTTGGTGCCATCTTTTCAGGCTTGGTTGTCTTGACCGTCTTTGTTGTCTTGATCTCCTTGATCTCCTTGGACTGGTTGGATTGATTGGTCTCCTTGGTCGTGTTGGTTGCCGTCTTGGTCTTCTTCTTGGCGGGTCCGCTATCCTCGCCTTCAGTTCCATCCTCATATCCTGAAGTGTTTCCTTCAGCTGGCTTCTTCCGCGGTCGACCACGGGGACGCCCTGTCGGCGCCCTCCTGCGTCCACTTCTGCTAGATGGTCTTGACGTGGGCTGCATCGGGGCTGTTGCCGGGTCGACGGGTGTAGGGGCTACCCGCTGGACTTCGGGGGCTGAAGGTCCTTGGGAGAGGGCAGGCGATGCTACTCGGGAGACATGTGCTGAGTGACCAATCTGAGGGTTGGATTGAATGAACGAGTTCCATTCAGCAGCGCCTGATGGTGTCACGAGTGACTCGGTAGGGCGCGCGAGCTGCATGTCCTGGGTGGGCTCAGGCTTCTGAACCTTGGGGCAGGTGGTAAATCTCAGCTTGACCTCTAGAGTCTCGCGATTGCCTCCTCCAAAGACGGCGAGGAGGTTCTTGGTGACACGCCCTGTGACCATCTTGGGTGGTTGGGCACCCCAATCACCACGCATCGTATCCAATGCCCATGATAGCATACCCTGCCCCACAAGTGGTGTGTCTGGTTCCGAGTAGTCGAGGGAGTAGATGGTAAAATCGGTGTTGGTATCGTTGCCTTGACTGGCGAGTTCGGGGCTGCATTCGGTGACCGCCAGCAGGCACGCGCGCAAGTCGACTATGCCAATCGAGTTCTTGTCGTCGAGGGGAACCGTCTGCACATGGAGAGTCTGAGATGACCGGGCCAGGCAATTAACCTTGGCCTCCTTGTCGAAGGTGTAATGAACCTTGACTGTAGGGCAGTGTTAGCCATGTATGCAGCAAGATAAGGTCATCATCGGGAGGCATACGGCCCATGGGCCTCACTTGGACGCCCGACTCATCGACTTCGTTATTCCGCTGCATCGTCTGACCGTTGTTGGGATTCCAGTCTCCGGGGGGAGCAAAAGGCATGGGTGACGCCATGGCGGTCGGTCCCCAGGAGGGGGGAAAAGGTCAGAGATAAGCCGACGCGGTGTCTCAATCACTCGAGGCGAAGTGACAATTCAGAATCCTCGAGATTGTCGTCGACGCGAAAGGTTGTGCGAGTGATTGAGACGAAAAGGGTTGACGGGGAGAAGGGTGGAGTTGTGGAGCTAGAGCGAGTCGAGGTTTAATGCTTGAGCTCGTTGGCCGGGATGTGATATCAAATTCGGGAGGCGGGCGTCATTCTCGTGACGCGCCTCGTCCGCCAAAAGTCGCGTCGTGAGGGTGGAACCTCTTTAAGCTGCAGATCTGAGGGGAGACGTGCACGCTGGCTGGACAACGAGAAAGGAGGGGGAAAAAAGAGGAGAAAGAAATTGAGGAGGGGAAGATGGACGAGGAAGAGAATAAATATCAAACCAGACGTTAATCATCAATCAACAACACGGACACGTAAAGGAAGGAAAGGTGGTGATGTCGCGTTGTGATGCAGGTTGTAAAGGCGTCGGCGGGTGTTGTAGCAGTTGGCCCTGACCTTGGTAGGCAGTGGGTTGGATGCTCAAGTTGGAGGGCGGCCGTGTCACTCGAGTGGTTGAGAGACCCCTGTGGGTTCTGATTTAGTGGTTGCAGCGCCAGTGACGTGAGTTAGCGCGCACCCACCTGAGCGAGACGCGCCGACAAGGGAAGGTGGGGTCGGAGGCCGGAGTTGAGGCCCACTATTCCCGAGAGGCACGGCGCCGGAGAGATAGTCTCGGCCCCGCCTTGAGTTTTGCAGTCCTTGGCTCCGGGGCTGTCAAGCCTAGGAAACCTTCTTTCTTTAGTCGCTTCCTTCGGATGCGTAGTCAGCTCACCGGCCAGGCACCGGAAGCTGCTTTCTCACGTGCTTCGAGTTCGCTCTCGTTTTGACGTCGGGTTTCGTGGCTGGTTCCCACAGCTCTGTCTCCAGCTTGCGGAAGAGCTAAAGAGGTACGTATCTTGTTCAACTTCCCTTACCGCACCTTTTTCGCAGGTCCTTTCGCTTTGGCCAACCCAGCTGCTGGCGGCTCCCTTTCGATGACGGAAAACTGGACCAGAGATGAGAGGGAAAATGGCAGACCTTGAGAGGGGGCAAGAGAAGGTGAAGATGTCTAGTCTTTCTTCTCAAGGCCTTTTCGAGGCGGGGCCTTGTCCCTTTTATATTCTCGTCTGTTGCCCGAGGCCATCTTCCCTTCGCACCCCATCTTCCGGATGCCTACAGACGCCATGTGGGAAGATGATGAGTCGATGAGGTTTCTTGTCTAGTTTATCTCCACTTTCTCAACGTCTTATTCCTTACCTCCTGCTGGTAACCGTGCTTATCATCTCTTAACTCCGCCTGTTTGGCTAGGAGGGCTTGGTGTTTTGTTTTGGCCTATGCACCACCGCCCGTCCAACCCTCCATTACGCGCTGATAGGCCCCCTCCTTGCTTGCTACCCCCCTGTAGTCGGCTTATTTAGATGAGGTTTTTCGACCATCGTTTGATCTCTCTTCAAACGGAATCTTGGTGGTTTGTCGCAACCCCACACCCCTCATCTCATTCGCCACTATTCCCCTCTTTCCATTTTCGCCATTCACGACAATACCCATGATGCTTCATCAGCCCCATTAACGAGTTTCACCTTGATCAACGAATTGAATGCACCATCATCAGAAAGTCATCACATTTCATCTATCGACACACGCACTACGCCAGGATCGTCGGGTAGTGACTTCTATTTTTACAGATTATCCAAATATTCTTACAATTTGCTTCCAGGCGCGGACTCATCTGCCACCCACCTGGCCTTGCCGCGGGCGTCCACATCAGTCTTGCGCGCGATGATCTCCTTGACCACCTCCGAGATACCTTGGCGACCCCGGCGTGATGCGACGATGATGTTGGCCAGCTCCTCCTGGGTGTAGCTGCCGTCAGAGAGAACCTTGCGAATCTCCTTCTCGGTGGGGACTCCGAGGCCCTGGTGAGGGTATTCCGAGTATGTCCGATCGGTGAACAGCTCGATGTCGTTCTCCGCGTCAAACTCAAAGAAGGGCTTGGTCACGTTGTCCTTGGTAGCAACGTCCTCCAGAGACTCGGGCGACCACTTGGGCGTCTCCTTGCGGATGAGCAGAGCAGTCACACCCTCGGTGAAGTCAGGGTGCTGCATGAACTTGGTCGAGATCTGGTGCTCTTTCTTGAAGGTCTCGGCGATATCCCACTCGCCACCGACACGCATCTGGCGGAGGGCCACGTGCACGGCGGTGGGTGACCGCTTGTGCAGAGTCTTGATCTGTTTCTGCGCCCACTCTTCAGTCGCACCCCGCTCGGACTCCAAGGCAGCAATGATGTCGCTGATGTTGTTCTTGTTGAAGCACCGGTCAATGGCCCGGCGAATCTCGCCGCTCAGGGCCATGGGCTGGTCATAGGGGAGGCCGGTGCAGAACTCCTCCAGGGTCTCGTTGATGAGGGCCAGTCGTGCGGGCAGGTCATCGCTGTCTCGGAATCGGAGTTCAGCCAGGCGAGCCTCCAGGTCGGGCAAGCTGGTGGAGTGGAGGTAGTGGGTGGCAATGCCAGAGTAGAAGACATTAGGACCAGTGAGTCGGTCACTGGTCAGCGCCAGGTAGGTTCCGACAGATCCGTTCATTCGGGGGAGGAAGAAGGAAGCGCCAACATCGGGGAAGAAGCCGATGGTGGTCTCGGGCATGGCAAAGACAGTCTTCTCGGTCGCAATCCGGAATGGAGCATGGGCGCTGAGACCAACACCACCACCCATGGTGATACCGTCCATGAAGGCAATGTAGGGCTTCTGATATGTCGCAATGTAGTGGTCGAGCTTGTATTCGAGGGCGAAGTACTCGGCCGACTGCTTCCATCCGTCCTCTTGCTGGTTCAAGTGGGCGAGGGCAGCAACATCACCTCCGGCGCACAGAGACTTTTCACCAGCACCCTTCATGACGACAACGTTGGCCAGGTCGGACTTTTCCCACTCCACCAGCCGGGGGACAATCTTGCGGATCATGGAAGCATTTAGAGAGTTGAGCTTCTTGGGTCGGTTGAGCATGACAGTGCGCAGACCATACTTGCTCTCGAAAACGACATCGTTGGGTTCATCATCGCGGAGTTCCTTGATCGAGGTCGCCTCGGTAGACAGCTGTACCCATCCAATTAGAAGACTGAACCTCTAACAACGTCATTGAAGCCTGTATCTCACCTGTCGAGCCCCGAGAGAGGAGCTCAAGACCTTAGCTTGCTGAACCATGTTGAAACCACTTCTGGTTGAGCTTCGATAGCTTGCAGCATTGACAGCCGCACCAGCTCTGACAGCAAAAGTTCGGAAGGACATCACAAAGGTATTAGCGATGCGCACATGCGATCGACATGCGCATCGAGAGGAGGAGGGGGTATTAGAGGCTGTGGTAGTGTCCTCGGTCCGCGGCAATGCTTTTCAACCTCCGCATCAGAACCCCAAAATTGAATCCGAGGGTAGCAGCGTCTTGCCGGTTTCTGCAGTGGAGGCTTGCCCGCCCAGTCAGGAACTGCTGTCACCTGACCATTCAGAAGTCGGAGGGGAGCTCCACTGTCGCGACCAATCAGGTGTCCTCCACCCCAAGCATCGACTTTTTGAGCTCTGTGGGCTTCAGCCTTGCGCGCCGCATTCAACATCACCGACAATCATCTATACGGACAGCCTTCAAGATGTCGGACCCCAAGATTCAGTGCGTCGCGTCACTCCTAGATCGATAGATCAATGACTAACAAGATGATAGGGAGCTTCTCACCAAGCCTCGCTCAGATCTCACGTATGTGCCATGGCCCATCCTCGACATTGGCTGCCCAGCCCCGCGACAAGACGACAATTGCTAACGTATGATCCCCTCACAGAGAGTACGAGATTGCGCAGCTCGAGGAGCACGAGTTCTCCGCCGGCCCCCTCTCTATCCTTCAGACCGCGGTGCGCTCGCACGTCCAGGTGCTCATCTCGATCCGCAACAACCGCAAGCTCCTGGCGCGCGTCAAGGCCTTTGACCGACACTGCAACATGGTCCTCGAGAACGTGAAGGAGATGTGGACAGAGACGCCCCGGTTAGCAAACGGAAAGAAGGGTCGACCAGTGAACAAGGATCGGTTCATCAGCAAGATGTATGTCGACTTCAGATGGCTTTGACCCCCTAGCGGTGACGATTTTTCGGGATAGATGCTAACGTGTCCACAGGTTCCTGAGAGGCGATAGCGTTATCTTGGTGCTCCTAAGCTAATTTTCCTTTCCGTCACGATGTTTGGGGGCTGAGGATTCACTTTGAGAATGGGATGTTTTGTATGTCTTTGGGCAAGGCTCACAGGGACTCCATAGGCGTTGAAAACAAGTTGATTTACGCGTACGCACTCTTCCATTCTTCTGATTAACCTTGCAGTTTTTACGCTATCATTCGCATGTCTTGAATCTTGATGCTTATGAACTTTCACTTTATTTTTTCACCTTGGTCAGACAATCCAGTCATTCGCTCAAGCCAAGGAAGAAGCTGGCCAGTCCCCAGGCACCAGGGTCAGGAACCTCCTGATATCCGCTACCTCCAACATAGACAGTCCTTCCGAGACTGGCTTGCATACCCTTGGTCTCATCCGCTCCCTTTCTCGCCGCCTCGGCTGCTTGCTTCACATCGCCTGTCTGGCCCAACACCTCAACGAAGGGGTGGAGGGCGTCAACCAAGGTGCGGTCGCCTGGACGGGCTGGTGTGTATCTGCCTAGCGCATCACTACTCTGCTTGAGGGCCTTGGCCCAGACCTCTGGAGATGCATTGCCTGGGGCGAGACCACGGAGAGCATGGACTAGAGCATTGAGGAAGATGGCGTAAAGGGCGCCAGACGTTCCATCCATGGTATTCTCCACCACGGTGACGATGGAGGAGAGGTCTACCACAATGTCTCCGCTGAAGGGACGCTCTTCAAGATGCTTGAGGATTGCTGTGACCACGTCAGCAAGGGTTAGTCACGCTCCGACATGTCAGACTCACCTTCGGCTCCTCTCTTCAGACCGATTCCACAGTCTCCATCGCCCACAACAGTGTCGTATCGAGTAACCTCTGGCTCAGCGGCAATTACCTTTTCCAGTGCCCTCTTGAACGCTGCCTGCGCAGAACTGGCGTCTATTTTGAGATCGCTGGGCTGAGCATCCTGGCTTGCACCATCATTGCCTGTTCTTGTGGCTGAGTTCTTGGCTTCCCATGTGCGCGACTGAATAGGTGCAGACCATCCAACGACCTCGCTAGGGGCGTCGAGCAACTCGATCATGCCTGGGGCATCAAAATCGGGGGCAACGACGTTGAGAAGAGTGATGCTGAAGCCAAGACCGTTGAGACTGGTCATGTAGGTGCCGCTGAGGACTCTGACGGGGCGGATATTGTGCTTTGACTCGAGCTGGCTCACAACTTCGGCCGTGATGCCTCCCAGCTCAAGAACGCTCACACCACCGAGGTTGTTAATCATGAGAACCACTTCTTTCGAGTTGACGTCGACAAATGCTCGGTCCTTGTCGCTGGTGTCGAGCAGTTGCTGGAGCATCTTGCTCACAAGGTCGGGCAGGTCAGCCTTTTCTCGTCCCGAGCCGGGCTCATTGTGAATACCCATTCCCAGCTCAACCTCTCCCGCTTCCAGGCTGCCCTCGCTGTCGACCTTGCGGCCAGGGACGTGAACATGTTCCAGACTGGCACCCACACTGACAAGGTTGGATGCAGTCAGCCGGGCATACTTAGCGACCTCGTCAAGCGGCTTTCCCAGAGCTGCCAGCGCACCAGAGATCTTGTGAACAAGGACGGTGCCCGCGATACCACGTCTTCCTACCTTGCCGGCCTTTGCACGGCCAACGCCAACATCATCGCCCACAACGACCATCTCGACGGCGAGACCGGCGGCCCTGGCCTTTTCAACACCCATTCCAAAGTTGAGCACATCGCCAGTGTAGTTCATCACAGTGACCAGCACACCCTTTGACGTATCGACGCGAGAGGTGATGGCAGTGCGGATCTGCTCGGCTGAAGGGCTAGCAAAGATGGTACCTGCAACAGCTGCAGAGAGCATGCCCTGACCGACCATGCCGGCGAATGAAGGTTCATGGCCGGAACCTCCGCCAGAGATGATGGACACTTGAGGAGCGGCATTTGGGTCAGGCCGGCGGTAGATGATCTTGTGGTCTGAGTCTAGAGCAACCGAGGGGTTGGTGAGAGTCAGGCTGTGAAGAGCAGACGAGACGAGGTGGGTTGGATCGTTGATGAAGTGTTTGGACGACATGATTGATAGCCCAGTTAAACAATTATTTTTTAAAGTTTCTGGGACAACGACTTGACGAAATCACCGCATGCAAGGAGGGGAGAAAAGTGAATATAGAGAGACATTCACAAAGAATCAGGTGAGCTACATCGTGCAGTCCAAGGTACCAAGTGACGTCCCAAAGAAGCAGCCGGTGGTCACCCATTGACAGGTGAAGGCGGGGGATTGGCTCCGAATCGCGGGGTTGTTGGTGGGGGTTGGATCAAGCCTCTGCAGGACGGCAGTGAGAGCGGAAGGCTGCAGGGTCGTAGCAAAGGCCTCAGCTCGTCTCGCCGAAATCATTATCCGGGAAGAGTTTTTGTGAGGGGAAAGAATGTTGCCGAGGACAATAGCTCGGTTGTTGGAGTTGATTGCAGCCGATGGGGGTGGTTAGTGTATGCTTGGCATTTGGTAAGCTCAGCCGGAGTTGGCAGACTCAGTTTGGTGTGTAGATGAAAGGAATGAGAAATGAGTAGATTATGGATAAGTCATTGACGAGTATTGACGAGTCTTTGTTCTGGTTACCTTGGTTTAGTCTGGCAACAAGCTCATTGCTGGAATGGACCTATGGATCAGCTCGGTGTAAGTGAGCGAGTCTGACATCCATAAGCATCTCCTTGCTTGCGCGGGGACTACCAGAGCGTAGTTATCCCCACTATTAGAGCACTATCTATGACTCCATAAAAGTAATATAAGAATAGGTTAATCTCTTATCTTAATTATGGTGAGTCTAGGATAAGACTCGTTATAATTGGTCTAGATCCCTACTCAGTACCTAATAGTAGTCCCCGCGCAAGCAAGGAGATATCCAGCTACTTGCGTTGACATATGCGGCACTCAGAAACTTAACAAAGGTATTGGAAAGAACTGAACTTGCCTTGACGTAATATATCAACCTAGTTTAACATTGTTTTGAGTTATGTGACGTCCTGCCGATGCCTCCGTGGTTGCTTCGAGGTTTATAACCGGGTATGTGGGCGAGCTGTCAGACCATCCCTTCACAAAACGGTGATAAAAGCATACCTAGTTCCGCTTACAAAGAATAGCGACATGTCACTCCAACAGAAAGACGAAGCGTTCCAGACCAACAATTGAAACACAACCAATGTTCGGGACGGCGGCATTATGTACGCGCACAAACATACGCGGACATGGCTCAGCATACGTATGCACGGTTACGTACTCTGAGCACAGCAAGAGGTTCGCAATTAGCCCATCCCCATAATTCAAAGCCCTTGCCTGTTCCATGCCAGTTCACAAGTTCGTTCAAATACACGCTACGCTAGACTTAATCTTAATTCATGCGGGATTCGTCGCGAGATTTAACAATTTACACTCGGATTGAGGCTCGACGTCTGTGAATGGCCAAGACGATTAAACCCGGACTCCCGTTCTTGGCCCCCCCCCTTGTAGGGATAAAGTCCTTTCGGCGTCGGCGCCTTTTCTGCACAGCCACTGTCATGGGGAGTTTCACATTAGCTAAACGAACCATGATACGACGTCGCCGGTGACTTGAAACAAATGGAAATGCCATTCATTCAAAAGCCGGCGTTGTTTGGATCTGGAGTTTAATCAAGCCCCCCTCCTTATCCCCCAGATCAAGTCAATCCCGTAAAGGATCATCAGGTAATGACACCCTCGTACCGCTTTTTTTTTATGCCGACTTGTTGTAACTTAGGTGATCCTAATATCTTGGCATTCACTGAAACTCTCCTCTCTCTTTCGTCGGCTCGTATCTTAATTCGCGATTTTACGAGTTCGCTAACCGATGCTGAACCAAACACGAGAAGGAAGAGGCGCGACCCCCTGGGTCCTCAAAGAGGAGCTTTGCTGCGCCCCCGTTAAAAAGGGCCAAGACCAAGACGACCACCCCCCGGACGAGATGGACTCGCCGTTGGATAGTTTCATTTCTCTCTCATCCCTTCACCGTTAACGCAGTGGAGTCCGTCTCCGTCTGGCAATCCCCCCTCCTAGACGCGTGGCCGAGAAGCGAGCGAGTCCATGCACTTTCTAACAAGATGGGGCGAGTAAGAGGGGAGGGGGGTTTAGATTCCTCCCGTCTTTCAAGAATCCTTCTTCTCTAGATCTTTATTTCTTATTCTAGTTTACATTCGATCGATTTTTTTCCCTGATTTATTGACAAAGTTCTTTACCCCATGTGTTTCCAACTATAGTCTTCCTTTTTCCCCTTCGTATCCGGCTTCTCTCGCTCGAGTTCGGCCATCCCGGCATTCTTGTCAGCAAATCATCCATCAACGTGAAGTGGCAAGGTGTAAGCCGACTGCGAGTGAGCAGACTGGACAGCATTCGACGTCGATAACCTCGAAAACCAGTTCCTTTATTCATTTCGATTCGAAAGGTGCCTTGTTGCTGTTGTGGTGATTCATTCGACTGGGTATTCAAGATGAGGGGACTCCTACGGAAAGCGACTGCGGTGCTGGGCTTTACAACGGCAGTAACGGGCCTCGAGATAACATTTGAGGATGAGAGCAAGTTTAACTCTTGTCAATTCGATAAAACTTTAACTAACTTATACAAGAGTCTGTCAAGAGTGCTGCTAGCACTGTCGCATATGGCTTGATGAAGTACTACACAGGAAACAACACTGGCGATGTACCCGGCAACTTGCCAGACCCTTACTACTGTAACAACCCCAAAACGAACTCTCAAGGAACATCTATCGCTGACACTTCTTAGGGTGGGAGGCGGGCGCCCTGTTCGGAACCATGGTCGACTACTGGTGGCTCACGGGCGACTCGGCGTACAACGATGTCACTAGGCAAGCCCTGGTCCATCAAGCCGGCGACACCAACGACTACATGCCCGAGAACCAGACCCTGACCGAGGGAAACGACGATCAAGGCTTCTGGGCCATGGCCGCCATGTCCGCCGCCGAGCACAAGTTCCCCGATCCTCCGGATGACAAGCCCGGATGGCTCGCCCTCACCCAGGCCGTCTTCAACGAGTACGTCAGCCGCTGGGACTCGAAGCACTGCTCCGGAGGTCTACGCTGGCAGATCTTTACCTTCAACACGGGTTACGACTACAAGAATTCCATCTCCAACGGGTGCTTCTTCAACATTGCCACGAGACTGGCTCGGTACACCGGCAACGAAACGTACGCTGACTGGGCGGAGAAGATCTGGGACTGGGAGGTTGATGCCGGGCTCATCACCGACTCGTATCAAGTGCTGGACGGTGTGACCATCGGGGAGAATAACTGCAGCAGCACCGATACGAACCAGTGGACTTATAACGCCGGCATCTTCCTCCACGGCGCATCCGTCATGTACAACTTGACCGAGAAGGATACCTGGAAGAAGCGCGTCGACGGTATTCTAACCGACATCAACAAGAAGTTTGTCAAGAACAATGTCATTTACGAGCAGTTCTGCGAACCGAGCAAGCAATGCAACCAGGATCAGCAGAACTTTAAGGGGTTCCTCGCACGTTGGATGGCCGCCACCACGCAGATGGCACCTCACACCTACGACTCAGTCGCCAAGCTTCTCCTCTCGAGCGCCAAATCAGCAGTAGGAGTCTGCAACGGATCACCAGCGACAGGCTACAGAGGCCCCGCCGGCACGGCGTGCGGCTTCTCATGGCTCACGGGTACCTACGACGGTACGGTAGGCGTTGGTCCTCAAATGAGCGCCCTATCCATCTTCATGTACACGCTCGTCGACAAGGTGAGCACCCCAGTCACCAAGAAGACGGGAGGAACTTCAAAGGGCGACCCGAACGCTGGAGACACGACGACGGGAGACAGGGATGGAAAGAAGACTTATAGCGCCATCACCATGGCGGACAAGGCTGGGGCTGGATTTATAACGTTCCTCATTGCAGCGGGTGTTGTGGCCGGTACTGCTTTTACCGTGATTTAAAAAAAGACTTGAATAAACAGCTAAGAAAGGAGTCAAAGATTTGGGTTTTCCTAGCACTAGGCGTTTTAGGTGTTGGAGGTTTGGATTGGGTATATTTGGTTCTATTGGATAGCTCAGAACCATTTGCTTCACAGAATAGACATGACTGCTCTTTTATTTTGTACATACAGTATCATTCGTATTAGAGACGAGTCTGGGTATTTCCTTGATGGGAATCCACGACTATATTTTGAACTCGAGCAGTTGAGCAGCATCTTTGCTATTGAGGCCTTGAGAATAAGATTAGCAAAAGACGGCACGCTATATAATATAACCAGCTTGTACCAAGCTACTTCTGGGGAGCAGACACTTTGCACCCCAGCATGACTCCCTATTTGGCATAGATATCATAACTGGGTACCCATGGCGAATTCGCATTAGTACCTTTCGATATCTTTACACAAAAGTTATACTAAAAAGAGACGAAGGAAGTCTTGGGCTGATGGTTCCAACTGGTTGTCGAATATGCATCACAAGACATAACCAAACCAAGTACGTTAAATAGATGGCCGAGTTGGTGATGGATAGATGTGAAGTCTCTGCTCTTTAGGTACTTGTATAAATAAAATAGGCAAGATATCAATAAAAATTCGTTTCAACGTCCGAGCCAGTCCTACCAAGATCCGCCATGTTTACCATCTCTTCAATTCTCCCTAGGATTCCCCTTTGGATCCCTCGAAAGCCTCGCCCATTGTGTCTTCAAAGCAGGCACATCCGCACTTACAAGAGAATTCATCCACATTTCCTCTTCCCCCTTTGTCTTCACCGTCGCCCTCCCCATCAAGACTGGGTGACAGTTCAAATAGATAGTTTCGTATGCATGCGCAGGCACGCAAAATGTCTCGTGAAATATGCCGATATGTGTCGGCTTTTCCTTGTTCATCCAATCCCACGCCTTGCGGTGTAGCTCCTCGTGGGCGAAGCGGTTAAGACTTTCAACGTCGCGGAAGTAGTATGTCAAGAGCAACGTGTTGTTGCTCTTTCGCTCATCACCTCGCCAGTTGGAGTAGCTCAACATGCCCAGCTCATCCCGACGGGCTGTGAGGTCTTTGTGAAGAACCCTGAAGTAATCCCCGACCTTGTCAAACTGCGGCGCCGCGATGCCGAGTGGG
The DNA here is from genome assembly GCA_003946985.1 of Fusarium duplospermum. Taxonomy (NCBI): domain Eukaryota; kingdom Fungi; phylum Ascomycota; class Sordariomycetes; order Hypocreales; family Nectriaceae; genus Fusarium; species Fusarium duplospermum. The sequence continues at coordinate 261,952 of NKCI01000013.1, read as the reverse complement.
TGGTTGGACTGGACGCCGAGGTTGAAGACGACGACGGGGCTAGCGCCAGGTCTATTGCCAAAAGTACCATCTCGGAAGGGCAGCTGAGCTGTCGTACGGCCGGGAACAGTATCTGCAGTGTACTCGTTTGGTTTCGGGCTGCCGAGCTGGAGGACAGTTGTGATGATCGAGTTGAGAAGGACAATGGCGGAGGGGACAACTGCCCAGCGGAAAGGAAGAGTTGCAGAGAGGACGAGTTGAAGGATGGAGCCTATTAGGACGGTGGTATGTGGTTTAAGAGAATCTTTGGAGATGAACTGTTGGACCTAAAGTTAGAAGTTGGTGAGTTTTATGTAGTTGAGGTCATTGGACTTACAAACGTTTGAACCTTCGCCAGATAAGTGACAGGCTTCCTAGTCGGTGCCAACTTGGGACGAAACTCACTGTTCATCTTGAAGACTATGCAGTGAAGTAGGTGAAAATGATGATATCACGTCAAAGTCTATCACTCTTTGTCTGCCAATGATGAACAGAGGACATCACTATTCAATTCAACACGGCCGATCAATCAGATTATATACATATCAAATTGAACCCCTAAAAGATACACAGCCAAAATGTTTGTTTAGCGAGTGCGAGACACAGAAAAGCCATCTCTCGCAATCCCTTAAATGCGAGGTGCCAACTAGAAATAGCACGAGGCTTGACCCTCGCATTCGCATCGCCATTTTAGGAGGCTTCGGTACCAACCACCCAATCTCCATCTCTCAATTGCGCATCATAAAGACAAGAATGAATAAACACCCCGCATGATGCATTCCATCTCGTCCCAATTATTCGGAAACTTCGGCGTAAGCCCTTCATCTCTCAAAAAGGCGGCATCACCCGCTATGTTTCGGACACCTCGGGATCACAAGGATCCATCCGCCCGCTCTGGTCTCGCAGTTTCAACTCAACAGACACAAATCTCCCCGCGCAACAGACACCGCTACAAATGTTCCTTTCTTCCTGCAGTAGCAGGTCAATAGCCCTCGCACTCGCTTTGACCCCATCTTTCTCCACCTTCCGACATCCCGCTATCGTTGGTTGTTCGGCATCTCCACTGCGACGAAAAGCACGGAGGCTCGGCTGCCCTGGCAACCGTCCGTGTAGTTGATCATGGCTTGCATTCATCGTCGATCTATTCAAGATTGGCGTAGCCAAGACAATGGTCTTTGTGTGTATCGTAGTTCCAAGACAATGAATGAGCCTGTGTTCCTGGCACAGACCAAAACGGCCCGTCGTGGGGATAGATGATCAAGCTTTGTTGTGAATCAAAGCTTTTTCACCGTATGACACTGCCTCGCATCGGAAGATGAGCAATTAACAAAAGTGACACTCACTTCACTTGACATGCATGTTTCAGGACCTTCCAGAGCTCTAACTTAATAATATTGCGAATTTGACTCAGAATGCGACGATTCCACAGTCATCACTCATGATGGTCGTCTCAGTATCATTATCCCAACACCAACAGAGCAACCAAAACTTGCAATCCGAACAAGCAGACAGACCCTTCAGCAAGAACCTGTAGACGAACCATGCAGCCAGCCAACAAGAGACGAGTCCAAAGAAACAGAAAAAACGCAATAAAAAACACTCTCACAATGTACAATCCAGATGTTCCCTCCCCCACATGTGCTAAACAACTCGCAAAGAAATGCCAGCCATTATATGCCAACTCCTCTAGGGGCCGCTGAGGCTCATTTTTTTCTCTTCCGTCATCAAATACCGGTCTGTGTTGCCGAAACTGTGTGCGCCTTTTTATACCGTGTATTTGTCCAGATCGCTTCATATGTATAGGTAATCGAAATCTCCGTGCCGCAGAAAATCAGGGGGAACTTATGCATTGTTCTCCTTGTTCTGCGACTGATGAGGATATTGAGGGTCAGTGAGGGACCTCTCCCACTCGTCCATTAGGTTTGTCGCGGTGCGCTTGAGGTTGCTGGGTGAGAGGCCCTTGACCATGTTGGGGAGGATCTCCTCTAGCTTGGGGGAGAGTAGGGGCGTCTCGTAACCGGTCGACTTCTTCTTGCTATTAAAGGTCAGCACAATTCTCACCAGATCCGTCCAACCCTAGCCAAACAATTACTTACGATGGCGAGTCAATAGGCTCCCCATCGTCAGAAGTGGCTGAGAGGTCGTCCAGACCGCCACTTCCCATGGTAGAGCCGCTCCAGCGGGATGTCTTTGAGGATGAGGCCGGCGACTCCCAGTTGGACCAGTCATTGTCGTCCAGTGCGTCAAATCCGAGAGGCTGCCACGAGAATGGCTTACTCTTAGTCTTGGACCTTTCTCGAGAGGTCTGTTCAGTCTTGTTCTTGGTGCCCGTGGTCGATGTTGTTGTAGATTTGTCCGAGATTTCCATCACCTCATTGCCGGTGTGCGGTGGCTCGAATACCGTGCTCACCTTGGGTCGCAGGGGTCGGTTGGGTCGGATCGTGTCCTGGGTCCTGGATTGCAATTGAGCGGTCTGGCCGCTGATCGGTTCGTCTCCCACAGTGATTTGGCGAATGTCCTCAACAAAAGCCTTGAAACCCGTCTTGAAATCCTCAAAAACCTGGGGAACGGCAGCATTCTGCTGGCTGCGTGCGGGTTGCCATGAAGCACGCTTGGCTAGGTGTGGGTTTGTTAATTGAGCGGTCCTGCGCTCTATTGAAGGTAGCCTGACAGGCTCAAATTCATGATCACGATCCTGATGCAACGAGAACCCAACATCTGGCTTCGCCGGCGAGAGTAGAGAAAGGGTCCTCGTGTGCCCACCGCGCAAGACCCTTCGTCGACTGGGGGTCGCAGGAGCCTGATTCTGCTGGAGTAGCTTCCTCCTTTCCATGTCGGCACTGCGCCGAGTTGAACCACCCTCCTCTTCAGAGGGTAGAACAGGACTCCTGAATGCCTCAAATGGAATCTGATCGCCCTTCTTCTCCTGGGAAGTCCACCTCCTCTTGAGCGCGTTAAGCTCTGCCTCTGCACGGGACAGCTCTTCACGCAGTTCCAGCACTCGTCTCTCCTGAGCAGCAATTGCAATAATGAATTCGTTGGCGTCAGCTGGTGATGTCAACCCCGAGTCGATAGGCGTCGGGGGTACCGAAGTCATGTGTGCAGAAGTTGGGGTTGGCCGAGATGGGTCGCTCGTAGGGGGAGCAATTGGCAAAGTAAGTGAAAGTCTGTTGACCTGCCGGTTCAGACTGGACACGCTGGACTTGGCTCGGGCATGTCCTCGTCTGAAGGGGACGGGGTCGTCCTTGCGAGGCGGAGGAGGCATTGCGGGTGCTGAACTTGAGCTGCCGTGGTGGGAGTGTGAGAAAGAATTCAGGTGTCTCTCCTTTGGACCCTGAGATGGATCACGAGTGGGAGCATACCTGGGCAGCGCAGCAGCGGTGTTGACCGAATTAGGGGCCATGGCCATATCAGAAGCAAAGGCGGAAGGAATAGTCATGTCCGAGGGCAGACGATCAGCAACCGAGTAGCGTCGGCGGATTGCTTGTTGTTGTTGTGTCTGTTGTTTTTGCGAAGCCATGTCCAGACGACGGCACTCGAGAAGGTTGCAATATTGTAGGGAGCGGACACCGAGTACTCGCCGGCGTTTGTACAAAAGAGTGTCTGGAGCTCGATAGGCTCTGCGACGCCGCGGTCTAGCAGCGGCGACAGCAGCAACGGCAGCCCTGGAAGCGAGCGCTCTGTGGTGTATTTGTGTCAGGTGGTGATAATCATCGAAGAGGGCGAACGAGCAACGGTGGGCGACGCAGAGTGGGAAAAGAAAACCGGGCATCAGGGAGCGGCACGGCACTGGATAAGGAGAGAGAGGCGAGCGGGTGTGGGTTTCGAGGAGGGCGTATGTGGGCGTGTGTGCCGGCGGTGGTGTTGCGCATTTGGGGTATGGCGCCGCTGGTTATGGGGGTTTCGGTGGAGAGCCCACTAAGCCCAGTGGCCTCCTGTCGAGAATAGAAGCCTTGGAGGCGTCCAGTAGCACGACCCTATCTCCCCAAACAGGCACCCGAGCAGTCCAGTTTAGTTCGACTCGACTCGCACCAGCGCCGACAAGCCTTGGGTTCCGGGGGGCCTGAGTCGAACCTTGAACCGAGCTGGGGGGTCGATTTTCAGGAGGCTTGGGGCACCATTGGATACGGATGCAGGGCAGGGCGGGCGCTTTGCGTGACGAGAGGCCGGGGACGTTGGCGTTGGAGGGGGCTTGCTGGGGTTGTAAGAGTGAAGGAAATTGATGGATCCCCGTCAGGGACAGGGTGACGTTATTTCAGGCGAGGGTGAGGAGGATTGTATGGGTATGGGACGGGACTGAACGGGGCGGTTTGCTGATAAGGAGCCGTTGAGCTGGGAGTCGTCTCGAATAATATGAATTGTCGTAGGAATGTAAGCGAAAACAAAGAAAGGGACGGTCGATCGATCAGGGGGAGAGGGGAATGGAGAGAGCGTGGATTAAAGTAAAAAAGAGATGAGATGATAATGAGCGTAAATTCCCGAAAACGGGTGTCTGCAATCCTCGATTGTATGCAGAGATGGAGCGTTGAAAAAGCAACTAGCGAGCGTCGCTCAACGTCGAGATGACCAGCTGATCAGATTGATTTGGATCGCAGCAGCGCTCAGCTCCGGAACCTGGAGAGGCATAAAAGCAATTCCGGGGCAAGATGACCCAGAAGGAACAGGGCACGAGGGGGGGATAGGATAGGATAGAGGTGGCGATAATAATAGGCGGTAAGGAATAAGAGGGCGAATGCAACGGCGGCAAATCCCCCAAGCATGAAAATGTGAACAGCGAAATTTTGGGCGAGACCTGGGAAAGTCGCAGACTGGGCAGGGTCCCAGGCGGGAAACTGTTTGTTTACATATGTAGGCCTGCCTCGCATTTTCCCATGCAACGGATCCAATCAATGGGATCCCTCGGCACCGTCACTCGTCAACACCATGCGAACTGACCCAGCCTGGGAAAAAAAGACAGCGCTCATCCATGATCCCGCGGCCCAGCCCGCACCCTTCTCAACCAAACAGGCTCGCAACTGCGACGCATCTCTGCCCCAAATCGCACCACTAACCCCCGACAACCTGCTGTCGACCGCCCCGTCCTGTACGGTCCGCCAACGCCTTGTCGGCAGTGGATCGTGAACCCCGGTTCCGCTTCTGGCTCCTTGCGTTGTTGGAATTCGTCCATACGTGGTCATGCTGATTTATTAGCGGCTCATGGCTCTGTTGTTGTTGTCTGCTAAAGTTAGCCTCTTTCCCTCACCCCGCCGTAAGCGTTTCTGTCCGTTCCTCCATGACAACCGCCCGTAGCTGAGCCTCGACGTGAGGAGCGGACGTGCGTTAGAGCGTTCTTTGTTGGGAAGCGGTTCCACGAGGATCTAAAGTCCCACCTGCAATGCCGTTGGCCAGACAGAGCAGACGACACAGCACCATCCTCGCCGTCATTGGCTCCATCATGAGTGAGGCAGTTCGGGACGGCGTGGCTCGCACTGACCGCTGTTAGTGACGGCAAAGGACTCCCTCACTCTGCCCTATCACCGAGGATTATACCCTCAGGGGCCATGCGGTGGTCTTGCAGCGGGCCCTGCATAAGTACAGGGGTCGTCAGTCATCGAACCTGCAAACATGCATCGGTTGAGGTTGACCCCAATTTCCGGCCGAAATTAGCAGCCTATGCTGTGTTTCATGTCGAGTCACATGACCCTTCACGTGTACTACCATCTTCCTCCTTTCTGGCAAGTCATCATGTGACCTCCCGTCAATGTCGCGCAGCACACCCTTGTCTTCCCGCTTGAACCCCAGGCTGACAGGTGCAGCCATCGCGTCGACATTTCTTGCAGCCCCCACGAATAAGGCCTCGTCTCTCTAGTCAGGCATTTCCCTTTTTCGGTGAGAGGCTCCAGCTTGGAATGGGGTCATCGGGTCCCAATTCTTCTGCTGCCTGCGTGTTGGCGCCTTCGTGAATCAATCTATGGGTGTCGGTGACACCACTCCGCTTCCGGTTACTTAATGCTTATCGTCCGCCGCCCTTTGTCCCCGGTTTGCGTTCTTTTTGGATATCTTGGTGCGATGATTTTGTCATTGCCGCATTATGCCGCTTCCATTCGCGTTGGTTTGCGACCTGCTTGAAGAGTCTTACGGATTATCAGCTGGCAAAAAGAATAATTCGAGTGCCGTAGCAAAATGGTTTGCACAACACCGAAGCTGGATCAACGCACACGATACAAGTCTAGCGGCTTTGTTGTCTACCCTGCTTCCTGACAAAAGAACAGACAGAGTATACTGCATACAAACTGCTACTCTCGAAAAGATTATCGGCCGCGCGTTCTTCCTTGGATCCTCTCGTATTGCCGAACTGTCCCACTACCGTCAGCCGGGACTAGGCATTGACCTGGCTGATTGCGTTTCGCGTATTCTGAATGCAACGGTTGGTTTGCTTGCAACAGTTCATGATCCGTAACTGATTGCCACCAGCCAAGTCCGGGTTACAGCAAGGACAACCTTGTCACAGTCGAAGAGATCGACGAAGTCCTTCATTCTCTAGCAGCTAGGGTGAAATGGAGCTCCCCATCGATCCGCGCCTCACAGGCAAGCCTCACCCAAGGCAATAGGGGCGACCTCGAATGGCTGTATCGCCGACTGAGCTCAATAGAGGCGAAGTGGTTTACACGACTGGTACTCAAAAACTACCAACCGCTTGTCCTAGATCCCCATCTCATTTATCGACTATGTGACCCGATTCTTCCTTGCGTTTTGAAGATTCAAGATGACTTTTCCACGGCAATCAACTCGGTTCAGGTCATTCGTGGACGACTATTGCCGAATGCCGCTCGCAATACACCGCGGGAACAAATTCTGAGTTCTGTAAAGCCTCGACTGGGTATCAAGGTTGGACGACAGCCCTGGGTGAAAGGGCGCAGTATTAAGAACTGTCTTGACATGGGTCATGGACGAATGAGCGTGGAGGACAAGATTGACGGGGAATTCTGTCAAATCCATATCGATCTGAGCAAGGGGGAGAATTGCATCCAGATCTTCTCCAAGAGTGGCAAAGACAGCACTGAGGATAGAGAGGCGCTTCATGGGTAAGTTGACAGCACTCAATTATGTGACTCCTCTGACTGGGAGGGAAGGACTATATTAGAATCACTTCAGATCGGGAAACCTGGTGCAAAGGTTACAAAAGCATGCATTTTAGAAGGGGAGTTGGTTGCATATGATGATTCGGTATGTTTCTACTATTCCTTTTCTTATTTGCCCAGTCCTAACTTTTACCAAGCTACAGAAAATACTACCATTTCATAAGATTCGAAAGCATGTGTCAAGAAGAGGGCGTTTTTTAAACACGGAGCAGGACTCCTTGTATGTTGGTCTCTGTCACTTGTCTTCTTATTGCTGACTCCCCTAGACCTGGACCACAGGAACACTTAATGATGGTATATTACGACGTACTGTTGTTGGAGGACCAATCACTCATCAATCTCCGACATTCAGAAAGATTCAAGATTCTCTCAAATCTTATTACCTACCGTAAAGGCTGGTCTGAACTCGTTCAGCGTCAAGTCATTGACTTTGGTCATAACCTCGGCGCCTCAAGTTTACGGAAAGCCTTCGCCCTCACGATTTTGGGCCGAAAGGAGGGCCTGGTCTTGAAACCGGATGAACCCTATTTCGATTTTGCAGACCAGCGTCGGAAGTTTTCGAGCTGCTGCATTAAGCTCAAGAAGGAATACATCGGGAATTTCGGCGATGTCGGTGATTTCGCTGTTGTCGGTGCCCGGTATGATCCAGCCAAGGCAATGACTTATCGGATTCCCGGTTTGAAGTGGACTCACTTCTACCTGGGTTGTCTCGACAATAGAGAGGCAGTCAAGCAGTGGGACGCAAAGCCCGAGTTTACCATTGTCAATGTCGTGGAGTTGAATGAGACAATCTTAAGAGAGGTTGTTACTTACGCCAGCCCCCAACCTGTGGCTGCCGAAGAAAATGACCAACTCACTCTCAAGCTGGCTCCCGGGGTAGAGCAAGGCTTACCTCTGACGTTTGTCTTTACGAAGCCTTTGGTGTTTGATTTGAAGTGCTTCAGCTTTGACAAGGTGGGAAACACCGGCTTTTGGGGCCTACGCTTCCCTTCGGTGACAAAGGTTCACTTTGATCGGGACTTTACCGACACAATCTCCTTTGAACAGTTACAAGCAATGGCAAAAGACGCAACCACAGCTGGTGAGCTAGAGGACAGCCAAGAAAACCTCCAGTGGATCGCAAAGCTGGAGGGGGCCGATCCGCGTGGCATCGCGGTTGACGCTGTAAGCCAGCTCACAGTAACGACTATGCCAACGCCATCGCCGCGAAAGTCGACGCAAAACACAACATCTTCATGGTCTCCGACTTCTCCACTAGTCACGAAATTCCCTCCCTTACAAACGGGCCCATCTCGTGCAAGATCTGGACCACCACTTCATCTGCCTGGAGTGTCACCCAGTACACCTCCTATATCTGCTGCACAAGCTGCACCGGCTTCATCGCCAACAGAAGGGCCTGCAAGGAACAAGCGTTTCTCGCCCTCTTCCATGCCTGCACCCCCGCCTAAACGCCAAAAGTCAGTGACAGATATCGTGCAAGCAAGCACGTCCTCAAACAATGGCAGCTCCTCGCGACCTCGCAAACCACTAACTAATATAAATGGCAACTCTCATTGCGCCATTTCTTCCTCCTTTTCTGCACACCAAAACAGGCTTGGAAAAGAGGCACCTGAGGTCATCGATCTCACGTTGTCTCCAGGGACACCCTCCATCACGAAGAAGCTTCCTGCCTTGCAGCCTGCTCAGTGCTCACCGCCGGCAGATGCTGTAACAGCTGCAACAATGTCCGATCAACCCGAGAAGCAAGGAAAAGATCACAGTCTTTCAGTGGCAAAGCTGCCAGATGATGTCGACACCGCCAGAGACACATGCCGCTTTGCTGGCACCAAGTGTTATATGGCAGGGACACGGATTCTAATATCACCGGGGCTTTTTGACAACTGCAAAGAAGCCAAGGCCGTATTCGACGATCATGGGATCTATGGCACTGCTACAAATGTCGATGCATGGCTTGAATCAGAGAAAGCATGTGAGAATCATCAGACTGCAGTGTCAAAGACGTATTTGCTGGTCGACAGCGGGCGTCACGATGAGACCAAGGCCCTGCTTAAAAAGATCGAGGAGATACGAGGGGCCATTTCCGATCGCACCCGCATATGGATCGACGTCCATGACTGGCGCATGCTGAAATATGTTACGATCAAGGAAGATGACAATGTCACGCCAAAGTATTATGACGGGTGGCATGATCCGTGGAGGCGGTGGTACATCGGAATTGTTTGACTGTGGAGTCCGGAGATGACAGGCGAGCACAAGAGATATTCAATGACTCAAGTTCCGTTGGAATACCTTGTTGTTATTCTTGATTGTGATCGTGGCACGTCTATGACTTCTTATCGTAAAGGTCACCGTAGCTCTCCTTGAGTCGCATGAACAGGTGCTCATCCGCAGTCATGACCTTGCTCGTGGCATACGGGTTCGCACTAGGCGCTCCTCCGTCTGACGGAACGAAATCCTTCACGCGCTCGCTAGGAACCGGCTCGAGAGGTGCCGTCCCGACAGGGTGGCAGAAGTAGGCAATGGAATATCTCGGTCCCGCGCTCGTCTCCCCTGCAACCCCAACGGTTCCCTCGGTGGGAAAGACGACCCTGTGGAGCGTGCTCCGGAACAGCCCGTTGGTCCAGTAGGACAGCAGGTCGCCGATGTTGATCAGCACCGGCGGGCTCGGGTCGTCCTCTGTCCCCGGTGGACAGACGGGGACGGGCGCCCAGACGTCATCCTTGGTCAGGAGCTCGAGACCCGCCTGACCGCGGAGGCGGAAGAGTAGGGTGATGGAGCCGTAGTCAGAGTGGGCGCCGGCGCGGACGTCCGAGGCGGAGTGGGCGGTTGCGTCTGGGGGCGGGTATCGGAGGAAGCGGAGGATTGAACTGGATGCTCCTTTGGCTGTGTTGTGCGCCGAGGAGAAGAAGTCATCGACCTGAGAGATGCCGTGAGATCAGCTCACACTAGTCATTGGGGGTGACTTACACCGAGGCCTAGACCAAGTAGGTAGAGGAGTTTCTGGCAGAGATTATGACAAGAGTCCGCAAAAGCACTGATCTGAGGCTCATGAGAGACCAAATCGGATGGGAGTGGCTGCTGAGCTTTGCCATTGACGAACTCTCCAAAGTTGAAGGCTCTGACGTAGGGTATTAGTGAGTGAGCTCGAGCTAGTATTGATGGATAGGGTAAGGCTCACTCTTTGAAGTCGCCAATCTAGAAGCCCAATGTCAGTCCAGGTTAGTGAGAATAAATGAAATATACGATATTAACCCACCTTTTGGTTCTTGGGGTCTAGTGTCTCAGAGTGCATGCCTGACCAGCCGCGGTTGTTGGTCTGGATGGTGCATCTCTGCTTCTCTTCGACGGGGCACTCAAAGGTCATTTTAACCTATAGATCTTAAGTCCTTGAGTTCATGGTATTTTAAACATTAATCTTACAAGACCAAACGCCCCATCGATATCGGCTGCAGAAATATCGCGGCCTAGGTTACGAATGTAGATAAAGCCATGCTCCTCAGCAGCGTCAACCAGCTGTCGAGCAACATATTTTTGGTCCACATTGGGTGCAGAGATGTCGATGACAGGGATTTTTGCGGCGGTGCTCGACATGCTTTGAGCTGCTATTTGAAACGGCGTTCTATCTTTCAGTGGGAACTTCATGTGCGTCGTTGAGAGAGGTGGATGTGCCGAGGTCTTGATGCGTCTTGATAGCGTGGAAACGAAGCGGATGCCAAGGTAGGTCGTCATGTACGTGGGATTGCTACCACAGACGAGTTGAAATATTATAAGAGTGAAGTGTCTGTCTGATTCAGAGAAAGAACAACAAACAGGCTCTTATTCTCTGATCTTGTATCACTTTGAAGAGGGGCGTAATCACCCCGCCATGGATGATAAGTAGATGTCTCTATCTCGGTGTGCTCGGTGTGCCGATGGCCCGCTGAGGTCGCACCGCCACAAGCACGACACTCCAGCCACACTCACGAGGGCTTTTGGCTTTGGTGGTCGTGGTTGCTCATCCACGGGCCCCTGGCGGGCTGAGGTGTCCCGGTGGTGGTTAGGCAGGTACCGCCTGGTACTCCCCTGCGGCTGCTGCTGCTACTGTAACTCGCCAAACTTTCCCGTCACGTCTTTCACCAAGTTTCCACTGTCTCTCGTCCCCCGAAGCTGAAGATATTCCAAAACCTCACTCAACCCTCAACCAAAAGCCTCCAAAATCTCACCGAGAAGTAGCCTCGCTCTTCTACCTTCTCCCGCCTCGCCTGGTCTCTCGCTATCAGAGGCTAACCCCCCCTCCGACGGCCCGCCTCGTGCTTTGCCCCCCTCCATCTTCCCTTTGGAGCTGCGCCGTCTCTCTTCCCAGCTACCCCCGTGGCTGCTGCTCCTTTCAACCCCGCCATACCGTATAACGAACGACCTTTTTCGTTTGCCGCCAACCAACTCTGCGGCCTTTGGCTCCCCTCCCCTCCGTCGGACGATCGACTCTCCATTCCTTAGAATCCCCCGGCCGCCGAACTACGACTCCGGGACCTCAAAGTACAAGGGCGCCTGAGTTGCTGCGAGTTGTTCGAGATGCCATGTGAGTTTCATCCTAGCGCACTTCGTGGCCTCGTTTCGCAAAGGGTCGGTCTGGTGTCGCTCGGCGCCGCGGAGCATGTGAGCTGTCATAGCTTCCCGAAAAGCTACGATTTCCGACAAGGAGAGCTTGCTATGGCATATTTCGCATTTTGCGAGCTTATTGTGTCGTATGGAAAGCTGGCTCAGCTATTTCAAGCTCAATTGCAGCTTCAGCCTTGTTGACAAGCTCCCCAACATGACCACCAGGCCACGGCATGTGGTCGCGCTCTGTCGCCCGACCCTTTCGAAATGCCCGCAACGCTCAGGTTGATTGTTGCGGCAAGCGCTAACTCTTTGAAATAGTTCTTGCTGAGGATACCTGGATCAACGACCAGGCTTCGTATGTACTGATGCTATCCGCAACACGGTCAACTCTGTCGCTGACAGCATGTCATGTAGCACGCACGATATTTCCGAGCTCGAACAATGTGCCATCGCCGTTGATGCTACCTACTACCTCGGCCAGCTTCTCGACAACCCTCCTGCCCAAGAACCGCTCCTCCCCGCCCTTGGCGGTCTGACTGGCATCGAGTCGCACATTAACGAGAACCTCGACAACTGGGAGAAATTCCACATTATCCCCTTCTTCGTCTTCGATGGGCAGTCCGTCACTGGTCAAGATGATATTGCTTTGGACCGTGCCCTCAAGGCCAACAAGAAGACAGACCATGCATGGGACCTGTACTCGCAGACGGCAGCCGAGGAAGCTGTGACGACATTTGGTGCCAACCCAGGTGCGTCAACTATCTGGTTGCTCGAGGCATTGTATTAATATGGGAGAACAACAGGCGCATTCCGCATCCAAAACCTCTACCCTCTTCTCCAAGCAACCCTCAAGAACCGCGGGCTTCACTTCTTGGTCGCTCCCTTCAATGCCTGCGCCCAGGTTTGTAACCGCCTCATTCTCCTCGAGACGGCAAGGTCCTAACGGCATGCAGCTTGCGCACTTTGAATTTATCGATTCGGACCAATGCTCTGGTGTCATGGGACCCCAGGAGCTCCTCCTGTATCCTATCAAGGACTCGGTGATTCGGAGCTTCGACTGGGAAGCCAAGACTGTCACGGCTATCTCCAAGAAGAAGGTCATGCGCAGCCTCACACCTACCGCGAGTGAGACTAGGTTCATTGACTCGTTCCTCATGTCCGGCACTTCGTTTCTCCCTGCGTTCCCAGCCCTGCTAGAATCCTCGATGTATACCGACTACAACATCTCGACTGCTGCCAACCTGTTGAGAACTTCGGAAAACAGCGTTGCCACGGCTTGCGCGAGCTTTAATGATATTCTGCAAAACAAGGACCCCGAATGGCTCGACAAGTACCGCAAGGCAAGGATGGTGGTCAACCACTATGTCTACATTTCCGAGAACGGCGAGATTAAGGTCAATGACTACGAACACCTGACCAACGATAGCCACGAGTACCTTGGCCTGCAGCTCCCAGCTGAAGTCTTTCACTATCTCAACACGGGCCTGATCGGGCCTCGCCTGCTCAACAACATCACTCACGGACAGCTTCTCATCCAGCCAACCCTGGACGGAGTTGTGTCAGACCAGTACAAGAACTTGGTGACTCAGAAGATCGTGCCGATTAAGGAGCAGGCGCTGTCTCTGCTGAGCTCCAGACTTTACCGTGGCCTCCAGCACAAGAATATCAAGGTGCGGGTCTGGTTTGACCCCAAGTATTCATACACGATCAACCATCGCTCTGGGACCTCTCCTTCTCCCTCTCAACAAGCAGCCAGCTGGGATGTCAAACTGGATGATATCCGCGAATTTTTCCCTGCTGACTTTGCTGGACCTGTGTCTCTTGAGGTGCTGGCGCTCGCTAACTTCGACTTCGTCAAGAAGACATTCCCCAAGGATCAGCGCATCAAGGGCATCGACAGCACAGAGATGGTGACATCAGTTGCAATCTGGCGATTCCTTCATGTGAGGGGATATGTTAACGAAGAGCACAAGCTGACGAAATGGGGCAATGCCCTGGCAACGACGTTCCTTGCCCTCCAGGAGGCCAACGAGAACCGTCCTCCCGTACCTGGGCTCGACGAGGCGGCCCTTCTTGCGTTTGAGCTCATCCGATTCGGTCTCTTGAACGGAAAGCACATCGATGGCCAGTCCGGACTTCCCAGGAGAGGTACAGATGAGGAGAAGGCTAGCCTTACGCTCATCAGTCAGTGCGCATCCTTGTTGAAGCTGCGACACCAGGTCTATGGGTACACTGGTCCCCTCAACAAGAGCCTGTTGACGTTCCGAGCCTTGTCATCGACAGTGAGGGAAGCCAACCGGGACCTCGTTGAGTCGATTGTGGCATCCATGTTCCTGTACGCGCAGTCGAAGCGTGACAGGGATGATCAGCTGGAAATCAGCCATAGGTGAGTAATCAAGCTTTGGGGGATGATACGTAGCTAACATGTTCAAGGCTACCATTCCTATCCGAGCCTGATATCGGTCTTGGTATCGCTGTACGGACCTTCTTCGACGACGATGAGGCAAACGAGGACAAGGAGACGCGAGCGAAGCGACTAGAAGAATTCCCCAAGACATTTGTGCCCTTCGCCGAGTCACTGACGGACGACTTCCGGATCGCATGCGACTTTGTGGATGCGATCAACAAGGGTGTCCAGATCCTGGATACAGAGGCATTGCCGGCAGCGGACAAGGAGGCATGGGCCAAGGCACAGGCTTACCTGGACGCACGGCCTTTCTAAGACAGATGACAAGACTCAAGCATTTCTATCTATCTATTGCACTACAGGCAGCATGTTAGATTTACGAAGAGAAGCAACGTATCGATACACATGGTCTTTTAGCATGGCTCTTTCGGGCACACCCAGACAGGCTTGCAGACTTAGCGGCGTTGGAGCAGGCGGCATAAAAGTCAGGGGCAAAAAAAAAGTTATCAAGTTAGCAGAGGTGTCGAAGGAGTTGCCAGCGGGACAGGCAGGACTTGTGGGGATGGTTAGGTAGTTATTGGGGACGCCAGAGCCCACAAGAAGGCTACAGGCCATATGAGGCGGCTTCAATGGTTTGGAAGAGGGGATGGAGATGGCTGTGGTTGTGAAGGTAGTTGAGGCACAACCAGATGGATGTGATGTGGCCAGTAGGGGGTCATCGACATAGTACTGACAGGAGCATTTGCATGCCATGACTCAATTGAAGTTGAAGAGACACTTTTTTGTTAAAATCACTATTTCTATTTACTCATCGGTGACACTAGGGAAAAAGGAGATGTAAATTAATTAATGAGAATGGTAGTTAAGTATTATGTGTTTTGGATCTAGGAGATGGTCAGAACCATGGGCCCAGCCACGGTGATCTCATCAGTCAAGGCACCATCAAGAGGTCCAGCACTGGCCAACGAGACATATGTAACACCAGCGACCTCCTTCGGTACCTCACAGCCCTCAGCAGCGGTGAACTTGGTAAACTTGGTACCTCCGGGAACGATTCCTCCAGAGGTGAAAGCGCAGTGAGTAGCACCAGCAGCCGCGTCAGAAGCAAGCTTGATGGGTGCTCCAACAACAACAGCTTCAGCGGTTTGACCCTCTGCCATGGCAAGCTTGGGGAAAGCCTCGAGAATCAGGTTGGAACCTTCGGGGCACTCGACGATGAAGGGGGCAGCTAGGGAGAAGACGGCCTTGGGACCTAGAGGTGTATCCAGGGGCTGAGGGACGGCCTTGGCCTGGGAAAAGACTCGAATGGCTGTCTGATGTCTAGCCTCGACGGTGAGAATAGCACCGGCAACACCGAGAATGGCGGGATCAGAGAGGAGAGGCGCGGCTCCGAGGTAGGCTGATACACCGACGCTTTCGAGGATGGCGGCAGTGGCTACCATGACAGCTGGGTCCTTTGTGGCTCCGGCAAAGTCGTACTTGCAAGCCTGAACGGGTTGAAAGCCGGCCTGAGCAATGGCGCCCTGGAGGAGAACGACGTGAGACTCTTCAGTCTTGCCGATGGCCTTGAGGTCGCCGAGGGACTCTGCAGAGAGACCCAGAGGAGCAAAGTCGGCGTCTGAGAGGGTTGTGAAACCTTCTCGGTAAAAGGTTTCTTCGAGATGCTCGAGGGTCAAAGCACTAAAAAGGTATTATTAGCTAAGTTGTTGATAGGTATAGTTTGTTACTCACAATTGAAGAATGTCAATGTCAGTGAGACCGAGCTTGGCAGCAGCTTCATTCTGCCTCTTGGACATGTCATGATAATGAAGCTGCCTATCGCTAAGTCTAACACCAGCAGGAGTAGCCAGAGCAGAGCCAGCAAAGAGGGCAAAGAAGGTAGCTTTGAGAGAAGGCATGATTTCGTATAATCTTCCAAGATCCTTTTTTTTTTTTCTGTGATGTAAAAAAGAGTGCGTAGGGCCAGCCAACAAAAAAGAACAAATGGGTATCAGTATTATAGTATCAAAGAAGCGAAGAAAAGAGTTTAAGCAGGCCAGCGCTTATAGAGAGAGACTCTGGTGAGTATGTTGTGAAAAAAGGACTGTTTGAATCTCCAGACGAAAGAAAAAGGAAACTTGAAGGAGGGCATCAGCGTCCTTTTCAACACCGAGACACAAGACAACATGGGCCGTAATGTTTAGCTTTGAACGGCTATAGCAAGCTCCGTGGTAAACAAGGGGCGGAAGAACCACTAGGATGCTTCACCACCAACGCCAAGTGAGATTCAGGGATCGGGAAGAGTCAACAGCCGGGCGGTCCTGATCTTGGGGTTCACCATCTAGATTGTGAAACCGGGACAAGGGGAAAGACTCTGGATGAAAAAACCCTCTTTCTGGTAAAGATCTTGAAAAAAAAACGGCGCTGAAAGGTTGCCGTTGCATTCAAACGTCCTGGTTTCGGTCCGGCCTGTGCCGAAACGCATCTGATACAGTCGGGGTAGGACGTTGGGCTACATCCGCTGCTGGCTTTTGCTGCGGCGTCTTAGCTTCAATTTGACGGCTAAATGCACCTTTTTTCAATGCCCTTGAACGAAAAATACTCTCAAGTGGTTGGTTCGGGTTGGGTTTGCGACACGCGAGTTCATCTTGATCTCGGATTGCGATAACCGAGTGCATGGTGTTGAGACTCCCCCCTCTTTCTCTCCCCCACGACAACTCTCTTCGTATCCCACCATCGCCAACACAAGAGCACACAGCCATCACCTGTCTCTGAAGCAACCGGCTGTAAACTTGAATAGCGTCGGTAACCAAGCTTAACAAGCTTAAACCTGGCGGCAGCCGAAACCGTTGAAGGCCAACTATGACTAGTCTAGTCTTGCCTGTTAGCACCATGTCTCCTACTGCAACCTACCCTTTCCCACCATCCGCTCAGCTGAAACATACCAACAGAGATTCATCGTTAAGCGACGTCTCTATCATATCCGCTTATCGTTAGTATTATCTCCTCAACTGATGGGTTACACTTCATCATCTTACACCAAGATCAAAAGTCACGTCAACAGTCACGTCAACTACCCCACAAAGAGATCGAGTGTACTGTACTTACTGTACAGCTTCAAAACACACGCAACTCGTTTATCCCACTGAGTAAATCTGGAAATTACCTCCACTATCAACCGCTTCCACTTCTCCTGGCCCAGCTAACACTACATACAGCCTTGCTTGCAAGTCCAACCAACTCATTCCTTCACCATCTCCTATCGCTGGTCCTGTCCTGTCCTGTCGCTGGTAACCTATGCTTCCTCCCTCACAATGTCATATAGCTGCAATCCTTGCTTCGCAGCATTTCAGGATTCAACATGTTCCGCTTGGCAGCTTCTCCACAGTCTTCCCATGCAATTCGCCAACTCACTGACTACTTAACTTTTACTTCTTCCTTACAGAGCGTAGGGGTTCAGAGATCGGATCGTCAGGCAACTAGCATTTCAGTTAGCAACATCATCTAACACAACAGCCAAGAGAAAACTTACGGTGGGCTCTTGGTGAGATCCGTCTTAAGAATCACAGGCACTCTAGTCATCTCCGTCACATCCTGGATATAGTCGCCACCCTCCTCGCGGAGCGAAAACAGGCTGAGATACTTCTCCTTGTTGCTGAGGCGAGTCTCAACAGCATCCGTGACGGGCACCTTGGAATCAGATCGGGTGCGGTGAAGGTTACCCGCAGTCGACGACGATCGAGTCGGGGATCCAGGCACGCTCTGTGTCGGGCGCTCGGCCAGCGAAGCTCCAGCCATGGCCTCAGTAACATCAGACGTGTTGTCATCGTCATCATCAAAGAGGGCATCGACATCGTCAGTCGAGATGGTGCCGGTATCCGTCTGCTTGCGGGTAGCCTCCTCGCGCTCCTTTCGGGCGCGCTCAGCCTCCTCAGCCTGTCGCTGCGCAGCCAGTGCGTTGGACGCTCGGAGCGACGCAGCAGCCTTGGGCCGCTCATCCTCGGGCACAAACGCCGAGCTGGGGACACCCTTCTCCCAGTACAGCTCGAGCACCCTCTTCTCCTTTCGGAACTCGGCCTTCTTCAGAGGAAGCTGGTCACAGTGGACTCGCTTCTCGAAGCCCCATTCGGGGATGAGAACGTCAAAGGCCGACTCGTAGACACACAGGACAATACCCTCGGCGATGAGATCGCCATTGGCCTCCTGGCGCTTCTTGTCCATCGTACGGCAGGACTCGATGTGGACGCTCTGCTCCTGCGCGTTCTGAGCAGAGTCCTTCTTGGTGTTGCTAGACTCGGCAGTCTTGACAAGGTTCTCAAGATCGTCAGTAAACTCAACCTTGCCCTCAGAGAGGACCGCCTCGAGCTGACGGTGAACAATGATGTCGGCATAGCGACGAGTAGGGTTTGTGAAATGAGTGTACAGGGGTAGGTTAAGGGAGTAGTGAGGCCACAGGTGCTTGCCAGTCTTGCCAGCAATGAAATACTTGGCACGCTGCATCGACTTGACAAGCAGCGTCTCCATACCCTTTCGCAGATCGGGATCGTCAACCTTGAAGAGGCTGTTCTGGAGCGCTCCACTGCCGGACGAGTCGATGTCGTAGCCAAGCGCTGTCATGCGCTCAACAAAGGTCTGGAGTCGTCGTGGGTTGGGGGCCGACTGGCGTCGAAGGAGAGCCTTTTCAGGGAGTCCTTCCGTAAGACGCTGCGCCACGTAAGCATTGGCCTTGTGAACAAGTTCTTCCACGAGCTCGAGAGCCTGAGTCGAGTCAAACAGGTTGTCCTGGACAGGGTTGTTCTCGTCGTCAAGCTGCTGGAGCAGGCGGAGAGGAGCAATGGGTTCGCCACCAGCGCCGAGACGAGCCTCCCGGAACTTCTGGGCAACAGCGTTGAGGATCTGGATCGTGTTGACGGGCACGGTGGTGTTCTTGTACTCGGAGGGGTTGGTCAGGGCATCGTCAATCTCCTGGAGAGAGATCTTGCCGGCGCTCTTGATGATGGATCGGCCGACCCAGCTGTCGCCTTCACCGACAGCTCCGGTATGGGGGTTGACGCTGAACACAACACTGACAGTCAGGCGATCCTGCTCAGGAGTCAAGGAGCAAACCTCGGTCGACAGCTTAGGAGGCAACAAGGCGCAAAATCGGTTCTTGAGCTGGACAGAGGTGCCTCGCTTCTTGGCCTCACGGTCGACAAGCGAGTTAGGCTTGACGAAGTGGGCAATGTCGGCGACGTGAATACCGATATCAATCTTGCCATCAGGGCGAGACTTGACGTGGACAGCGTTGCCCAGCTCGGCGCCTCCGTTGTAGTCAATAGTGAAGGTCGTCTCCTCGCGGTAATCACGGCGCTCGGCAAGGGCAGTCTCCTCTTCCTTCTCCAGGGACCAGTCCTGAAGACCGACGCTGCGAAGAACAGCATCAGAGAACTCGTCCGAAGAAAAGTTGTTGTCGCGCAGAAGGGCGTCGGTCTCGACCTTAAGGTCACCCATACGTCCAAGTTGCTCGACAAGGGTACCGAAGGGGTGCAGCGAAGTGATGGGCCAGCGCTTTATGCAGGCCACAAAAATTCGATCCGCATAGTCTTGGTGCTTCTCAACAAAGTCGCGAGGCGCCTGCTCGGTGGGGATAGCAATGAGGGGAACACGCTTGTCTGTGGGCTTGAACCACACGATCTTGGGCTTCTCCTGCTGACGAGGCTCAGGGTGGCGGGAGTTGCCACCCTCGCGGGCAGCCCTCTCAGCCTCCTGCTTCTCCTTGGTAGCCTGGCTACTGGGTCGGAGGAGACCCAGAGTTCCAGAGAACATTTGACCAGCAACACGTTCAATGACAGCCACAACGTGACCAGCATATAGAGGCTTCTGCTCATCGTTGATTTCCTCCTCCTCAACGAGCAGGAGGCTCTGGCCCTCAACCTCGACATCATCATTCTTCTTCTGGGTAGGGCGCTGGCGCAGACTACCACGACGGCGAATGCCGCCTTCAGGGGGGTTACCCTCGTTGTTGTTGCCAGAGTTCTGGTTGCCCTGGTTGGTGGATCCAGATCGAGTATCAGTGATATCCTTGCGCTTCTTCTTCTCTTCCTTCTCGCGCTTCTGGCCCCAGACTTCATCGACATCCAGAAGCTCGATCGCGACGAGATCGCCCTCAAGGGCACGGTTTCGGTCCTTGCTACCGCAGATGAAGATGTCGGCATCGAGAAGACCATCCTGAGTGGTGACGTAGGCGTCGCTACGGTTCTTCTTGTTGACGCGAAGGATACCAGAGACGAGCTGACCATCTCCCAGAAGAGCGGGGAGCGAGGCCTGGGGGAGGTAAGGAGTGAAAAGGGTCTTGCGCTGCTGCTGTTGTTGCTGGCCTCCGAGTTGGCCGGCATGCTGAGAGCCCTGAAGACCCATGAACTGCTGGCCATTCAGCTGAGCGGCCTGCAGAGCTTGCAGCTGGTTCAGCTGCATGGGGTTAAGCTGCTGCCCATACATCTGGGGCATCATCATCTGGTTAGGGAGCTGCATAACCTGGGGCTGGCCGGGGTTGTACTGGAAGGCCCCGATGCCAGAGACAGATTGGTTCATAGAACCGCGAGGTCGGTGACCAGGCTGGAAACCCTGGTTCTGTCCAGCATTGCCGGACTGATCCTGGTTCTGGCCCTGGTTACGCCAGTTACCTTCAAAGTTGCGGGAGCCGGTGCGGGCGTGACCGCTTCCACGGCGCTGGAAATCGTTGCTGTCGGCGTTCAGGCCACGGCCACCTCCACCACGGCCATTGACGGCCATGCTCTGGCTGCGGCCATGTCCACCGCGGCCACCACGGTTGGAACCTTGGGCAACAGGGACCTCGAGGGTAGGAGGGGCGGCAGCGGCCTTGTTTTCATCTTCGGGAGCAGGGGACGCGGGGAACGAGAAGCCGGAGGTGGTTCGCTTCTGCTGTGCAATTTCAGCGGCCTTCTTAGCATCGGCGAGGGCCAGAGAGTGTCTCCTCTGGTGACCGCCTCCAGAACCGCCTCCGCGGCCACCTCGGCCGCCAGCATTCTCCCGTCCGTGGCCCTGGGGGGCCTCGAAGTTTCCAAAGTTGGACCCAGCAGCGCCGGAGGACGGCGCGGGGGGAGGGCCCATTCCCATATTGGGCATTGCCGACTGATTACGGCGATGTGACAGTGGCTGGGTAGGAGGAGCCATGTTCTGCTGCTGAGGCACTTGGTTGGGGAATTGGAAAGCAGCTTGCGACATGTTGGGCATGGGCTGCAAAGGATTGAACGCACCGCCGGGGCCGAGAGGCTGTCCCGGGGGCATCATCCCCATGTTGACATATTGCTGGTGGGTAGCTTGAATCTGCTGTTGCTGCTGCTGCAACAACTCAATCTGTTGCTGAATGGCGAGCTGTTCCACTGGAGGTCCATGTTAGTACATCCATGATACATGGAGCTTGATGGGAGCGAGCATCGACTGGTGTTGGAATGATGAAGCGGTGGACGCAAGCACTAAACGGCTTGCGCGGCCATGGGGATGTGAAGCTTGGATGACGCCACACGGTGACAACACCAGAATGATGGAGATGTGGACACGGATAACGTATCATGAACTTACTTCCAGGGTTGGCGAACATGCTCACCAGAGGAGTCAACTCAGAAGGACTCCGGCGATGCGCAATGTGCAGTCTGCGGCCAGCAGGCCCAGGGACGCCGCCAACCTGGGGCTGCTGGGGAGGTTGCTGCTGCTGCTGAGGCTGCTGCGGGGGTTGTTGTTGCTGCTGCTGCTCCATGATGGGCAGTCAAAGCACGAAAGGCGTAGATAGATGTATGTATGTAGCACGTCGAGGGTCAGGGGTGCGAGGCGGGATCAAGATACAACTTGGTTTTTGAATCCGATATCGAGGAGCGTTGTGGCGGCCGGAGATGGGCGGCGGAACGAGGATCGTGACCTGGTAGACGACGGGCGACTGGTGAGGCGAATTGCGATGGCGGATGGCGATGGCACGGCGGGACACAGTTTTGCCCAAAAGGAGGGTAGACGAGCTTGCGCAGAGCCAAGGAGCGTGATTTGGAAAGGCGGCGATGAAGAGGCAGATGGTGAGACGACGAGAAGAGAAAGCCGGGATGGATGGAATGAATTCCAACTCCTGGCAAGAGGAAGAGAGACGTGGGTGAGTATGGAGGAGGAGGAGGAGGGATGTGGGAGAGGAGGAGTTGGATGGATGGAGATGGTCTAGCTTGCTGGTGGTGGAGTGGTGGGATACGGCTAAGTTTGTACCTTGTGCGGGCCACCTGCCACGGAAGGCACCTCGCGCACGTTTATTGGACAAGAGGATTTTTGCTCTGGGCAGAACTGAGCAGCTACAGTGGACGGATGGACTGCTATTGCTGTTGCTGTTGCTGCAGTTGACCTCGTACCGCTCCAGGTGGGCTCCAGGCTTAGCGGTCACTCACTCCAGTGCGATTTGTTAGGTAGGGGTTCATGGGGCAAATGAAGCCTCCATCCTAGGACCATCACCAACTTGGTGTCCGGGCAGCTGGACCGGGGAGGGACACCTAAATATGGGGTCGGCCGTAGGTCCAATGTGGCTATTAGTGGGCTTTCTTTAGAGGCACACACAGGGCCCCTCGCACGCTGCGACTTGCCCAAGCCCGCACTGACGCCGGCTTGCTCCGCTAATAGCGGAGGTGCTATCCTCTAGGGGCCCATGGGCTGGATGCAGCCATGGACGATACCCGCAGGGCCTACGCAGTAGTGCGAACAAGAGGTCGGCCAGCACGGTCAGGTTGCAATGGAGACAGAGTCAACAAGAGGAGAGAGCATTTCATCAATGACCGCCTATTCGGCTCTGTGCAAGTCCACGTAAGCATGTCCTCCCGTCGACTGGTCCTCCCGGACGGCATTGGCCCATTTAGCTCAGAGACAAGGGTGACGGGCCAGAGGTGCCACCACCACCCCAAACTTGAAGGCGGCCATCCATGGATCCATTGATGGATGCTCCATGATTCAGGGAGTGAGCTTCTGGTGTGGCGTCGAGGGAGGTGGAAAAGGGCGTCATCAGAAGCGCACAGCGGTGGGAACCGCATCTACACAAAGCAAGTCCATCACAGACAGGCATTGCTTTATTACAGCAACAATATTTTGGGATGATTCGTTGCATTGCTATTCAAACACTGCCGATATCATGGCCTGGGGAGAGCTACGCAAAACATTGTCATCAACAGTGGCTGCACTAGGATATCCCTGAGCTATACCCAGATGGATCCGTCTGCTGCTCCATTTCATCACACAAATTAACCCCAGCTTCATATGACCCGAGCTTTCAACGCCATGCCATGACGGGCTCCTCCCAGCTCAAACAAGAACACTATTTGTCTCAGCAGCATCTGTCACATTCAGGTTCAGACATGGCCGAAACTTGTTCTCCCCCTTGATATCCATCTCATCCGGTGTCCATCATCCTTCTTCTCCTCCTTACAACCCGGCCTCGTTTTCACTCCCTCGTGTCACGCTCCAGCTCCTTAGACCTTGGCCCCTGTGATTGCCTGATGATGCTTAACCGTATCCGCCTGCGCTAGGGGGGCGATGAACCCCTGCTTCGCAACACAGTATGGATACAATAATCAAACCTCCAAGCTCCCGGTGTCCCCTGCGGCTCAAGGGTGATGCTCGATAGTGCAAACATCCAGGCAAGGGAACCAAGAAATCCGTGCCGCCAAACGTCATCGAGGGGCAGGCTCACAGACGCATATCCCCCATCACTGACGAGATGGAGTGGGCTAGAGCTTCGCCAGTGATCTCATTGACATTCCTGAGCGAGGCTCACGTTCAGGCTTGTCCACGGCTAGAACAGCTGTCATTCTCCATCTCCGTTCGGGAGCCGAAATGGGACAGCTCCCACCAACAACGGACCACATTCTAGCCCGTGTCCGAGTTGAAGCCTCGTCTCCCGGGCAATCGTTGTGAGAGACATATCAATCCCAGGTCAGGTGCTCACAGTAAAGTCATGGTTCTCCCATTTGCCCAGAGTAACAAGCCGTCTTTCAGGGTGAACCTGGTCTCCAACTACCTGTCCAAGTACTTCGTATACTTGACTCATTGATCAATGTTCCCCATTACCGAACATCTTGATCGTCGTCAAGCCGTGTCTCGTAGAGGCGTTACCCGAAGTTCAGACATGTTCCCCGTCTGGGCCCAACACAACCAAAAACGGCTGCCGTGGCTTCGTAGTCCTCATCCGCATACCTCCCTTAGACAGCTCAGGTACCTACCCAGAGGGCGAGCAACGGCCCGACCCAGTGAACCACATCCAGACAGGTTCTAGATTTGAGCCGTCAATGTAACCCTTCAGTCGAACTACCCCATCGTGTCGTCTCGTCTCCATGTCTTCAGGTGGACGCGACGAATTGTTTCCAGATGCAGTCGACGGCTGCCTCAGACTTGCTTGGCCAGCACGAAATTCAGCTCTAAAGCTGAAGCTCTATTTCTGACAGAACCTCCGTGATTCAGGTGATGGCGTAGGATACCTGTTACCTGCCACTTGGTATTAGGCTGCCAATGAGATCACGCGTCCACTGCCCCTCATGTGGATGTGGAGGAGCATCTTGCATTGTCTCGACCTTTACGGGCGGCGTGAGAGTTGACATGTTTCACGGCGCCATCCCGAATGACACGGCCACACTCGAGCTTGTGTGGCTCATCTGATGTGGCTGAGCAATGCAGCTCGGGACTTTATTTTAGCGGACCGAGATCAGGCTGTTCTTTTACTTCCCGTTTGGGTGGGACCAAGCTGCACAGGAGGCTGGAACTTCAGCTCATATCAGTTGGTACGTACCCACTATGCTTTGATCTGCATCCCAGCCTCTCCAAGGGCTGCATATTACAACCCAAAGAACGACATTCAATCTCAAAATTCGACGTCAGATCCTCTGTCCGATCCCTCGCGGACCGGCCTGAAAGACGGCTTGTTTCATTCATCGGCATACGGGCTTTCACGCCTCCTACCTTTCCTGGAAACTGCCCGTTCCAGCTACCAATGAATGCGTGACAGCGAAATCCCTAGCCTCGCCGTCCTCAACTCATCATGACACGCTCCCCGACCACCAGGCGGAGCCAATTGCTCTCGAGCCCCGAGCGGAACATCGCTGCGAGCTTCCTACTTGATACACGAAACAACGAGCTTAGCCATCGGGATGCCCTGGCGGCCGCCCAGGTAGAGCACGAACGGGTGCGCCAGGCTGCGATCCGAGTCTACGAGCTTCATGAGCTGCAACAAGAGCACCGACGTATCGTCGAGGAGGAGCGCAAGGAGCAAGAGAGGCTTCGGGCAGAAGCTCTGGTAGTTGCTGAGGAAAAGAGACTTCGAGAACTCAAGGCAAAGACGATTCCTCGATTGCCGCCAGAGCCCGAGCCTCCTACACCCCCTCCAGCACCCAAACCAGACCCTTCAAAGACAACAAATGGTACTACACCAGTTAAGGAAACGAAGCGAGTCGAGCCATCGACAACTCCCCCTTCAGAGATCAAGAAGCCTGCTCTTGCACCCCCTGCCACCAGCAGCCCCTTCGCACCCCAGAACAAACCAACGATAAGCAGCCCACTTGCTGCTGCCGGTACAACTTCTGGACAAACCACCACACATGGCCTATTCCAGAAAACAAACGGGACAGCTACGGCGCAACCTGCTGCGTTTGCTTCCGCTCAACCTGTGGCCAAGCCCGCCGCACCTCCTACACAACCTACAGCGAGTCCCACCGAGGATCGATATAGCCAGATTCACCAGGAACTCAAGAAGCTGCGGCGGGAACTTCAGGCACAGTCTAAAGTACCTGGCTCGCCGCTCAAGGGCAAGCTTGGAACCTTCCGTCGAGAGATTCGGGTGGCTATCGGCCAGCTGACGGGCGGCAAGGGTGCCAATGCCAAACCAGTAAGTAACATGTTCCGATATGAGAGCAAGCTCTAACAAAAACTAGGTCCAGAAGATCACAGACACATTGAAGGAAGCCTTGAGGGGCAACACGCCAAGTCCGCCAATTGATGTCAGCCTCTTTGTAGTCGACAAAAGAGAGCCCGTTCAGGGAGCCACCCACAACGACCAGACTCTGCCTTCACTCTTCATTTATCTCATGAATATCTGTGCCAAGGCCATTATCAACCAGTTCATCAATGAAGGTGGTGCCAACCCAAAGGCCGCAGACCCGGTTGGGGTCTTTACCGCCCACATCTTCTCAAACCAGGAGTTTGAATGGCGAGGGCAGTCCCTGATCGACATCGTCATGGCCAAATACCGGATCGTATGCCCAGTCCTCTTCGGCCACAGAGGTAGCGATCGAACAGAGCGCGGTCGTATCTCCATCGGCTGGAAGAAGGATGGGCCGGCCTGGATCACAGAACAGAGCCACAACGACAGGATGACTGGTCTGGGTGCTGGCTTTGCCTCTCTTTCTTTGAGAGATTTCAGCAAGTCATCGAAGAAGAACCCATACCCGCCTACGAATTACTGGAAGGCGCTCGCATACATCGTTAACTCGCCCCCCAATGAGATATCAAACACGCAATACGTTGTGCTACGGTCCATGATCCAGGGCCACGAGCAACGCTTCCTCAACTTTTACGGAAACGCAGCTTTGGCAGCTCTGCGCCTTGCTCTTGTAGAATTCCCCAAGAAGGCGCCCCAAAACGCCACGGCTGCTGGTTCTCTGGCCGCTCTGGCTGATGTGCTCAAGAGCGAGTCGGGACTGGTGCTGGCTTAGAAGAACAAGGACACCCGGCAAGGAGAATCAAAGGGGACGAAGAGAAGAAGCAAATGGAAAAAGAACACATTCAAGCCGGTGCTGTAGTAGGCGTTCAGGACAGAGATATCATTCTTGTTGGTGAGGAAAGGCATCACACATCACCATAGGCATAGGCTTGGCAGGCATAGCAGGTGTTTGGCGGACTTGTTGGATTATGTCACGCCGTTTAAGCAGACAAACGGTCACGTCTGCTCCTCTTTATCTATCCTTCTAGTATACAACCAAGACAAAGAAAAAGAGAAACAAGATTTCCGGTCATTGCGTGTACGCAGTCGTAGCAATTCCCAACCCAAACTCCGATTTCCCAACGTTAAAAAGTATCATGAACGCTTCTAACAAAGGTTTGCTGCGTCAGTACAGCCGCTGTGTCCCTTTTCTAAACTCAAGACGGGCGAGTATTATAGAATCAAGAGGAGAACCAACAGCAGGATAAGCACAAAGATGAGGACGGCTATACAGCAGCTACTGTACCGATCCTCGTTTGCACGTATCACATGCTGTAGTTTCTGCATGCCCGTCTGCAGTCGGCCACCCACGCGATCTGCCGCCTCGTCGACAACCTCGAGCATCTCGCGCTGTTCCTCCAGCTCCCTACCCATATCGTCGGCCTGCCTTCTGAGATTGCCCACGGTTTGGAACACGCCGTCCAGGTGCTGATCCTGCTCGCGCATAATCTCCATCTGCTGCTGCTGCTCAAACTCGGCATACGTATCGTCGCCGTCACCGTCGATGGCGAACGCGTTGGGGTCAGGTAGGTCACCACCGCGAACAGCGTCGACCTTCTTTGCCAGCTCGTCGCGCATATCGTCGATCTCGCCGCCGACCTCCTGCACGAGGCGCTTTCGACGTGTAACCTCATGAGCAGAGAGGCCGAACTGCGCAGGGTTGGACTCGATAGCCTGCACCGAGGCGACGAGGTCTGCTAGGTCGTCGGCGAGGGATGAGAGAGCGGCTTCGAGGTCGGAGCGAGCGGAAGCAAGTTCAGGGGAGTCGGCATTTGTGGAGAGGGAGCGAATACGGAGATATGAGGCGAACAGCGGCCTAGCCGAGGCCATCTGAGTGAGAACATCTCTTGCATGAGAGTTAGCGCGATGAACAGCTTCATTGGGATGATAACTAGGGAGGGATGCAAACGTACTGTTGGACCTGGAGGAAGGGGTCCTCTTCGTTGGTGGAGGACATCATCCTAACGATATGAGGCGTGAAGACGCATAAGCGTCAATGTGCGATGATATCGAGGCGACTCTAGCAGGTGGATTAATTGAAGCCAGAAGTATCAATCTCGGAGCCTGTTCAGAATGCGACAATGGAAGGTTGGTTGGAGGGGATGACGTTGCAGGGACCCTTGGGACCTGGGGAGCGCTCGGTGAGAGCTGCGAGGTACGTACCTTTTTCTGGGCTCCCTCTCAGTCACACCGAGCTCTCACCTACAAATTCGACCCGCACACCAAGTGAATTTGGATTGTGCATGAGAGATCGAAATTTGGGCAAATTCGAGGCCAATATTTGAGCTTGTCAGAACTTGGACTACTCGTGGTCTAATCCTGAGTGGCTTTGTTCTATCTGCTGTTCAACGACTTGTCGAGTTGTTGAGAGTACCAAACTCCTCCACCTCGTTCTTTAGAGATAGGTAACCCATACCCAACAGACAAGGGCTCTGAACGAGGGACGAGAGAACAACGTCGAAGAAGACCAGGATCAGGCCTTAGCGAAGATTCACCCAGCATACAGTAAGCTCCTAGCCATACAAACCACCAAGAACTTATCATTGACACTACTCCAGGGTAGTTAAGAACCCGGGTACCGTATCTCATTATGATACCTGAAAAGCCTTTGCCATTCAATGGCGACTTTGCTTCTCCCGAGGAGTACATTGATGAACTACTCAAGTTTTCGAGGACCTCTGAGACGTTCCAAATCCTTTGTGGTGGAGTCCATATCCTCGACTTCTTCACCATTGAACCTGGCCTCTTTCACTACGCCATACCCAAGGAGTGGCACCCCTTCATCCTGTCATGCAGCCTTATGGATCTCCTAGATCTCCTCATGAGAGATGACCTGGATAACCTCAAGTTCGAAGGCGAGGGCCCCCCGGAGAGTTTTATTGACTACATTCGAACTGTCCGAAACCTCTCTCTTGGTCGCTCATTCACACCCCCGAAAGAGAAACTGCCCGCCCTGCCACGCCCAGTAGCAGTTGGCATGAACCGCAAGAAGGTTCATGAAGTCACCAACTTTGCCGATTATCTTGATAGATTATCGGGGGACATTTCCAACGAATTTGGCGACGACATCACTCACTTTGTTGACTTTGGCAGTGGTCAGAATTATCTTGGCCGAGCAATGGCAAGCGAGCCATATAACCGATATGTGGTTGCTGTTGAGGGACGTGAGAATAATGTCACGGCAGCAAGAGGTCTCGACATGACTTCTGGTTTGGCTGTCAAGCCCAAGGTCATGAGAAACAAGAAACTGTGGAATCAGATTATCGAAGCACGCGGCCCAGATGCACAAGACGATCCAGAGGCTTTGGCTAAGGCTATCCGCGAAGTGGCAGGAGACGAAGCATTCGAATTCAGGCCCACCAGAGAACTCGAAGCGGAATACACAGCGGAAGAAGGCAAGGGGTTTGTCCAATATATCTCAGGTCGTCTCGACAGCGGTGATCTTGCCGAAGTCATTGCCCAAATCGACAACGGAAGCAAAACGGAGGGCGAAAAGAAGGACCTGCGGTTGATGGCAATGTCAATCCACTCCTGCGGAAACCTGTCGCACTTTGGAATCCGCTCCCTGGTCCTCAACCCTAGCATTCGGGCGGTGGCTATTGTTGGATGCTGCTACAACTTGATGACCGAGAAGCTAGGGCCGCCGACCTACAAGCATGCTTTCTTGAGGCCGACTCTCCAGGCTGTCAACGGCCGGCTTGTCCGAGAATCAGACAAGCATGACCCGCAGGGGTTCCCTATGAGCCAAAAGTTCTCGACATATGAAGGTGACGGTGTGCGACTGAACATCACGGCACGCATGATGGCTTGCCAGGCACCGCAGAATTGGACCGAAAAGGAGAGCGCAGGATTCTTCTCTCGGCACTTTTTCCGAGCAGTGTTGCAGAAGATATTCCTTGACCGAGGCGTGGTGACCAAGGTTCGGCATTCAGACGCTCAAGGAGGACCTGAAGCAGATGCTACTGTCGCCACCAAGAGCGACAGCGAAAGTCCTTTTGACATTAGCACCAATCCTGTCATCATTGGATCCCTGCGAAAGAATTGCTATGGGTCTTTCAAGGACTATGTGCGCGGCGCAGTGCAGAAGCTCACGACCAACAGCGACTTCAAACAGTATGCCGACGTGATGCAGGAGAAGATGGGCGACATAACGGACGAAGAGATCGAACGCTATGAGGCCACGTATCTGCCACGAAAGAAGGAGTTGTGTGCTGTTTGGAGTCTGATGGCGTTCAGCGCCATGGCTGTCGAGTCTCTCATCGTGTCGGACCGGTGGACGTTCCTCCGAGAACACGACGATCTCGTCCGTCATGCGTGGGTCGAGACAGTGTTTGACTACGAGCAAAGCCCAAGGAACCTGGTCGTCGTTGGGGTCAAGCGATAAAGTTTCGACCATCTCAAAATAGGAATGGATCAAGCTGTCTTGCAGAGACGTGTCTTTGCGGAGAGCATGTCACTGAGTTGTTGTTTGGATCCGCCCACATCCCATCTTTTCCAACGGTAGCCGTGCGGAGCTCGCGGTGTCCTCCGGGATGCAGGCGACCGACCTAGACGCGCAGAAGTGAAACAAGCTCTCTGTGCCTTGGCATTGGGAGAGTGGGAGGACAATCACGGCCGGCAGCTGGTCGAGTTGACAATCCGGTCGGCTGGGGCGGTTACTGGGCGCGCTAGGCAAGATAGGCCACTGCAATGTCATGCATGAACCCCCCTCTTCTCTGTCGGGGCTTTCATGTCATAGTTAAAGTATCCATGACAGGACGGGAAGGCTTTGGTCGATCAGCGGCCCTGTCAGAACAGCCGAGACCGAGAGGCTGGGGGTCCAAGAAGCCTTTGTTATCCGGACGAGTTTGGAGCCGTCATTCGTAGATACAGTATCGTCAAATCTCGACAACTAGACTATGCCATTACGATAACTGCGATGTAAGCTGGTCAAGAATCCTTTATCAAACAGCCCACCTGCGCTTAGCTCCCGTCCCACAACGGGCGGGACAAAAGACCCTCATTGATAGGTATTAAAGAGAGAGGAGAGCTAGTCGCTTCGTGCTATCCGCCGACAATTACCGGCTCTAGAGACAGTCGTACGCAGACCACATAGTTGCTCATTCGATAGCTGAGTGACCTGACAGGAGGATGAGACTTGTGGGGAGAGAGGTGTTGCCACTGAATCCGGCAGTCTTGTGTCGCCATCGGCCGGCCAAGGTCGCCATGGCCCCTCATTCCAGAGGCACGCAAACACCTCATCTGTGCACGCGGTTGACAGCGTGACAAGGGTTTCAGTGGAAGCTGCGTCACTTCTCGACGTGCTTATGAGCTGCAGCCGGATGTGCAAGGCGACATGTTCCGCGATGCAATGCGAAGCCTCACAGGCGGCAGGTCACGCAGTGAATCACGAGTCAGTGGTGCCATTCGCAAGCCATTCGCAAGCCCAACGACAAGGGGCCCAGAAGCGGGGAAGAGGGCTCCAGAGAGCCAGAATCATTGGAGAAGCTGCTCCCTTGCGCCCGTTGCAACGGCACCTGTCGTGGGGTCCATTACCCGAGGCAGATTTCATCAGTGAGATCTCTCGGAGATGCTTCACTGTCGTGTCCTTTGTTCATCGCGGTGAGCGGCCCTTTCCAGACGCGTGCAGCGGGTCAAGACCGGGGGATAGATGCGATGTGACGAAGGTCGAGCTCCTTCGGGGAATGATGAGCAACCATAATTGAGTGCTGAGGTTATACGACAGTCGATCAGAGGCGTAGTTGAGAGGCATCATCAATTTCGTCCTGCTGGCTGGCGTTCATAACAAGGCAGAGCCAGGGGAAGCTGCCGCTAGTGCAAGTGTAGGGGCAGAATGCATCATAAACGGAGAAGAGGAAGCTCGGCGCCTGACGCTGCTAGAGTCGGATGCAAGGCGGAGGCGAAGCCGAGTCGAGACATGATAGCTGGATGTGCTGGTGACCCGAAAGAAAGGGTGATGATGAAAGCTGGGGTTCCTGGGAGGTTTCCGAGACGGGCAGGCCGCAGAAAACACCAGGGTCTATCTGCTTTGGAGGCGAAGCTGGGGCTGACGGTACGACGAAGCTGGGATGAAGAAAATGATGAGTCTTAATCGTGACGTCTTGAGGTGAAGGTGAAGGCAATATCTGCCCGAGGTGAAGGGCATGTGATGAATGTGAGCATAAGCGGACTGACGAGGAAGGGAAGACCCAAGGCATCATCGTGGAGTTGTTCCTGCCTGCCCAGAGACGGGATGAGTACCACCTACCTGCTTTGCTCGCCAGGGCAGGTGCCGCCTGCTCCATACGGGTACCTCACTTACACTTGAATCCTCCACCAACATCAACGTCAACACCAACACCAACACCAACACTAACAAAATCGCCTTGGCCCGGATCCAGGCTCACGGTTCGCCCGCTTGCTTGATCATGGCTCGTTCACCTTCAAGCTCACGTCGAAGCCCCCGAGCAGAAGGCCAAGCTTGGACTAGTCAGGCATGTCTTGTCCTACACTCCGCTACAAGGTTGCAAGGGTCCTGATCCTATCCGATCTCAGCCCAGCGACGGCATCTCACCCCTGCCCCCACGCACCAACAACTTCTGCAACTCTACGGATCCTACATACAGTACCTGCACCTATCATGGTGCTTGGCTGCCACAACCTTTTGCTCCCGGTCGATCTCGAGACCACTGTCACGCACTCGAATCGGCCACCAGCTCTGCCTTCAGATGGATGCCACGGTGTGCATCTTGATCTGGCGACGTCGTCTTGATGGCTGTTTTGGAAACCAAGACCGCTGCCGTAAGCGAAACGAGCTGCGTGTCTTGACCTTTTGGGTATTGTGGCATTTCTGTGACTCGGAGAGCCACGGCGCTTCTGATCAAGTATTGTTGCTTTTGTCCTCGGCTCCATAGCACATAATGCTGTGAAACCACCTGCATCGCAATTACAGAAGCCACCTGCACCTTTCAGGTTCCGCCTTACCCACTGGGATGTTGGATAGAAGGATGATGCCTTGGGCATCGGGACATTGGGTGATGATCTGCGCCAGGAAACCCCCGAGCGGCTTCACAGAAGCGAGGGTGTCCATCTCCCGCAGAAGATAGAATCGATGCAAGCACAGCATGGCAGGTCGGCACATAGCCGTGGAAAACGACCTCGAACCATCCTGTCCAGAGTAGCATCATCGGCTGTGGACAGGGGTTGTTTGAGCCACTGACGCCTGATTGCACCAAGACATTGTTGGCTTACACTTTCTTGAGGTCTAGTGGGAATATCCACCCCCATGCCCGTCAACGCTGCCGCCATGATGGCCCAACTCGGCCAACTACGGTAGTTCCCAGGTCGGCCTTTGACTTCCTTTGGCTTGGCCTGTCTTGAGTGGACTCGCCTAGTCCCTGCAAAACCCTGCAATGCTCGACCTTGAAAGGGACGTGCCCTTCCCGTCCGGCTCGGAGCCATGGTGTGAGCAACTAAAGTATGCAAGCTGCTCGCTCAGAGATCAGGAAGAGAGAGAGAGAGTTATTAACGTGGGTTTACCCTTATCGCCTCCATCCGTTGCCTAACCTGCATCGATTCTTCTCAATCCCCCTCGTTTTCCTTTTTATTAACCTTTTGTCAACCTCTCGAAAAAAACTCTTCACACCACTTCAGCTTGGGTGCCCCTTTCACTAACATCAAGCTTTACCGGTTTTTCAGCACTCCCGTTGGCGCTTCCAGTTCTTGTTTCTCGTCCAACCTTAGCCCAAACCTTGGAGCAGACGGACCGAGGTTCTTTCCATGATCGAGTCAGCCCCTCGACTGTTATCGCATACCTACTGTCCGTCCAGCCTAGCTTGAGTTTGCCGCAGACATCGATTCGCATTCAAGTTGCGATCAGCCCCTCATTGAACACAACCTCGCCTGCCCCAGGACTCGACGTTGGCGGTTCATCATGAACGCGCAAGTTTCTTTCCTTGTAAGTCGGTGCTGCAGTTTCTGCACGTACACAACCATTTCTTACTTGACATCTGTCTTACTCTTGATCCTGCTGCATGACCTTGCATGCGACTACTCAATGACGGGTGTTTCAAGATTGACAAGTTAAAGAGTTTCTTGTACATCGGCCTTATTCTAACCTCTCGCTCTCTAGGATGGCACCTATACGCTGATTCACATCCCTCTTAACCTCTACTCGACGCTGCTCCAGCCCATCCTCCGCGTCCTCCTCCCACAGTCTCAGAGCCTGGGAAACTTGCGCGATTCACCAGAGTACGAGCTACAGGGGCTCACATCTGATGGTCAACATGGCTTTCTCAACATCAGCATCA
Organism: Fusarium duplospermum; assembly: GCA_003946985.1. Lineage (NCBI taxonomy): Eukaryota > Fungi > Ascomycota > Sordariomycetes > Hypocreales > Nectriaceae > Fusarium > Fusarium duplospermum. The sequence goes on along the minus strand of NKCI01000013.1, from coordinate 227,572 downwards.
CCCCCCTTGAGTGCTCGGTGGTCTGCCACTCGTCCTGGGCACAGAATGTTTTTGAGCCCGTCCTGAAGACGCTCCCGCGCGATATTGCCAAATCCGTCTCGGTTTCCAAAGACTCGTACATGATCCTCTCGGTCATTAGTGCTGGACTCGATGCGGGTGGCCGTGTAATGGAGCTGACGTCTCCACTGGCCCTGGCTGGCATCCCTATCTTCTTCATCACCACCTACTACTCCGACTTTATTCTGGTGCCGACCAAAGAACGAGACAACGTTGCCAAATCACTCCTCGCCAAGGGCTTCGAGTTGTGCGAGAACGAGTCCAACTATGTCACACAGGGATATAAGAAAGGCGCCACCCAACCACCAGTGACTCCGCCGCACGAGGGTCTTCCGTCTAACGTTTCCGAGATGCAGACGCGAACCTTTGGTCTGCTCAAGAAACGGCATGTCACCCCTCACATAGAAGAGGGTTTGGTGTTGGTGCAATGTTCTGGCCGTGAAGCATCGCAGCTTGCATCCTTCAACCACCAACGACCTTCGATCAGCCGACACACCACGGGGAACGGCCGACGACCCAGCTGGGCGGATAATGTCGATACGAAGCTGTACACATGCATCATCTCGGCTCTTGTCTCGCAACCACGATTCATGTCGGTTACGCTGGCCCAGGACGACCCACCTTCGCTACTCCTCGACAAGAACCTCCTTGATGTTTTTGGCGACTCTCTGGTGGGGGACACAGAAGGCTGCCTGATTCCAATTTTCCTCAACCTGGAAAGTCTGTCTTTGGAGGCCACTGGTATCGTCTGCGGTGTTGCCGGTATCTTGGTTCAGGATCCGCAGATAGCGGAGAGCTCGGAACTCTCGTACCTTTCAACAGCCCAAGCTGGTGCCGTCATTCTCTCAGACGAGCAGTCTGTCCGAGCCATGGGTATTCTGGAGCCACTGCTTACCAAGGAGCCCTAGGGCGGTGATTTTCTAAACTTGTAACAAAAAGGGGAGATGAGTTGTTGACAGATTTGTAACACCAAGGACTTTCAAACCCAAGGAGAGGCGTTTGGAGATGGCGTAAATGATTTTCATGTAAGGTAGCTGGGCGGCAGAGCATGATGATGCTGGGGATTTATATCCCCTATGTAATCCAAGACGTGCGTGGAGTGGATGGTGGGCGGCTTTTTGTGTATCTGTTTGGCGTTTCTCCGGGAGGAGCTGTTTTGTTCCAAATCGAGATACCATGATGATTGTGTAACAGTTGGCGTTGCCGTGACTCCATGCCTGCGGTGCTTTAACTAAGCACCTTGTTACTTTCCCTTCTTCTTCTCCTCGACTAGGCCGGCTTTCACAAAACCATCCCTCGCAACGGCGTTAATGAGTGCAAACCTCTTAGGTCCCAGCTGCACGCCGCCATACCACCTCGTCACCACGACCATGGCATCCCAAACATCCATGACCTGCATGAGATGCAGCAGCCTCCCTCCCGCAGCGGCCTCTCCGTCGTCGTCGCAGTCTTGGAAGCTCGCTGCCCCGGGTCCCTTGATACGCCACGCCGTCATGTTGTGCGTCGCGGCTCGGATGCGCTTGTCCGATGCGAGGAGTACCTGCACATAGTGCCTCGCCTGATCCGGCGACGTGACGCGCGTAACATGTGCTATAAAAGTCGACTTGGACTCTGTGATGGGCTCTGATAGGATCCATTCCGGGGGAGGGAATGATGGTTCCTCTATCTCATGCTCTTCTGGTGGTGGTGAAGGTGCAGTCGGTGCCTCATCTTCAGCTTCCTCCTCCGAACGCCTCGTAAATTCCTCAACGGCATCAAACAAACAAACAAGACCCTCTTGAAACACACTATCCAACGCCTCACGGAAGAGTTTAACATCCCTCGCTCCAGCACCCCTCACGCCGCCAGAGCTGTGGTGCGTGCCGAGGACTGAGGGTGGTTTTGAGGGGTACTCTTGCGGGAAGCGGACACGGAGGGAGGAGGCATCGCCGGGGAGGTTGAGGATGAAGACGGTGGTGTCACCTTCTGTTGGGACGAGGCTGCCGTCGCCGTAGATGGAGTTGATGGCTTCCACCTCGTCCTGGAGTTCTTCGGACATTGCTCGGGGAGTGAGGGGTTGTGTGTGTGTATGTGTTGAGGGATTGGGTGAGTTTCTTAAGCGGTGGGGTTAAGAAGAGTAGAATTGGATATATAGGAGACGAGAAACGGTCTTGAAGGTATAAGTTGACGGATAGAAGTTGAGCTGTTGTTGAAAGTCAGGAATATCATCTTCTCAAGTTTCACCGCGAGAATTACTTACCTTACCATATGCAGCCCCACATCATGCTTCCCCAACTCCATGACCCACTCCGGATGATGCTCCCGACAGCTTCAATGCAGGAGTGACATGTAGACAATAAACCAGTCAGCGTGTATAAATACCCAAGCAATATTCAAACAATTTGATATCGATTCAACACACTAAACTATGGGGCGTCGCAAACAGTAATCGAATACCGGCTTTCTCCTGACTTATCCCCCTCCGTATCCTTCTTCTATGCCCAAGACCGCAACTGCTCACAATGCAACCTCTCTCGAGATCATCTCTCGAGTCTTGATTTACTCGTCCATGACAGCTGCGAACTTGTCCATCATCTTCTGTTGGATCTCCTCGTACTATCAACCTTGTTAGCATATACTCTAAAATTGTCATCATGCTGCTTACCCTCTTGGAGATCACGTCCTGACCCTCGGTGGGAACCTCGAACTTGAGTTGTCGCAGGTTGGCCTGCAGGTCAGAGGTAGCCTCTCGCACCTTGCTCCAGCTCTGGCCCTGAGCAATCGCCTTCTGGGCCTCATCGTGGAAGCCCACCATGAGCTTCATCATCCACTCCGTCTTCCAGATGGGGCAGAACTGGTCATAGTCTGAGTAACCGTTCTGCTGCAGGAAGTCCTCCTTGAGCAGAGCCGCAATGTCCAGAGTGATCTTGTCGGGATCAGACAGCGCACTCTTTCCCACCAGCTGCACAACCTGGTCAAGCTCCTCAGAGTCGGAGAGGAGTTGCTTGATGCGGTCTCGGAGACGGGGGAAGTCGGGGTAGTTCTTCTCATAGAACTTGTCCAGTGTGTTGGTGTACTTGCTGTACGAGGCGGATGTGTTGATGGAAGGGAAATGCTTTCGCTGAGCAAGCTTCTTGTCAAGACCCCAGAAGACCTGCACAATACCCAGAGTAGCCGTAGTGACAGGATCCGAGAAATCACCACCAGGGGGACTGACGGCACCGACAATGCTAACACTGCCCTGGCGCTCAGGAGATCCCAGAGTCTTGACACGACCGGCTCGCTCGTAGAACGAGGCAAGCTTGGCACTCAGGTAAGCGGGGAAACCCTGATCAGCAGGCATTTCTCCCAGACGACCCGACAGTTCTCGAAGAGCCTCAGCCCATCGGGAAGAAGAGTCAGCCATCATGGCAACGTTGAGACCCTGGTCACGGAAATACTCGGCCACAGTAATTCCAGTGTAGATGGAGGCTTCTCGGGCAGCGACAGGCATGTTGGAGGTGTTGGCAATGAGCGTAGTTCGCTTCATAATGGGCTCCTTGCGACCGTCCACCTCAATGGTGAGCTCGGGGAAATCCTTCAAGACTTCGGCCATCTCGTTGCCTCGCTCACCACATCCGACGTAAACAATAATATCACTGTTGGAGAACTTGGACACAGACTGACTAATGACAGTCTTTCCACAACCGAAAGCACCAGGGATAGCGACAGTTCCACCCTGGACACTGGGGAAGAGGGCGTCGAGAACTCGCTGACCGACGATGAAGGGCTGATCGGCAGACATCTTGTCGTTGGTAGGGCGAGGCACTCGGACGGGCCAGGACTGCATCATGGGATACTCGGTCTTCTTGCCATCGAACTCGACCTCGAGGAGCTTGTCGACGACTGTGTACTCGCCCTTGGAGGCGATCTTGGTAATGGTTCCCCGGGCGCGAGGGGGTAACAGAATCTTGTGGCTGGGAAGGAAAGAGTTCTCGAAAACGGTACCCCAGACATCACCACCCGAGATGTGGTCACCGACCTTCAGGGTCGGGGTAAACTCCCACTTCTTCTCGCGGTCGAGCGCGGCAACCGAGACACCGCGGGGGATGTAGATGGACTTGGAGATGTTCGAGATGGCCTCGAGGGGACGCTGAATACCGTCGTAGATACCGTTGAGCAGACCGGGGCCGAGCTCGACGGACAAGGGCTTCTTGGTTCGGAAAACGGGGTCACCGACAGTGACGCCGGCTGGGATCTCAATTAGTATCGCGGTCGCGAGTTCCATCATGGGTTGTCGTACATGTCTCCTCGTAAACCTGAATGGTGGCTTGGTCGCCATTGATTCGAATAACCTCACCGGCAAGGTTATCGTGACCTACTTTGACCTGGATGTGTTGTTGGTTAGGTTTGGGCTGGTGATGACGACGGTGGATGATTGCGACTAACCAACTCGTACATGGCAACACCAATCATGTCCTCAGCCACCACGACGGGACTGTTGAAAGAGTCAGTAAAACATGATGACGCCTCATGAACGTTTTGCAGGATGCATTTCGAGGACGCAGATGGGTCGCGAAGCCTAGAAAAGCTGGAGGAACTGACCCGGAGATGGAGTAAATCTTGCCTAAGAAGATTGTTAGCGACTAGGCCAAGGTACCTTCAAAAGTGCCCAAACATGAGCGCTCCTGGCATCTACATACCCTGTTGAAGCGCATCGTCGTCGTTGACGTTGCTGCTAGCAGCCTTTGCTTTCTGCAGCATTGGTCATGTCAGCCTCTCGAATCCAGCGGGGCAATGGACGCCGTGTCGTCACGGGTCTGGCAGCAGGCATCAGGGGAACCAAGTTTCTTGGAGGTCGGGAATCAACATACGGGAGGCATCTTGGGCGGCGAAACGGGGGCGCTGTCGGGATCAAGACGGATCTGAGGAATGGGTCTCGGAGAGGACGGCGACGCTGGCCGGATGCAGGGTAGAGTCGGGTCGGAGGAGGATGAGGTCGAGGGAGGCGGTCGAGATGGAGTTGGAGATGATGGAGACGGAGATGGTGGTGGAGAGTTTGGCAGAGGCACCTGGCAAGCTACGTCGACTAGAGCCTGAGCGGCAGCGACAGCAGCAGCACGAGCTTGCACCTTCCCAGCTCCAGTTCCAGGTCCACGGTGGAGCCTGGATGATGACGATGCGGTGCGGGTGGGGCCTCCGCCTTGAGCTTGAGAGCCAGCAGAGGCGAGGGCGTTAGCGGCTGCCGCAGGGGCTGCATCGCTGGAACCGCTGCTGAAGCTCCCCGCGCGGCCCCTGGAGCTGTCGCTGTCGCTGTGTGTGGCGGGCGTCTCCTTGTTGTTGCCGTTGGTGTCCTCGTCGTCAGAGTCGTCCTCGCCACGGGCGCGGATCAGGTCCAGAAGCGAGGGCCTTGCTCGCAGGGTGGGACGGATGCCGAGCATGCAACGAGCGCCTCTTTCGGCAAGTTTCTTTTTATTCTCTTCTTGTTGTGCTGCGTGATTGCGACGATGCGAAGGAGTTGCTTAAATTATTGGTACTTGTGTAGGTTGATGGAAGGAGGGATGGGTGAGGTGCAGGGCGGGTGGCTTCCACAACAGGACAACCTGAGCCTTAGCTACGGCACCTCTAACGCTTACGCTGCGCTGCGGGCGCTGATCATGGTGCAGCAATCAATGCAAGTGGGTGCCTAATCCTTGTTGATGCCTCGCCAGGCCGCGTCTTGTTGGAATATTGGTTTCACATCCATGAGAAGTTTATCTTTCGCATCAGTATGATCAGCTATTAGTAGAGACTGTGAATTAGATACATACGTAAAGGGCCTGGCCAACGTCTAGATGGTATCTCGGCGCTAAGATCACACATCAGGTCTCAGCCCAAGACAATATCTCGGTAGCAACATTTCGGCATGTGTTGTATATTGTCTATCTAACGAGGTGTTCAATCTATTTGCCAACATTGATTGATCTTGGGCATTCAAATTTGATCAAATACTAAACAACGTAAAAAGAAGCACTCCTGCCCTTTACACCAACTCTGCCTGCTCGCTCACTTTGTCTTCTTATCTTGATTCTCCCGCTCCCACTCCTCTCCCAACTCCTTCGCCTGCTGATTGAGCTTCTCAATGGCTGCCCTCGCCCCAGGCCACGGCTTCCTCCCTCGTCCAGTATCAAACAACCTGTAAACCGCCGGTATGTCGACACCGTCCATCAGTAGGTTATAGAACTTGCGGTCGCTCCACCAAAGCTTCCACGCCTGCCACGAGAAGCACCCTAGGTTCTCCGTCACGCCTGTGCCTGCTGCTTGGTTCAACCACTCATACGTGGGCGCTGAGGCGAGTCGTATGCCGAGGTGGGGGACTGGCCCGACCTCGAGGGTCTTGACCATGAACTCGTAATGGGCGTCGATATCGCGTCGTCTCTCTTCTGCTGATTCTATGGGGTAGCTGCCAGACCAGACGCCGGCGAGTGCCATTGAGATTAGATCGTAGAGAACGAACGGGGGCTTCATGATAATGACGTGGCCGAGGAAAGCTAGTGACTCTGGATACTGCTCCGAGAGGAATCCATGGTATAGTCGGGCAAACTTGTTGTTGTCGCTGTAATGTCGAGTTGCTTGGATCTTCTTGTTATGATCAGGAGCAATAGCTGAGTCGGTTGGGTCGCCAGGTCCTCTGACCACAGAAAAGTCGTAATGATAACCCGAGCAGAAGACGATAGCATCGAGGTCATCCAGAACTGTCCCGTCGGTCAGGGTGACAGACTTGGGTCCTGTTACCTCCTGAATACCCAAGACTGACTTGACACGACCATCTCGGAGGTTATCGGCAAGGTCATCTGAGAAGATTGGAACTCGGTGTAGGATTCCGTCGATAGGTCGAGATGACGCAAAGGATGAGTGCTCTAATAGAAATGGAAACGCCTTGTTCCGCTGGCTGATGAGACCCTTGGACATGAGTGCAGCAAAGGCTCGTGGCCATAGACTTCCAAGCGCTCTCACGCAAATGCCGACACGACGACTCATGGAATGGTCGAAGGCCTTTCCCTTGACTCTTCGAGGGAGCTATAATAGTGGTTAGTGTTTGATTGATAAATGTCACTCAACGCCACTCACAAGGTAGAATTGGCCTCTGTGACTTAGATAGACCTTGTTGGCTCCGGCCTTGACAAGAAAGGATGTTGTGTCCGCTCCAGTGGCTCCAATGCCAACAACAAGCACATTTTTATCCTTGTACTTGGAAGCATCCTTGAACTGCCGAGAGTGGAGGACATCTCCCTCGAAGGTGTCGATACCTTCAACATTGGGGATGTTCTTGGCGTTGAGCATGCCCGTCGCGACAACCACACGGCTGAATGCCCTGCATTCTTCGACACCGGACTTTGTGTTTTTAGTAAAAACTTTCCATAATCCGCGTTCCTGATCACGTTCAACATGATCGACTGACGTGGAGAACTCGATGTGAGGGAATAGGTTGAAGTTCTTGGCGTATGATTCGATGTACTCTTCGAGATCCTTTTGTGGAGGATGAACGGGGTAGTCTAGCTGTATGTAAGTACCTAGTAGGAATAACCAAGCTGAAATATACTTACCATAAGGCATAGGAAAGTCTGTAAAAGAACACTTTGGCTTGTTAGCATGTCTAAGGTAGGTAGGCAGTGTCCGCTTTCAACTCACACAATGCCTGGAAGTATTCGCAGTAGTTCCCGTCAGAGCAGTAGTCTGGTCTGGGTTCAGAGAAGCATGCCAGTTACCGCCAATGTACTCGTTTCTCTCAAACGCAGTTGCGTTGAGGCCTTGCTCGAGGAGGTTCTTGAGTGCGAGAAGTCCAAGGACTCCTGTGCCTATCACGCACACATCGGAGCCGACTTGTTGACTTTGTGAGGATGCCATTTTTGTAATAGTGTTATTTGATTGATGATAATAGAGCTATGAATACCTTCAGGACAGTTCCAACACATCATTATATATCCAATTTCCCATCCTGTATCTCTCAGTCCCAGCTTCCAGGTAATGCTCCGGTCTGCATCGCCACGAACCTCAACACCATTGGCAGTCTCGGATGGGTTGCCAATACGCTCACGGCGTGTCAGCATCTAGACCTCTTTCAGAGCCATGTTTCAACCTAGTGGGAGGGCATTGGTCTCTGCAGGGTATGGTTTGGCATGTATGTTCTGGGGGGTGTAATATTTTGGTCGAACTGGGGTTGTCGATCTGAGTGAGATTTGTATGTGTCCGAACAAAGTCTCCGGCCTCCCTGACAAATGCCAAATCTTGAAATGGGTTGGCGTATTGGTTGGTTAGATAACCCTGACGGCTCCTCTACGTCCCGGAGGTTATCTGATGCCGTACCAGTGCCAGAGGTAACGGACGTGCCGACTGGCTTGACAACTTGATACATTTGATTAATGATCTCGCCACTTGGATAGACTCGGTATTTATGAAGTCTTGGATAAGCGTATCAGATTGAGTTTGCCAAGAATCTCTGCGCCTTCAAGACTCGGCCGAATGTTGAGCCGTCAATATCGCCTCGGATTGCATCAAGATAGCTCACAAAGTCTCCGACGGAACTTGAGAGCCTTAAGAACAACATTTATTTGGACGGTTTACCATGAGTACTGTATGCCTAAAGTACGTATATCGTGTATATCGTGTATCGGTTCCTTCGCATAACAAGATCGATCAGTCAAACAACTCCAGATTCTTCCCAAGTAGCAAACCCTACAACATCTCCAACACGCCCTTCTTCGACACCAAAGCCGATAATGTAGCCTGCATGACAGAGATGCCACATTCATCCCGCTCTGCACTATCTTCCATTCTCCTCTGGTAGTAAACACCCAGCGTGGGAACATCGCAGTTATCCTCACTACGAGCCGCCCGCAGCTGACAGATCTGTGTTTCTCGACAGTCTTCATTGCACTCTGGCTGTTTCCACCCACGACTCATGCGCAGCATAAAGTCATCGAATGCCTTTTGGTCTGTCTCGAACCTTTCGGTTATGTTATGCCAGAAGGCTGCGGTGAGCTCTGAGTGGGGATTCGTCAGAGGAGGGTTTGTGAGAGGTCCATATGTTTCCTTTGCTGAATAGTATTTCTTCCACACAGGTCCCTGAGTCTGGTAAGTGTCGGATGTCATGTCAGCGCTGTAAGTTGTTGCGTCTAGAACAGCAAATGTAACAGGGTCAACATCGTAAACGCGGAACGAGGGCATTCCCGACATAGGCGTAAGCGAGGGGCCTATGTACGAGGTCACAAGAGCATTAGAAAAGCTCCTATCCGAAGAGTTGGCGTATGTAATCTGAAAATGGTCTCTGTGCGTGTGTCCGTAAAACATGGCCGCGATGGCCCCCGAGTATCGATTCACGACCTCGTTGAGATAATGCGACTGGTCATGGAATGCGTTCCTGTCTCCGAGCGGCATGTGTCCGATGATGTAAACATGCTCGCCTGCCTTTTCTGCGGCATCGAGCTCTCTAACAAGCCACTCGATCTGACCACTTGGATCACGGAGCATTTCCTTCTGGAACAGCCAGAAGTTTCCGCGGTAGAACAGGTTGGTGTTGAGAGAGATAACACGTAGGTTTCCATGAGGGTATCGAGTCGAGTAAGCTCCGAGTTCCTCTGCTGTGACGGCGGATTTGGGGCCGATCCAGCGTGACCAGATGCCTGAGAGGAGATCATAGATCCATTGGGATGAGTTGCCAATCGAGTTGGGTTGAAAGGCGTTTGTAGGATGTGCTTCGTGGTTTCCAGCGGTGCCGTAAACAATGCCCAGGTGATTATCCATGTTTACATAGGATTCGACAACTGTAACAAGTCAGCCTGGGTGAGCACTGGATACGCAACACATACTCTGGCCTTCATTGTAAGATATGCTCGTGTTCCAGATGGCGTGGTCGACAACATCGCCCGTAAAGATGCTAAAGGCGGCATCGGGAACCAACTCTTTGATGGCTTTGTACATGCTAATCTCGAGCCTAGCGGGAGAATCACAAGTGTGTTCGCCATAAGGACCAGCGGGTGAGTCTGTGTTCCCAGGCTCATCTCCCTCCGTGTAGGGTCTATTCAATTAGAAATTTTCAAGTCTTGGAGATAATTGCACTCACCTGCAGCATATAGGCTTCTTACACTCTGAATTCGCCCCTTCAGTATACAATTGGTCGACGTGAATATCAGAGTAATGCACGATCTTGATGGGATCCTGTCCGCTCGGAGCTGGACGAGTGCGAGGGAGCGTTTTGGGTGGGAAGGGAACTACCCATGGCTCGACTGCTGGATATTTGCAGAGTCCCAAGAAGGTTATGCAGAATAGATCTGATGTCTTTGACCCGATGACCAGATTTCTCAAGGCCTCGGCGATGATGGGTCCTTCAAGCTCAATGGTCCCATCACAAACATCTGCATCCTCCACCTATAAACAGTGAGCGGTGGATTAATCGATGAGGCAAAGATAATACCTTTGATAACTTGCATATATCCTTGACCGTATCCACAAAGGCTCGATCACCAAGAGCAGCAAGTCCTTTGAAGGTTAATAGAAGCCCCTGCATTAGTTAGTCCTGTGCTTTCTCCTGTAATACTCGGGTTGACTTACCTGGCATCCTGAACACGACGAAACACCTCTGCTCTGCTCCCATATCCGATCTGCCCAACTATCATCGTTCAACGTCTTTTGAGCATCGGTGACGCCTCGAGGTGAATTAGCCGATCCGTCAATACCGAGAGCCCATCCTCCAAACAAGCCAAGACATGTCAAGAGAGCTGTAGATGACCGCATCTTCACTCGAGTCAACAGTCGCATCACCCTAAAGTGAAGATTGTCAAGGAATAAGAAAAAGAGCATGTCCCCCAACAAAAAGATGTCCCCGTAATCATGATCACCAGGGTCGCTTCCCCCCCCCAGTCTGAGGCGTGACTATGTCGTCTTGTAAGGGTTCCCCAGAGAGGTTTAGGGCGGGCCGCCATGAAGCCCACATGACCCAATCGGAGCCAACGTTTTGGGCATGGTACTTGGGATAACGTCACCATATGTGACCGGGTGTTGGTCATCATGGGTGATATTGATGATGCTGTTGAAGTTGGAGGCATCTATCGAGACGAGAGTGTTGATGGAGTAGTCAAAGTGCTTCACTTTCATTGCTACTAACCGCAATATGAATTGACTTGCATGTCTCAGAACACATTCATTCATCAATATCCTACTCTATAATTGGCTATGTTACATGATTTCCAAGAGGAGTGTTCGCGACCAGTCTCCTACCAGAACTGGAATGTAGTAATACACGGAGCAAGAAATCAGCTCCCTCTTTTGTTTTGTACAAGGCCCCCCCAAACGCATAATTTTCGTCCAATCCATCATCTTACACTGTACCACGCGGTGACTCTTTTCTCTTCTTGAATAGCTTGTGGGGGAGCACCCTCGGGGTCCACGCAACCTTGATGCCTTTGTCCCTCTTCTCTTCTCTCCTCAAAGTTTTCCTATACAACTGCCCGCGTGCTGTTGACCTTGCCAGGCCTCCTGACCAAGCCCTGTACCATTGCTTGCTTCGTGTCTCGGGATCTGACTGGAGTGTCTTTTTTCGTCGGGCTCGGAGCTGTCCAAGGATCCTCACGGCCCTTTCCTGAGGCAGCTCTGTCACTGTGTACTCCACTATCCATCGGCGCTTCTCTTCCCGCCCGTCCTGTACTTCGACGCGCTCGACGACTTGGTCATCCATCTTGTTGCGAATCGTAATGTACATGCCGAGTAGCTCCCGCTCCTTTGGAGCTTCCTCCTCGACTAAGGCGGCGGCATCTGACGACTCTGTGCTCGCTCCAGTAGCCAGCGCTTCTTCCAAAGGAGTAGGCTCAGATTCACCCTCGACAGGTTCCTTGGCAGGTTTCTCGACAGCTTCGTCGACAGCTTCCTCAACAGCCTCCTCGACAGCTTCTTCGACAGGTTTCTCGGCAGCTTCTTCGACAGGTTTCTCGGCAGCTTCCTTAATAGCCTCCTCGACTTCGTCGGCTTCTTCAGCTTTGTCGGCTTCTTCAGCTTCGGCAGTAGCCTCCTTTTGGGCCTGGACCAATTCCGAAAGCACTCGCTCAAATGTTCTTATACTGCTGGTCTTGTGGTCGACATTCTGAGCGACCCTCAAGATGAGGTCTTTGAGTGATGCATCTGGCAGATTGTTGTTGTCTGCTTCAGCCTCGCCAACGGCCTCGTTGACCATCTCGGATGATGTGATATCAACAGCGCTAGCACCCTCAATGGATGCAGACTCAACAACGGTGGGCCCCTCTTCAGTTGGTGTGACATCAGCAGCCTCAGAATCCTCTTCGGGGGATACGGTATCAACAGCCATGGAGGTCTCTGTGCCCGAGGTGGTATCAACAGCGGTGGAACCTTCGACAACTGTAGAATCAGTCGCTGCGGAACCCTCATCGGTCAATGTGATACCTGCAGTCTCGGAAGCCTCCTCGGTATCAATAGTCTTGGGGGCTTCCTCAGTTAGTGTGGCATCCACGGCCGAGGATCCTTCTTCTGTCATAGTCTCGCTGCGTTGGGCCGGAGACTCAGGGGTTTCCTCGACAGCGGCGTGAGAGCTTGGTTGTTCGGAATCCACATCATGAGAGACACTCTCCTGAGACAGTTCCCTAGTTTGTGACGTCTCCTCCACCTCCTGGCTCTGCTCTGAAATCGGCTGTGACTTTTCTGGGCTCGTTTCGTTGGCTTTCTCCAGATGCGTAGGCTGAGCATCATCATCCATGTTCTCGGACGCATCCTCCGTTTCCTTGCACAAGTCCTTAACATCCGAGAGCTCCTCGGCTAGGGCCTCGACAAGCGAGTTGAGATACGCGTTCTTCTCAAACTCGGAATTTCCGGCAAGAAGGCCACTTTGCTCAAGAGCCTCCTCAATGGCATCTCTCACTGTCTGCAGTCCCAGGAAATCATCTTCCACAGTTTCATCAACCTTGGCCATCATTTCGTCCCAGGCCTTCTGTCGCTGAGGATCTTCGGCTGAAGTAGACTCTTGCAAGGCCTCATTATCGAGCCGGTCCTCTCGAGCCCGAGCGGACAGCTCCGCCTTGAGTTGTCTCGATTCTGCCTCCTTCTCCTTGCGTGAGAGGCCAAGAATCTCCCGCTCAAAAGCTTCAACCTTTGATCGGCCAGTTTCCTGGGTCCGATTGATCGTCTCCTCGTCGACAGGCTCAGCAAAGAAGTAGGTCAATGGGGGGTTGGTCGGTCGAGTTTCGATGTGCAATCGAAGTGAGCGCTTAGGGAACCGCTTTGAGGCTCTATCCAGGACTTCATTCAGGAGCCTCAAACTGGCTTTGAATTCTTGGTCGCCAACACTGCGGTCCGAAGTTCCGTGAAGGGCCCGGTCCATCTCCTCAAGACTGATGTACTGGAAACCAAAGATGCGCTGTGTGTTGTGGAAGGCGACAAAGATGCCGTCCATTCGTCCCATGCGCACTTGCAATGAATACTTGAGGAAGGCTGCCCTGATCATGTCATAGTACTCGCGCTCGAATGACTCCCATTCGCCGAAACGGTTGCGGATCTCATATCCCAGCCCCTTTTGATAGCCTTCGACATCCATCCGAATAGACACGACTGCTCGCGTCTTCAGATCAAACATTCCGGTGCCGGGCAGTCGTGGGTCATGCGCATCAAGTTGCGAGCGTAGCATGAAATCGCCAAGCGTTGAGTAGTGGAATGATTCGTCGGCGTTCTTTTCCTCCTCAGACAGTTGATGCGAGCGTGTCCTTCTGTACTTCTCAAAGTCCTTCTTTGGAATAGTGAGGAGCTTTTCCATAGACTTTCCAAGCATGCTCAGAATGTTTGCCGTGTCGTATTCCTTGTCGGCATCAATGGCATAGACGCCATCCTTGTAGCGGGCGAAAGCAGCAGCAGGTCCTCGACTCAGAGCCGTAAATGACTCGTACTCGACGTTAAAAGAGCGAGATAGGTGCTCAAAACTGGGTGCTCTCCATGCTGACAGAAGGAAATGGAAATGGGCGAGCATAGACGTCAAGCTGGAGGTGGAACCGCAGTACTTCTTGCCATACTTGGCACTCAGATCTCTGAGTCTGGTGTCCTTGGAGGATGTGACATACTCCTTCAAGGCGTTGAAGTCGAACTGCTCCACAGGCATGATTGTAGCGAGGTAGGGGTCAAAGTTGTAAACCTTTGATCGCTTGTCTTGAAGCTGGTAGACTCCAGGGTTAAAAAGAACCTTGTCCAGGTTGTACTCGAGTTTCGGGACGTCTCCTGTCAACTTTTCTTCGACTGGTGTCAATTTCATCTTTCGAGGGTTAATTAGTTTCACCTCCACGCTCTCCTTCTCCTTCTTGTTCTTGGTCTTCTTGCCACTTTGGGGGTCCTCGAGAGTGTTCTTGGCCCTTTTTGGAGCAAAGGGGGGTTTCGTGGTTTCTATTGGAACATGGAAAGGTTCTCTTGACATGAAAGATGCCGCGTCTGGGCCAATCGACAAATCCTGTTGGGCGTATGCATACATCTGATCTCGGGGATCCTCCACATCATTGGAAAGTGGGGGGCTCTGATGTTGAAGCTTTTCTCGGAGTGATGTCCACAAGCCTGTCTGTTGAGCAATATTGGATGTCCAATGCGCGTTGCTATTCATGGCTGCAGCTTGGTCTGGTCTGGGAGCTTCGTTGGTGAACTTGGCTTCAAGTTCGTCTGGGGTGGGATAGTCATCGGCGATCCTGTCTTGCTTCGATTTCGAGGGCTCACTCGGCGACTCGCTTGGTGGGTTACTCGGTGGGTTGCTTGGCTCGCCAGAACCAGCAACACCATAGACCTTCCGCACCACGTCCAAAGCCTCCTTAAAGTTGTCAGGCTTTTTCTCGGCCTCGGCCGCGACAGCCTCATCCGATCCGCCAGCAGCGGCCTCTTTCTCAGAGGCTCTCTTGGCTGCTCTCTTGGCTTTCTTCTTGGCTGACTTTATGGCCTTCCTCGCCTTCATCTTTTCGGCATCCTCCTTCATTTCACGAATTCGGGTTTGGAGATTCTCTGATGAAGCATCGAGGCCATTTAGAATATCTTCCGATTTGCCGGCAGAGGAGGGTTGAGGTGTTGGAGCGCTGTCAGAGTTGGTCTCGGTGGCAAACGAACGTCGAGGGAAGCATTGGGGCGAATATCGTAGGTAAGGGCGGCATATGTATGAAAGATTGGCCGGAAGGCCAACTCCGCGTCGGACGCGAAGCATTGG
The DNA here is from genome assembly GCA_003946985.1 of Fusarium duplospermum. Classification (NCBI taxonomy): domain Eukaryota; kingdom Fungi; phylum Ascomycota; class Sordariomycetes; order Hypocreales; family Nectriaceae; genus Fusarium; species Fusarium duplospermum. The sequence continues at coordinate 212,349 of NKCI01000013.1, read as the reverse complement.
GGTGTCGCGTTGTCGAGTTTGGAAGTATCTTACAGGATGGTGATTCTCTTGAATGCTAGGAATGGGAGGGGACTCAAAATTTCCCACCTTGAACTTCTTCAGCGCCTTATCGATAAGACAGGACGGAAATATGCCGGTGATGCGGACATATGTGGCACGTGATTGGCCAGCTCCCCTACCTAGCCCGGGGAACTGTTACAGGTCGCCCGGTCCTCGTCATTCTGGGGCCTCCAACCTGAAAGAGGACACCACAAAGAAACGCCAACTCAAGCGCACTCTCACCAGAGGTGGAACCTCATGCTGTAGTCATGGGCGCGAGTGATTCAAAGCTCGTTTTCAAGCAGGGCATCTTTCGATTGTCCGAAGAGCGCCATATCCCAGCTGATGATGCCTACTGGACCTCTGTACGTCCTCTATTCGCACTCCACCCTAACTATCAAGATGGTGCTAATCGACTGTTAGTTCTGGGAGCTTCCCGAGTCGTCTGAGGATGTATTCAGTCTATTCACTCCTGCCGACATTCGTCGTACCCGAGATCGCGCACTTGAGAACTTGGAGACCCTCATCCTCGCCATCACCTCTCGCCTATTCATACTACGTCATCACCCATCCTTTCCCGATCCCGAACTTGCCCCCGAGCGGGAGGCCCTGAACTGCATCCGGGTTCTTACACGAATCTTGCCATACTTGTACGAGAAAGATACGCTTAGTAGTTGGGAAGAACAATTCTTCTGGGCTCATCGACGAAAACGGACGCGTCATTCAGCCATCGCGAACGAGATCCTCTTTGACGAAGCGCAGGAAGCTAAGCAGAGAGCCGAGGGAAAGGACTTTGAAGAGGTGAAACCACTTGCCGAAGAGTTGATAGACACATTGGTGGACCTGCTGTTCTTCTCTGATCTGACTCTACCTCGACAACCAAACGGCCGATCCAAGGTCACATATGCGATATGGCAAAGCGGCGTCGGATGCAACACTGCGGTCGCAACGACCAAGGAGTATGAGAGCAACCGATCTGAGATCCTGCGCCTCCTGCTCGCACTATCCGGCCAGAGCATGTACATGACGGCTGGCGTTCTTCCACAGAATGGCGTGCGAGCGTTGACCCATCTGTGCACATGCTCTGATAAGCAGGTCGTGCTCTCGGTGCTTTGCTCTCTTCTCAACACGGTTCGTTCCTATTTGAGACCAATACTGAAGGGCAACCTACTAACTCTGGATTCTGTAGACTTTGAAGTACAACCCAGCAAGTTGGCGCGTCCCTTACAACACTCTTGTCTTCAAGGATAGTAAGCAGACGCTCGTGACATACTCTCTGCAATTCCTTCTGGTGCTTCTTCTGTACCCAATCCCGGAAACACCATCCAACCCATCCCCCAAGAATTTCTATCGCCATTTCCTTGGCCGGCTACATCGACCCCAAGATTTCCAGTTCATCGTCGACGGAATGGGCCGAATCCTTAATCAACCTCTGCAAGAAAAGACATCCTATCTTCCAGGGTCGCAGGCGTCTGGTAACTTTGCGCCTGAGATCTTGATGCTGTTCTGGGAGGTCCTCCAGTGCAACAAGAGGTTCCGCTCGTTCATCGTGGACACCGAACGAGCGCATGACTTTGTCATCCTAGCCCTGTTCTATGCCTTGGAGTATAAGAATGATGCGACCAAGCAGGGAGTTGTGCGCATGTGCGCTTTCCTTCTTCAAACACTGAGCGTTGAGACCAATTTTGGCATCAACTTGAACAAATACTTTGAGGGACAGGAGAGTCTGCCGATGTCCATCCGTGTCCCCGGGTTCAGGGGCACCTATGCCGATTTCCTCATTCACTCTATCTATAATCTGATCACCACAAGCCAAGGCAAGCTGTCAGCGATCTACCCAGCTCTATTGGCGGTGATCAATAATATTGCGCCTTATCTTGAAGGCCTCAGTGCCATCAGCAGCTCAAAGTTGATGCAACTATTCACCTCCATGTCATCACCCTCCTTTTTGCTTGCCAATGAGACGAACCACACTCTCCTTCATTCTCTCTTGGAGTCGATCAGCTCAATTCTTGAAAACAAGTACCCCAAGAACCCTGAGTTGGTGTTTGCAATCCTCAAGAACAAGAAGCGAGTGGAGGCTTTGCGCACATTCACATTGGAGAGCGGTCAGGAGGAGATTGAGAGGAGAAATAGAAGAAGAAAGGACTCGGGCAACCATGTTGACCCGTTCGATGCCAGTTCGGTCCGGAGTTCAGCTGAGAGTCTGCGAAGTCCGAGCAGCGCCCAGCCGCATCATCCAGCTTTAGAAGAAGTTCCAGAGGATGGCGCATTTGCAATCGGGGACGATGAGGATGACAGTGATGATGAAGACCATCAACCTACCCCTACGCGATCGACGTCGAGTGAAACCCAGTCTCAGACATCGTCAACTCCCAACGTGGAGGACGCAGTCCCGACTCAACTGCGAGGCATGTCTGAAAAGGCTCGGGGCAAAATGCCAGCTGGCGTACCGAGTTTCTCACGACAAAACAGCACGACCAGCTTGGGCGGACATTCAATCTCGGGCCAATCACAGACTGGCGCCTTTGAGCCAACAGCCCACTGGATCGACAGCTGGCTTCCTGAGCTTCCTCTACACACCATATTGGCTGTGATTCAACAAGTGTCTGCCCTCCTACCGCGTCAGGATTTGGCAAGTGATGTGCCAGCATCAGAAACACTACGCCGACTTTCAGGCATCGAAATTGTCGGTATTGACCCCTCGCCTCCTCGTGTCCACTCGTTTGAGTGGTCTCAACTGGCTTTGGGCTGGTATGAGTCCCTGTTGTGGGGAGTCGTCTTCACGAGCGAGATGCAGGTTTCCAAGGGCACCATGGGCATTTGGAACGGTACTGCGATTAAGCTCTTCCGAGTCCAGGAGACCGCCCCAGAAGGCCCTACGCTGACATCTCCACGGGGCGCTGTCGATGCAGTGGGCAGCAACATTGTGTCGCGGATAGGACAGATAAACCTTAGAGGTGGTCCTCCAGGAAGTGCTCAACCCCCTCACAGGAATGGCTGATTCTAGAGCAAGCACGGAGACGCACGAGGCCCAACGGTTATCCGGCAAGCTAGGAAGCCTTGCAGACTTGTTCCGTGGACTTGGATAACCCATGCTCACACATCAATCCATACCACAAGAGGAAGCACGTCTCCACAAGAGCCAACGCAAGGCTGGAACGGAATACGGCTAGATTGTTGAATTGTTTTGTCGCGAATATTCACCGCGAATGTATCTAGAACCAATGCAGGACGGAAAGTGGAATATAGGCGTTTGCGAGTTGGGGAGTTTGGGAGAAGGCAGGGCGGCGCTGGGGCACAGTCAACCATGCATAGCAAAGAATACCAACTCTGTCTCGTTTTAGGCCGGTCGCATTATTCATGCCATTCTTTACTGAGCTTGCGTAGAGACTAACTAGTGCCGGTTCCATATGCAGACTGATACATGGTGTTTCAAGTCTCGACTCATGCGCGACGCTACTGTGGCGTGTAAGCCGGAGGTGGCTGGGCCAGCCCGGGACCAGCCACAGCCAACGACAGCTGGGGACCCCCGCCTGGGCCGTTCCACACCAATTCAGTTCCCTGTTTTCTAGATAAAAAGTTGGCAGCAGTAGGCAAACAACGTGATGGCCAAGACGGAATCGATGTGCCATGGCTGTCGGTCGCGAATTAAGCCGCGTATTGATCCCCAGGCAATCATTTCCGAAGCGAAGATGAGCTCGCATGCACCGCCACGCGTCGAGTGAGCCACCGACCAATCACCCAAGGCCTCGGACCTTTTTGGCCGTGTGCTCTGGCGCTAAAGCCACAGCTGGTCAGCCACGTCAGGTCCCTTAATCCCATGCCTGGCAGATATCACGACAAGGGTGGGCAGTAAGGGTACTTTGTTTTTTTGGCTGGGATTCGAGGCCAGCTTCTGACTCGCATTTCCCAAATTTCCATCTCTTCCTTCGCTTCGTGCCGTTATTCTACCGTGTCTTTGTCGGATTCGCTCTGAGGCGTCTTTCTTCGGTGAGACGCTGTCTGAAACTTTGACATCTCGCAGACCCCCGAGTGGAGTTTTTGGCCGATCGCGTGTAAGACGAGAGCATGGCAGACCAAGCTCATGACGATCCCGCCGGGGGCTCCGGTGAGGAGATCCAGCCTTATCGCATTCGTGTGAGTTTCGAGCCAAGCTTCACTTCACGACCGAGGAACACAACCAGCTGATGAGTGAAAATACCTAGGTCTCGAGCAAGTACCTCGACATCACACGTCAGAAGCTCGAACTTACTCGGCTGCCTCATGAACCCCGCTCAAAGGACTGGTGGGAGCCGAAACCCCAGGTTGAAACATTGGTCGATTACTGGTGAGTTGAGCTCTCGCGAAAGTGAGTCTATAAAATTCTTACATGATGACAGGCAGGAACAATATTCGTGGCCGGACCACGAAGAGGAGCTCAACGCGACGCTCCCTCAGTTCAGAACCAGCTTCCAGACGTCTACTCCGCCGTCGCCTGTCCGGATTCATTTCATTCATGCCCGCTCGCCTCACGCGAATGCGGTTCCTCTTCTCTTGATACCCCCTTTCCCTCTGACCAACCTATCTCTTGGACATCTCGTCCGACCGCTGAGCGATCCTGAAGATGCTGGGTCAACGCAACCCTTTCACCTGGTGATTCCAGCTTTGCCTGGCCTGGGTTTCAGCGACCCCCTCCCTGGCAATACTCCTCCGATTTCTTCGACAGTGCAGATGTTGGATGCTCTGATGAAGAGGCTGAACTATCCTCTCTACATTGCTAGCAACACAGGTTCCGCCGCGGCTTCTCCTGCTGGAATTGACTGGAGGCTGGCAAAGCATTTCTCACATCACTATTCAAAGTCGTGTCTGGGCTTTCACTTCATCGCACCCCCGCTAAACGCTCCCACGCTCAAAGATTCGGCTAGTGAATGGTTCAAGTGGACAGTCGCCCGTGCCTTGACCTCAGGTGTTTTGGGCTACTCCAAGGACGACATCGCGGCGACGGTGAAGCAGAAGGCATCGCAGGTGGGAAAGAGGAAGTCTGTCAGCAATCTTGGCCAAGCAGGCAACAGCAACTTCGAACCCAACACGCCGTCATATGCTCTATGCGACTCGCCTACTGGTCTCCTGCTCTATGTACTCAAGGTCCTCCGAACGCTGGGTCCGAAGACGGAGCTCACGCACAAGGACATCATCACACTCACACAGCTCATATGGCTCCCCGGTCCTGAAGCCGCCCTGCGATTCTGGGCCCAGAGCGCATCCGATCTTGAGCCGGTGGAGACAAAGAAGCCGACACTGAAGCCAAAAGTTGCAATCACAGTGTTCACGGGTGATGAGGACCAGAGCGAGCAGCAAAGGACACTTCCGCGACCTACAAGAACGGCCTACGCCTGCCCCAGCTGGGCAAATCCAGAATATCAGGTCCTACATATGAACCGGGCATCTGGCGCTGTTGGATTCTTGTCCTGGGACCGACCAGATGTGATTGTGGATGGAGCCAGAGGCTTGGCGAAGGCGATACTGGCCAAAGACAAGAGGATGCAAGCTTCAGAACAACCAGGAGCTACACTTCAAAACCAGCTTGAAGTCGACGGTGGTCGAACAGCTCAGGCAGATCTCTCTGGGACGACTGTGCAGGATCCCAATGCCACACCAGCTGGAGCATCTCCCAAGCCTGCAACGAGGAAACCGATTGAGGATGAGAACCACCATCTCGTTCCCCCACCAGTTCCAGCACATGGAGGAAGCTCTCAGTAAGGATATATATATGATATAGGAAATGGGAATGGACAGGATATGGATGGATCAGGACGGGAATGAAGGGCAAAGTAATTTGATACCACGTGTTTTTCCTTGGTTTCAGCATTCACTCATTCTGAAATGCTTATGATAGCCAAAGAGCATCAACATAAAATATAATTTCAGTCTCTTGTTATTGAAAGAATTGAAGTTGTTTGTAGTTGAAGGATCGTGGCTGAAGCTGTTGCCGTGGTCTGTGCCAGCACATGAAGCGCCGATGGGACGCGCCCAACTGGAACTCAGCCAGGTACGTACTTTGTCGCAACGGCCTCATCAGCTCCGACCCCTCGACCTTGAGCTTAGCAGCGCCTCAATATCGACCCAAGCCCGTCTCTAATTCATTCACCTACGAGCGTCTCTCGAATATACGCAGCGAGATATCAAGCTGCCTCTTCCCGTCTTAACGGCGACGATGCGCCTCGAGGCCGTTCATCTATCGTGACATCCCGCCATCTAGCCCACCTGGCCCCAACCCCAACTCCATCATGTCGAACCGATACGACCGGTCGTACCGCGAGGGCAACGGCTACGGCAACTTTGGCCGCTCGGGCGACGACTATAGATCTGGCTACCAAGATGGCTATGGGAGCGACCGCTACGGCACGCCGCCCAATGTCCAACAGCCGCGAGCGCCCCCGACTCTTCGACAGATGCCCTCCCGATCGCGTGTGCCGCCAGAGACGAACGCCGAGCGACAGATCACCGAGGTCTTGGACCATATTAAGAGGGAGTGGCCCTCGATGTGCCAGGATGACTGCGTCCCCGTCCAGTTGGCGTTGCAGCTCCTTGACAGCAGCTCGGTTGGCCGCGCGCACGAGTACAGCCAGTTCCAGCAGTCACACAACTACCTGCAAGAGTCCCTAAAGGGCATCGTCCATGAGCATCACCAGGGCTTCAACAGTTCGATCGGTACCTTTCACAAGATCCAGAGCAGCATTCAGCAGTCCCAGAAGCGGGTCCGCGCGCTCAAGGAGTCGCTGGCCAACTCCAAGACGAGCCTATGCGCGACGGATCCAGAGCTGAAGAAGCTGTCCAAGACGTCACAGGAGTTTGACACGCTTGTACAGACGCTCAACGAGCTGGATGATCTACGAGCGGTGCCGGATCAGCTGGAGGCTAGGATATCTGAGAAGCGTTTCTTGACGGCAGTAGAAGTGTTGCAGAATGCGCTTCGAAAACTGAGGAAACCTGAGCTGGACGATATTGGTGCCCTTAGCGACCTGCGGAGCTATCTGGCCAACCAAGAAACGGCCCTTATGGATATTCTTGTGGAGGAACTGCATGAACACCTCTATCTCAAGTCTCCATACTGTCAGGAGAGATGGCAGAACCTGGCCAAGTCGCAGGGCGCCTTTACTGAAGGTTACGCAGATGCGAAGCCCATCACGCCTTTCCATGTCATCCTTGATTCTATCGATGTTGACAAGACATTGACAGAGGATCCAATGAAGAATCCCGAGGCCGACACTTTTTACTATGTCGCTCTGCTGGTGGAATCTTTAAACAAGCTTGGCCGATTACAGAACGCCGTGGAAACCCTTAAGCAGCGGCTACCGGTTGAACTGTTTGGAATCGTCAACGAGACTATCAACGAGGTAGACCAGCGACATCCAAGTTCGCTGCGAGGAGGATCGACCAAGGGTGATGGACTGCATGTCTATGGTACCCGCGAGACACAGATGCGAGCAGACGTCATCTATGACCTTCTCTGGTCTCTATACGGCAAGTTTGAGGCAATCGGAGAAGGTCATCGTGTCTTTCACGAGTCTATCAAGGTCCTTATTCGACGAGAGGGTGCTGGTAACAACAGCGCTCTTCTCGGCAGCTTTAAGGAGTTGTGGAATCTTTACCAGAACGAAATCAGGTCTCTGCTGCACAACTACGTCACAACGGACGCAGATGTCTATCAGTTCGACTCGCCAAACCCAGGAAATGCCCTCAACGGCAAGAAGGACATTCGTGAGCATCTATTCAAGTTCTCAGAGGCCAATACAAAGTCTGTTGTAATGACGACCGAGTACGACGCTCTGGACGGCATCATCCAGGACGCAGTTCCTGGTCTGGGCTCACGAAAGGACAAGAAGCACCGGAACGCGTACGATGGAGGCAGAAAGGGAGGCGATGCCAGTTATGGAGCCAGCCACCAAACGACGGGCTCGTACAAGTCTCTGGTGGAACCTAGTGTTTTCAACATGAGTCTACTACTACCACCCACGTTGGTCTTCTTGCAACGGCTCAAGAACATTGTGCCTCCCGGGTCGGATCTTGCAGCGAGCACACTTACAACCTTCTTGGATAACTTTTTGGTCAACGTCTTTCAGCCACAGTTGGACGAGACCCTAACCAAGCTGAGCGACACCGTCTTTGGAGAGGTGGACGCCTTCTCGCAAGACCCGGCCTGGAGCCAGGTGGCACGCCGGCCTGTGTTCCGAGGAACGACGGCCTTCTTTGAGGTTGTGACTGCGTTCTGTCGCATGCTGGGCACAATTCCACCCGACCAAGCACTCAGCTCACTAATTGTGACCCAAATGATGCGATACTATGACCGCTGCTTCAGCTGGTACAAGTCACTGGTGGTCAAGGCCCAGGAACAAGCCGGGGAGCTTGACAATGACAACCTGAGGGCTTCCGCACGATTCTCACTAGACCCGGGTGATATTCAGGAGACAATGAAGAGGCTGTGGACGGCAGATGAAATGGACTGGGAGCTGGCAGAAAAGGAGATTCATCAGTTGATGGAGCTCACAGATGAGGCGCCTCTAGAGTCAGGAGATATCATTCAGGACCGAGATTCTATCTCGTCGTTCTGTCTCTTGTACACCAGCATGAAATGGCTTGCGGTCAAAATTGCAGGCTTGCGGCAAATCACGATGCACGAGACGGACACGTCACGGCAGCAAAACATTTCTCGACACTCGAGCCGCCGGTGGACTCTGATGAATGACCCGAACAAGGCCACTGCCGAAGATGGCCCCGTGTCACTGCCGCTGACGCAGGAGACTGTGCAGTAAGTTGAGCAACCATGGACGTTGTCAAACATGAATACTAATCAAAGTTTAGAGCGTTTGACAGCATCGTCTCGTCCTTTGAGGAGCTGGCAGGGACAGCACTGCTCACTCTTCACATGGAGATTCGGTGCCGCATAGTACACTCGTTGCGCATTGCCCTGTCACCCCAGGTGGCACCGTACCTCCTAGATCAGGAAGTGAGCGAACCTGATCCGCAGATCCTGAACCTCAACTCGGAGCTGGTGCTCTTTGATGAGACGGTGGTAAAGTACCTGCGAGACAAGGAAATTGCCTTTATCCGGACAGGTCTAGGTCTTCTGATCAACTGCTACCTGGTGAGCAACGCCTGCAAGGCATCGCCGATGAACGCCAAGGGCTGCGGACGGATGCAACTCAACATCCTGGTGCTGCAGCAGAACCTCAAGAACGTGGAGGAGGGCGTGGACCTGGCACGGGCAGCAAACTACTTTTCGCTGTACGAGCAGGGGGCGGATGCGATTGTGGAAAAGGCAAAGGAGGACAAGGAGCAGCAACGAGGCAACAGCGCGCAGGACCCGGACAACTTTTCGTACGACGAGCTCAAGGCGCTCGTTGAGCTCTGCTACAGCGAAGCCATGGCGAACCCGGAGCGAGGTATCGCGTCGGCGGCTCAGAGACAGATGACGGATAAGCTTCTAGGGTTGAGCGAGCACATGTGGCAGACATAGCTTTACATGGAGAGTGATTAGAAGTTGTTGATGGAGTTGAGGACTTGGGTGATTTTGATGGGTGATGTAAGTGGTGGCATGGATGTAAAGCAGCGTGTGCAATACATACAGTTCAAGGTTTGATCAGGAGCAAATGCCGATATGAGCTGTGACTACAGGAGGTCTATTCAAGGTAGCATCCATTCCAAGCAAGCAATCATTCAAGCATTGGAAGCGAGTTAAAGTACAGGCACAAGGACAAGGACGCACTTATGCGTTGTCAAAATGATTGTAACCATGCGTGCCGGCCACGCGACATGGATGCACGTCCCATTGATGAATGACGACGATTGACGGGCAGACACACACACACAAACAAACAAGAAAATCAATCAATCATGCAGCTGCGGCCTTTTTGTGAAACAGTCCAGACGAAACATGGAAGCCAAAGAAAGAGAGGGCCCAGCCACACGACGCTTGTTATGCACAACTTGGGCGCCTACAGGAATTTGGGGTGGTTGCGAGCTTTGCTGAAAGGTGCAAAAAGGCAAGCCTCGAATGCGGGGGGGGGAGCCTTCACGTCAGCTCTTTTAAGAAGGCGGCTTTTTTTTGCGAGATCGGATCGATGGAGCTAAGGATAGTGTGCAGATGATGGTGTTGTGATATGCAGTATATGTGCAGTTGTCTTGCTGTGATGGAGTCAAGCTGCGCGCCAGCAATAGATATCGGGATGTGGCAAAGGAAAACACGTCGTCTTTTGCTAACAAATACCCCATGACGACTACAAGTGAGGGGAATAGGGGGTTGGTTTGTTCGCTGTCATTAATTATATCCGTGCAGCAGAGAGAGAGAATTTGGGGGAGAAGAAGTCCAGGGAACAGGGGTTATAGACGACGAATCGGTGAGGGAGATGTGTGTGTCAGCGGAGGAAGACGGTTTTTGACACAAACCAGTCAGAAGCATCAAGATGGGATTGTTTCTTAGCAGAACCAAGCTTTTTTTTTCTTCGTGGATCCCAGGGGGCATTGGAGTTGAAAGATGGGGGGGATAGGGGTATGAGAAAGGACCAGAAATAGGATAGAGAGTGGAGAGTGGACTTGGCGGTCTACAGCATCTCAAACAGATCCGAGATGTCCATTTCATTAAAAAAGGCTCTTCTTCTCTCTCTACAAATCTCTTATTAGCATGTTCGGTCAAAGAGATTGATCCATCATGCTCCACCCACAGTTCAGCTCGCATTGTCATGCCGTCGCCTGGGTCCATAAGATGGTTTGTCGCAGAATTAGGAAGACCCCTAAAAAGCCACGGACGTTTTTTGCAGCGGCTGTGGACAATGTTCCAATGAATGCTTCATTTACGCCTCTTTTTTTTATTCGACTCGGCAACCGCAACAAAGGAAGCATTACCAAAAGAATTCAAGGCTTGCCAGCAGCCCCTGAGGCTTGCTCCAGTTCATGTGGAACCTCCCAAAAAGCAAGAGCTTGTCTTGTTCCATACGACCCTGTTCCTCGACTGGCGTGTGTGTACCTTGCATGCCCCGTCCGTGTGCTAGATGCAAGCCCGCTCCCGCGCTGGCCGTCTCAAACCCGGGTTCAGGGAGTGGAGGGGGGGGGACTAAGAATAAGGCCCAGAGCCAAAGGCCCGGCGCAGGGGATGATGGCTTCTTTGAAGTTTTGTAACGGGCGCCAAAGTAAAGTTTGGATGTTTCGCGGGGGAGGATAAAAAGAAGGTTGGGCGTTGGAAGAAGCTTCTTGATATGGAGATTTCGGTATATCCCGTATAGAGTAGAAGCATCCATCTTAATAAGAGCCATCATATGGACACCCGTATCCAGATCGCCCAGCCCAGGCGGTATCAATCATCCCAAAGCCAAAATAAAGAGACTAGCCAGGGGTCCTCGACTCCTCATTTATCAATGCTACCTAATCAAGTCTTCTTTTTTAGTTCCATCCTTTCTATTTCGGAGCCTCTCCCGCCCGGGGGGGCGCCCGTCCTCCTGTCCTGTCCCCTCCCCATCCACCATCCCCTTTCTCTTGCTGCTGGTGCAGCCTGCCAGGTCCTCCCATCTCCACTTTGACAATCTACCCAAGCAGCCACTCACTGTCCTTGACCGTCCCATCTGCTTCCATTCTCTTCGCTGTTTTCTTCTCTTACTCGTCAAGTTTACTCTTCTTTTTCCCTTTCTCTATTGGAGCACGGCTCTCTCGTGACCCTCTTCTCCGTCTTCAGGGGCTTCCAGCACATCGTATACCGCCTGTGAACCCCCTAGCACTGCGCTGGCACTTGTAGTGGGCTTCCATCACTGCCAAAACCAAACCCCTAGTGCTAGGCCCAGTTAGCGAGTGAGACATCCTGTCGTTACCTTGGACAATCAACAACAAAACCAGAGCCAAAGAAAGCCAAAGCTCCCTCAGGAGGCCCAGCCCACCTCGTGCACCTACGCCTGCGCCTGCACCTACATCTATCCACACACATCCATCCCATCCCACATACCCGCGTCCCGACCAACCGACCTCCCGCCATTCCCAGGGTCTCGTCTCTTCTCTTGCACTCTAGCTTCTTTTTTCCTTTTCTCTCTTCTTCATCATCTCATCATATTTGCGCCTCACCATTTTTCTCTCTACAACAGCAGAAGCAACTAGAGTGCGTCCTCCATCGTCCGAGAGAGGCGCCGCAGTAGACCGACCCCACGCGTCCGAGCGGAACAGCCACCTTTCTCCCTCTGTAGAGCTCCATTCGCTCGTTCCCCTGGATTTCGGACTTTTTGGACTTTTCGGCGTCAATCCTCCAAAACCTACATCACCTTTTCGCCAAACCCCGTCGCCGTCTGCCTCTGCATCGCCTACTCCGTTGCCGAACCGATCCCTTCTCCCTTCCGCCCCGTGATCGCGACGGCGGCCACCGCGGCCATAACCACTTTTTCCCCTATTCCTACCCTTCGCGACCGCGGTTCCCCAGCAAAGGGCTCTTGTCCACCCTTTCCCGCTTCGACTTCTGGCCCGGAGCCCCCTGCTGCCGCCATCATGGCCAACTCGTGAGTCTTGGACCCCTTGGATGCCTTCAATTCGCAGTCGCCTAGGTTGACAGTTGCTAACCATTTGATTAAACAGCATCGGTGCCACCTTTCGCTCTTTCTGGCATACCATGACCAGCTATGACAGACGTACGCGCGCCCCTGATTGTGCATCTCATTACCGCGAGTCCCGCAGACTAAACGACTTTAGATTCCACATACGATTCCCCCTACCGAACCGGTCGCCATGTCCCCCTCCAGAACGGGAGGAATGGCATCATGACTGGCGTGGCCACCGCCTCCGATTCTCGAGCCGACATCACATCACCCTACTCCGACGATACCGGTCGAGCATCGCCCTTGCCGCCTGATGGCCGTTCCCCCTCGAATACCCCTTACTCTCCTGGCCTGCGCTCTCTCGGCGCGCGCAATGCCAGTCAAAGTGATGGCTTCGAGGTCCAGAGCCCGGGCGATGTTCAGATGCAGAACTTTTCCGACGGCCTCCCTCCTGCTCCCCCAGTTGCTCATTCCTGGAGGCGAATAGATGCTTGGGCTGATGAGAATTACCCCGAACTTTACGATCAACTTTGTGAAGGCGCCACCAATAACGATTTGAATGATTTGGAACACCAGCTCGACTGCTCACTTCCCCAGGATGTCCGAGAATCCCTCATGGTTCACGATGGCCAAGAGCGAGGAGGAAACCCAACTGGAATCATTTTCAGTCACATGCTGCTTGATTGTGAGGAAATTGTGCAGGAGTGGGATAACTGGAGGACTGTCAACCACCAATACTTGCTCGAGACATCAGTCGCTAAACCCGCCACTCCGTCAAAGGCTTTTGGTGGTAGCAATGAGGCGTCATCTTCGAGGCAAGGCGCTGCCGCTGGCAACAACCCGGGCGTGTGGCGGCAAGACTTGATCTCTCGTCAGGATTCGGTTCCTCCCAACAGCGTCCAGAAGGCATATGCCCATGCCGGCTGGATTCCCCTGGTGCGTGACTGGGGTGGCAACAACCTGGCTGTCGACGTTGCGCCCGGCCCTGGTGGTCAGTGGGGTCAGATTATTCTCTTTGGCCGCGATTACGACACCAAGTACGTGGTAGCCCGCTCATGGGCCGCCTTCCTGGCTGTTGTTGCAGACGATCTCAACAGCGGCAAGTGGTATGTGGACGAGGACACAAACGAGCTCAAGCTGCGAGAGTTTAAGGAGGCACGAGTTGAGCCCTCGTATTTCAGCATTCTGCGGTGGAGGATGGACCAGAAGTATGGACGACGGGCCCCGTCGAAGCGAAGGTCGATGGGACCCAAGCCAAACTCCCCTCTTGGCTCCCGCTCCTCTTCGCCGTACGCCAGCGGTGGAGAGAATGGCGAGCCCCGTGGCAGATCTATGCAGCGCCTCAGCGGATCGTCTCCCCTGGCAAGTCCGATGCGACCTGGTTATGGAAAGGCAACTCCCTTGAGTAGAGTCACGGAGGAGACAGTAATTCCCGAGCTCGCCAGCGCAAACATCCAGCCCGAGAAGCTCGTCGAGGTCGAGACACCAAGGCAAAGCGGCGAAGGCAAGGCCCCCAAAGTCGGTACCAATCTGCCCCGGGTAGAATCGGACCTCCTCAAGATCGAGGAAGAGCCATCGCCCAAGGTGAACGGCAAGAAGCCCGAGGTAGCGGAGGATTCGATGAAGACGATCGAGATCTAAGCACCGAGCATCGGGCAGCACAATTTTGCAACAGAGAGAAAAGCACCGAGGACTGGCATACAGGGACGACGATTGCATGAGACTCTTTTTTACTTATTTTTCAACTATTGCGACGGCTCCACGGAGAGGCGACTCTTGACATGGTACACACAAATTTGGCGTTAAGGGCGTCGTGCGAAACACGCAAGAATTCGTTGTTGACCTCTTGGAGAGGTACCTATTTTTTTTTTCTTCTATCGCGTCAGCCGTGGCTCCTTCGACTTGGGCATGGCAGCGCATGGAACAGCATACAGGCTTTCTACTATATTACAGAAGCCCTTTATTTAGTCTCGTAAGCAGGATGGCATGGATGGGTGGGTGGTGGTCTGAGGCCAGGGTTATTGTGCTGAATTGATGATCCTCTTGTAGAGATAGGATTGACGTTAATCAATGTATGAATAAGAATCACGTTTCAGTTCAGCTAATGTTTCTTGGTCGTGATGCTTCAGGTTACACAAAGTGAGGTGGTGTTGATGTTGGCTCATGACAGTGACAGGCATGTATGCATGATCCCTGAAGGGTTCATACAACTGGGACAGGGCAGGCATGGTTAAACAGAATGATATCAAGAATGGTGCTGGGCCATGGCTTGAGGTTTGGTCTTTGGTGATGGGAGGACATGATATTATCAAGTTGGTCAAGTCGCCAGTTTAGGGTAGTTTAGGTCACACTTGACGTCAGTGATGATCTCACTGGTTCATGTAGACCAAACACATAAAACCTCGTTATAATAGTATCTCTGCTTTCCAGGGTTGATTTTTGTCGAATTGAATTCCATCATGGGCCCGTGGTGTGTTACACGGTTCTGCATGTTGGTCTAAGAGCCTTGGATTGACTTTTGTAGATAACACCAACTTCGAGTACTCGACCAACACGGAACATCAGGGAAAAGGGAACAAGACAATGGCGGTGTAAGAAACTTATGTATAAAGCCAAGACCTTTTATTACATTCTTCACCTCTTCTTTAAGAGGATACCGTAGTCTTCACCTTGGCCAAATCATCTCAACTTCAACTTCACCATCACCAACAAACTTCCACATGTCAACCAATCAAACCACGCCATGCAACATCTACCCCTTGCAGATCCCTACTCTAGCGCAAACACCGGTCCACCACACGAGCCCAGAATGGGAAAAGTGCCGGCGCCTAGCTCCCGTCCAACCGCAACGTCGAATTAGCCGCCGCCAACTTTCTTGAATAAGACGAACAAGATGAACAACGACAACCCTTGTTATTGAGGTTTGTTGTCTGTTGGCCCCCAGGGTTTACCCAATGACTTGGAACCGGTAGATTTTGTTCCCGATCCTCTTCCGTGACCTTGCTCTTATGCGGGGCCCGTACCGTGCTTCTGGAACTCGGCTATGCACGATTTGTTGTCCCGGCATGTATGCTTGCTAGGATGAGGTCTTGACTTAGACTGAGCCTCTAAACAGCAGCTCAAGATAGAAGCATTGGAATTGGATGGAACAGCGCTTAGGGAAAGGAGTTTGCGTCGTATCGGATGCTGCCGAATGCTTGGTCCAGTCATATTCATGATGGAGTATAGACTAGCTATGCGGGCTGGGAGGAATCTCACTCGACGGTCTACCGCTTGCTTTACTTGCTTGGTGCTGTTTAACATAGAGGGCTGAATTCTCCACTGAGTGGCTACTGTCATCATGGTATTAACACGTCCATCTTCGCCCCCCACGTGCTTGTCGTAGTCTGACACTTTCTTCGTCGTCTCCCGTCTCTCTCTCCTGGGTGGCTGGCCACTCGTTTCCTTTGTATCACCCTTTTCCTTTGTAACATTTTCTAATTCGCAATGGCGAGCTGGGAGGCTGCAGCTCTCAAGCTGCAGGGCCACGTCGCTGTCACTTCTGACCCTAATTCCCTGGATAAGGATAAGTGTCTACCGCCGTTACCACTTCAACAAAAGTCGACCGTCACCACAACGATCGAAGCTATCACCTCTGAGAAAGACTCGAATTCGACGAAAGGATGGAAACCGCTATCATTGTCGACGCCTATACTTTCTGCCGTCATCGCTTTGACGTTACTACTCGCCGCCGCCGTCGAGACGATAGCACAGCGGAGTGCTGCACAGGGGGGACTGGCTCTTTCGCCTACACTGGATGATTTGCCGGGATATGCCAAGTTTAGTTACTTGTATGTTCCGACTATCATTGCTGTTTTGTATAGCATGATATGGAGTTGGATCGATTTGGATGTCAAGCGGATGCAGCCATGGTTTGAGTTGTCGAAGCCCAAGGGGGCAACTGCTGAAAACTCCTTGTTTCTCGATTATCAGTATGAGTTTGTTGCTTTGGTTCCCTTCAAGGCTGCGAAACAAAAGTAAGTATTCCATTCTTGGACTTCATCATATTATTCTCATCTAACCCCTCCAGGCATTGGCCAGTTTTCTTCGCTGGGACATCCATGGTGATGGTCTTCTGGTTGCTCACGCCCCTACAGAGTGCACTGCTTGGAACCGAAGTTGTCACGAAAACCGAACTTGCGAACCTTGGAAACCGATCACAGTTGCTGCCTTTGGAGAAGCAACTGCCACTGTTGGACCCTGAGGTCTTGAACAATGGTTATGCTGTTGGCTGGCTTGGGCAGCCATTCCCCCCTTTCACTACGTCCGACTACGCACTTCTACCCTTCTACGTCGATGACGACCCGGCACCACCCAAAGTCGAAACCAACTGGACGGCTGAAACCACCAAGCTATCCACCGAGTTGAGCTGCTGGCCGGCGGAGATAGAGAAGAATGGGCCTCGATCAAAGGCAGCCTGGGATATTCTCAATGGTCAAGGCTGCAACATGACGCTCTGGATGAACCTGAACATGAATTACTCCATGTACTACATTGGGTACTACTCAAACGCCTATGCCGACTACTACCTGGGAGGCCCCCAATGCCGGCCGACTGTCAACTCTACTCACCAGTTTCTTGCAGTTTGGGCAACACCAATCAAGGTGCCAGGAGAAGAAACACCAGATTTCAATATCTCAGCAATTTACTGTCAGCCCACCTATTACAGACAACGGGTTCTTGCAAAAGTAAAATCGTCGACTCTCGAACCAGACACCAAGTTCATGGAGACTCTCGCACCAAGGGAGATCCTTTCCGAGAAGGAGTTCAATTCAACCGCATTCGAATATCTCCTGGCTAATGGCATGGCGGAGAAGATCATAGTCAGAGATTATCCATTCTCCAAAGTTGTTGAACAACACCCAAGACTCAACAAGACGGGACTGACCCGGCCAGTCTCCAACATGGTCGGGTATGCCCTCGCTGGCAGGGACTCTCCAGTCACTGACTACGCATCCCCGGACCTCCTGGAGAAAATATACAATGACGCTCACCAGTACCTCTTTTCCCTGGCAGTCCACCAGATGCTCACAAATGAGACAGAGATATCCAACCGCACTGTGTCAGTGGACTTCTTCTTGACGGGGGTTGTTGTTAGCAGGGCTTTTGCAACCTCCGTAGAGTGCCTGATGGTGATTATAGCGCTATTCGCGGCTCTTGTGTTGCGGTTTTCCCGCGCCGCATCGAGCAACCTGACGATGAACCCTTCCTCGATGGCGAGATATCTTGATATCTTCCGAGACAGTCCCGAGTTCCTTCGTACCATGGCGTCCATGGACAATGCGGACGAAAAGACCTTGTTGGAAGAATTTCGGCAAGACACAGCCCGGCTTCATTACGACAACCAGTCTAAGACGACCAAGGTGTCGATTGACAAGGTTTTGCGAGACTCTACCACGTCAAGTCGCCATAGCGCAACATTTCAAAAAGGATTTTATGACCCCGTACGGCCGCTGGCTCTGAGGAAATGGAGTGGTTTCCTGTTTGTATTGGTTTTGGTCGGCGCAATGATCACACTTTCTTGTCTGAAACAACAAGAGAAATCGTTGAATGGTGCGTTATTCCCTTGGAATATTCATGAGGACGCGATGATTGACATGACACAGGTTTATATCGTCCATCGCAGAACTTCGAAGTACTGCAGATTCTGGAAAACTACATTCCAACAATCTTTGCAACATTGATCGAACCTTTCTGGGTTCTTCTGAACCGCCTCCTTTGTGCCCTACAGCCGTTCAAGGATCTCTGGAAGGGGAAGGCAGAGTCCTCACGATCAATCTCGACCTCGTACACCTCGATACCTCCCCAGCTAGTCATATGGAGGGCAGTGAAGTCAGGACACTTCATTCTGGTCCTTGTCTGCTCAATGGCTCTCCTCGCCAATGTGCTTGCTGTTGGCCTCGGTTCTCTTTTCAACGAGGGCCCAATGATTGCGGAATATTCAGAGGACCTGACTCCAGCTTTCGCCTCAAGATTCGACAACGCCTCAGTTTACGGATTCCCGGATTTCCTTGTCCATGATTTGATTACCACCAACCAGTACGCAGATCACTACTACGTCGCAATGGCCAATCTTTCCTCTGGCACTACGCTCCCACCGTGGGTCTCAAAAGACTATTACTTCCAGCGTCACAAGATCGACCCTTCCAGGGTATCGAAGTCTCGTGACGTTTACAATATACAGGCTCGAGGATTTGGAGCCAGAGGGAACTGTACCCCGACTCCCCCCCAGCGATTGCCAGTCCCAAAAACTGTGAGCCAGGACGAAGACAGGGACTACCTGAAGGTGAAGGAAAGCGAGTGTGGAGATCTCATCGACTTTGCGGGCCGCAAAATGAGAGCAGAAACCTTCAACCGTTCCAGCGGCGTGTCGGCTGCGGAGTTCTGCGGTACGATGGGGAGCTCCTTTGGACCAGTACCATGTGGGAGGACCCTGATCCTTGGATGGGGTCGCACTCCCAAGGCGGAGAATGTGAACGCTACAGTAGATGCCAGTTTCATGACCTGCCGTCCAGTCTTCGAAACGGCCATGTTCAACCTCACAGTCGACATGTCGGGCCACGTTATTTCATATGAGAGAACGAGCAAACTGGAGACAGCGCTCGACTATGCCGAATCGGAGTCGCATTCAGGCATCATATTCCAGACTGCCAATCATCATTGGAACCAGCTGGCTGCGCAATGGCACAATGATTCAACGGCAAGAGACTGGATGAATTACTTTACCCTGGTCTCGACCGAGTTTAGATCAGCGCTGGATCCGGACACACCCGCACCAAAACCAGACAAGTTGGTCCCTGTCGTTGAAGACATATATCGTCGGGTCTTTGCGATTCTTTTGAGCTTAAACGAGCAGCTATTCGACCACAGTGAGGAACAGAAGCCGACAACTGCCATTCGCCGAACTCAGGAAACCAGGATCTTCATGGAAGACGCCTCATTCATCATGACAATGACAGTCCTAGCAATGAACACTATAGTGGCCGTCATATTCTACAGCAGAGCAGTCCCCTTTGTCTTACCAAGAATGCCAACGACTCTGGGTTCGGTCATGGCGTACCTTGCACCGAGTCGACTTACTAGCCATGCTTTCGGCAATGTGCCAGGCAACTCGGGTCGGACTTTGAGCTTCGGACGATACATAGGGCGAGATGGACAAGTGCACATTGGCATCGAAATGGACCCTCATGTTGTGCCTGTAGACCCCTTATCGCTCAAGGATGACGGAAAGTTACTTGATCGATTGCTTAGGAGGAAACCCCAGCCCGAAACACGTGCTGTCAGGAGTGGCACTTGGCTATAACAAGCGCCAACTGAGTACCTAATTAGAGAAACATATCATAATATATCTGGTTTATTCATAACATCTGGCCTCATGAACAGAGGCACACCTTTGCGGTGTGAGGTAAGGAGGTAATGGGACAGCACATAGCAGATTCTAGATAGGGGCAAGCTTTAAGGATGTAGCGAAGTCTTATTTCTTGTCTGATATCAAATATGTACCGATCCATTGCTGGATTCTCTGAAAGGTTACAAAAAGAAAATCCTATCCAAACGCCTGTGCGAAGTCACATCTAAGTTTTCTCCTCCATGTTGAATCAATGAAATTGTGTTTACAGCTTAGAGCGGCGAACACGGCGCATGGCCCTCATACCCCTCTTGGCAGTGAGGCCAATGTCAGCAGCCTGGCCAGGGGTGCAAGAAACACCACCGGAGAGCTGCTGGGTAGCAGTCCAGGTACCACTGGCACAGCGCTGGAATGACGAGCCGCCAATACAGTTCCACTCACCCTCGGTGGTACAGGCAGTTCCTGCGGCAAAGCCGCCGCTGGAACCAGAGCCAGAGTCGGAACCAGTACCATCATCAGAGCCAGAACCGTTACCGGACTCAGAGCCATCGCCGGAGCCATAGCCAGGGGTGGCGGGGACAGCAGTAGTTGTAGGAGCCTGGGTGGCAGCGGGCTCCTCTGCAGCAGGTTCGGACACAGCAGGTTGAGACATAGCGGGCTGAGACATGGCAGGCTGGGACGCAGCAGGCTGAGAGACAGTGATGAAAACACCACCGGGAATGCTCTTCTCAGGAGCCTGTGTGGGCTGGGGCTGGGCCTCGGTGGGCTGGCTACCAGAACCGCCGGTGGGAGCAGGAGTATCATTACCGCCAGTAGTGGCAGGAGAGTCACCACCAGAGCCACCGCCAGCAGCACCAGTAGCTTGGCATCCAGTACCACTGGCAGTTGCAAAGACCTCGGTAGCACCGTTGAATCTATCAACGTCCTTTCCGGGGTTGGGGAACTGCAGATCCTTGGCAGAAGGGACCTCACATTCGTTGCCGATGTTGGCAACGAACATATCGGGAAGGGAGCTGAGGTGGTCCTTGGAGCCGCCAGAGCCAGTAACGGTCAGGGGAGCACAGTTCATGTACATCTCGCGGTTTCCGATCTTGTTGAACCAGGTCCAAGCGAGGGTGTACTCGCCGGCAGCCAGCTCCGCGGGGATGGTGAAGTCGTACTTGTAGGGATCCTCAGCATCGGCGTTATCACCCATGTTTCCCTCCTGTCCCTTTGCGGGGCAGCCTCCCTCAATGGACTTGATGACCTTCCAAACCGAGTTCTTGTCGGGGTTCTTGTCGGTGGTGATGGAGACCTGGCATGAGCCACCACCATGAACGGCCTGGCCGGTGAAGGAGAGTTGCTGAGTGCTGCCTTGCTTGTAGACGTTGCTGGCTCCCTGGGCATCGTAGACACCATCTCGCATCTTGCAGGGGAAGTCCGAGCCATCTGCAAGCAGAGGGGCGTTGGTCAAGCTACCCTTGCCATAAGGAACGGGGTTGTTCATGAGCATGTGAGCACTGGCAAAGGTAGCCAGGCTGACAAGAGTGAAAGTCTTTGCAAACATTTTGAATGAGGGAATGAGTCTAAACGTTCCAGACGATAGATTCGTTGTTGAGTCGTGAGATTGTCGTCAAGACAGTGTCGAGTATGGGTATAGGACAAGAAGTCGTAGCTCGACGTGTGGTATCGTTAACCAAAGGATAGTAATGCACCAGGCAATACGTGAAGAGAGAATGGTTGAGAAGGAAAGTAAAGGACTAGCCTTTGTTGAAAGAGAAAAGGAAGGAATGGAAATGTCGTTGAGACAATCTCACTTTGAAAGGACTGACTGAAGACTTTTGAAGTCGTTGGTGAGAAGAAGGGGAACTTTGGGCGGTGATGGGGTCGTCTTATATGGACCAGAGTTCGCGAGAAGGACTGGACATCGGAGCTCCTAGGAGAGACGCAAACGGGAGGACACTGCCGACGGATGCGGGCCTCTGCAACTCAGAAGTCGATCATGGTGGACTGCATCCCCCCGTGCCGGCATGGAAGCGGCACGTTTCCTTCGTCCACAGCCACTCAGTTGCCTCAATGCGCTTGAACCGTTCTGTTTCGAAGCACGCCGGACGGACTAGGGCGTCGTGGCCAAGAGGAAGATTTGCAGTGCCGTGCCCATGATAGGCTGGAGGTATCGTTTCAAGAACCATCCCGTCACCAAAACAAAAGTGTGAGTGGACTGGGCCTATACGCACCCCAGAGCCTAGACGATGTTCGAGCCCCTGACTAGCGACTCAGGCGTTTACCAGGGATTGTTTCTTTCTCAAAAAAGAAAGAGGTTGCAGCAGGTTGAGAAACAAGTGCAGAGCGTCGTCTCCCCTTGTCCAGCTGCAAGGCGCCTCTGCGCCGCATGCATACGGGTTCCTGACATTTCTTAGCCACACGAAGACATGATTCGTAGTGCTGCTTCATGCCGTCAGCTTAGCGTAGGCCGCCGATGAGTGGCGAGGAAGCAGAGTGCGGTGTAGCGATGACTGAGAGCCTATGTGGTTGGTGTGGACTGAAGTCCTCTCGGCATGCTCCAGCTGGGCGGCCGCCAATCAGGCCTGGTCGAACCGAGAGTCTGGGAGGACGTCCGCCACAGAATGGGGACGTTGGGGCCTCATGCGGCCACTGGGACAACCTGGTCTCTTTCGTCTCCAACGTCATGGGACAACGTAATGGGGCTCTGGGCATTGGGCTCTGAGCCTCTCATCCCCGGCAGAATCCCCCTGCCTCGAGGTTTTCAGAGCACTGACTCCTGCGGCAGCTCGCAGAGGAGAATCTCAAAAGATCTCGGAGTTCAGGGGCTGCTCGTTTGCCTCAGTGATCCGGGCTCGTCGACAAGTCAATGCATTGTTCGTGCTGTTCCTGAGGTGGCTGTCCGTCGTCCCCCGCCAGCCATTCCAAGAATACGACCCTGGTCAGCGGGGCCAGATGCCAATCAGGGGGTAAATGACAGGGATACAAGGCTGGGAGGCAAGGGTCGGGCCAGCCGATCGTATCGAAACGGATTAGCGGGTGACGAGCCACAACCAGTCGGCCATCACCACTCTGCCAAGCCTCAAACGTTTGTCGACTGCGAGACGGGACGACTCCCGAAAAGATGGATAGATGCTGCGCGGTGAGGACACTTGCTTGCGTCCGGGGCACAGGCTGTCTCAACGGAGCTGCTCTAGCACCTGACGGCTTCTGGACTGACATCCTTGGTGAGACTTGGGACTATTGACGACTCAGCTCCGAACGAGTGAGCCATTATTGTTGCCATCACAAGCCAAGCTTGAGGCCTCTGGCCCAATCCCCTGAGAGATCGCCATCATATCAGGGGTTCAGCAGATCTCGAGCCTGACAGCCTTCACGCGTGGCCCTAGAACAGTCTGAGACTGGAAAAGTCTCCTGACACTCCTACCCCTTTGGGCGGTTACTCCGCAGCGGTAAGGGGGTTTGCAGGTCGGAAAGTTTTTTCTTCGTTTTTCAGTGCACCAAGACCTAGTGAAACAGGACCAGTTTCATGGACGTCCGTTCTTCTTGGTGTCTCTGATCTATACAATGAGGCCAATCACACGTGGAAGGTGTCATTCGGACGGGTTCGGTGATTTGCAGGAGCCAAAGTCCCAAAAGGTCTCGGCTGGTGTCTTGCTGCAGGGAGGATCGTGATGTTTCGCGTCTTGGTGTTTTGGTGTTTTGACTGAGTTGGTGGTGGTGTTTTAGTGGGGTTGGTTGGCTGGAAGATATGGTCATAGCCGCCCGGAGGCATCCGAGCTCCGTACTTTCCTGACGTGGCGGGCTGACAGAGGTGAGATAGACCGCCTGAAAATAGTCATCGATAGGTGATTTTTAGTGTCTGAATACCTGCAACCCGTTCTGCAGCCCTCTCCCGATATGCCCAGCCTCTTGTGTCTTGCCCTATGGCATCTGATGTAAGGAACGCAGCAGCCATCTAGTCACTGGATGCCTTGGGCGCATCCTGACGTCCAATCGCAAAGACGTCGTGACGCTAGATCTAGCTTGGCGATGCTGTAAGCAAACATTTCTTGCCTTGATGCATCCTGATCAAAACACCAATAACCGGTCTACTATAGTCGCCTGAAAAGCCTCGCGTTCAAGTTGCCACTTTCCTCGTGACCACGAGCATCTGCGGCTTCTTCAACACGACCAACATGACTTAACGTGGAGACTGACCAGGGTGCAATAGGACGAAACTCGCCGATTTCCTCGCTACCTCGACGACCGGGACCAGGACCCCAGAGATCTTCGAGTCCAGACGATCCGCCGAAATGACGCCTCTGTAACCTGAAGGATCTTGGGATTCAACATGCTCGAAATTTCGAAAATCTGCATGAAAGAACAATCTCCATCATGACTCCATGAGCGGAGCCACTCAGAGGACCCTGAACGATGGGTGATCGTGTTTGATCTTCACTTCAAACATTACTGACAGGGCTGGTAATAGCAGTTACGCGTCGTGAAGCTTTCTGTACCCGCCTGGGGGATCTCACCTGTAACCGTTTTGGCCACTTCGTACGACAGCGACGGTGAGTTGGCCATTTCACATATAGATTGAGCAGCCTGGCTGAATCTTGATGGATTAGTCTACTGTTTGCAACTCTGTATTCTACACCAGGCATTCCATGTTACCTTCACCTTTGAAGGATTATCTGCGACGCTTCTTTCAGGAAGAGTTCATGCAATCTGGGACTTGGACCATCATGCCATGATGAGTACGCCAAATGTTACGATTACGACTTTCATAGCGCGCGTGTAAGTCTACTCCTCTTCGGAGCCGACCGGTTGAAAATCGTGCCCATTCTGTTGCAAGTTGTCATCTGCTCATGTCTAATATTTTCTGACAACATCATGCAAAGCAAAAAACTTGTTATGAATTCTGTCCCAGCCCGCTGGGAGATGTTAACCGCTCGGTAAGGGCTAGGACCAGTCCCAAGGTTCTGGCGGGGCGAGACCAACAATGCTGTGTGAGTTGTCTGTTGGTTACTCATCAACTTCCCTCCTCCTTGACATTCCCGGGCGCTTGCGTTGTTGGTCGTAATGAATGTTTTGTCTATTCTCGTACTCGTAGGGCTGTCATAAGTCTATCTCAGGTCCATCCCAGCGTGTCTACCAAACTGCCGGTACCGACGTCTCAGACCTCACCGCCAGCTCACAAAATGCATTGTTTTCTGCAGCCAACTGCCCGACCTGGCGCTGAAATTAGGCAGGCGCTTACAGAAACATGACCAAATTAGTTGCTAGGAGTCTGATCGGCCGTATCTGGTCCAGTGGTGTCAGCAAAGGTGGCCTTGTGAGCAAGAATGGGAGACTTGCCTTGGTCGAACGCCCAGCCGCCTCGGGTCCAGAACTGCATCTTCTGCTTACGGAACTCCTCAAAGTCCCATTCGACCTTCTCCAGGTATGAGGGAGTGTTGAAGACGTAGACCGAGGTCTCCTTGATCTCACCCTCGCTGGTCTTGTCTCCATCCTTCCTCACCAGCTTAACCTGGACGGGTGTCTTGGTGTACTCGGGTCCCTCAAAGCTGTCGAGCTTGTCGACGTTGGCGTCTGTGAGCCCAGTGGCATAAATACCGAGGACGGTGTGCCCCTTCTCCGCGATAACACCAGGATAGTCGGCCTCCTGAACTCGGTGGCGGCAGTACCCCTCAAGGATGGCTGGAGTGAAGGTGTGCAGGTCTTTGATGACCTTGGGAGGGTCCCTGTTTCCGTAGCAGACACTGAAGAAGACCTCGGGGGCCATCTGCGGCGGTTAGTCACCATCTAATGTTTGTGGAGTCGCATGTTCACAGCCAGAAAGTTGGGGGTGTAACCTACCAGTGTGCCTGGGAACTAGATTAGCATGACACTCACACGTACCCTGTACTGACGAAAGATTTCCTACCGTAGAAGAAGGCGGTGTTGTCTCCGCTCATTTTGTCAGATGACTGGTGGGTTGTAGTTGTCGGAGAGGTGAGGCTGTTACTAAAACCCAGATAGTGTGGTTGGGCGGAGGTGATGGTGTTGCAGTGCGTAGATACTCTGATTCAGTTCCGGTGGTGAGAGTTTGAAGGAGGAGAGATGGGAAGTTGAAGGTGTCTGTTACAAGCTGCCCTTATATATATTTTCGGATGACGCCGAGTTATCTCCCAGGTGAAGTGGTGATTGCTTGTAGGAGGCTGCTTGGAGAAGATGCAATCATCCCCACTAACAGCATGGAGGCTCCCCTCCATAGTTGGTGGGGCTCTCGTACCTCATGAACAGTCACTTGCATCCAAACTTCCATTTGTGTATTAGCTATATGGCAAAAATTCCTTAAATAGGAATAAATCCAACGCTGTTACTCTTCATTGTACAGAAGACTCATGAGGTTTTCATATTGCTGCCTCGACAAACTTGACAAAGACATGGTTGTTTCCCGGTCAGCTCTCGGATTGTCAATCAGGGGAGAACCAGGCAATGGAAAGGACAAACAAGGAGCGGGAGGTGATAAGATAAGGATAAGATAAAGGGCGAACTCGGGGTAAACCCACCCCTGTACGCGGGCACGCGGGCCAAGAAATCAACCCGACACTAGAACGGCAAAGGTATCAAATCCTTGTTGTATACCGTGGAATTTGTTCGTGAATATCGTTATGAAAATGATAAATGAAGCCAATCGCAGACAAAGAAGATCGGTTTATAGAAATTAAGGTCTTTTGCATCCTTTCTTAATCACGCTCTATGCATTCAATGCCCTTCTCAGTGCAGGATATGTTTGTGAATTTGTACTGATGTCTTCTACTCCCCTTACCCTGGGTTCCCCGGCAGCCAAGCTGTCAGTGATTGGCCCCATTCGCTGACGCTAATGCCGGCCGAACTTTATCGCGGGCTTAGCGCATGTGGAATTGGTGACTGCACCCCCCAGCATTGGACCTTTCTGTAATTTTCAACGCGAAGGCGACCTCACGTAGTCAACCATTCTGCGGGCTGTGTCAACCTTAACCTTCACCTTTCAACCCTCTTTACAAGAACCCCGCGCGAAAATCTTGACACTTTATCGACTTACGGACGCAAACATTACGACCTTTTCTTTCCAGACCTTTATCCTATTTGATACCCGTGTTTGCGACGCATCGAAAGCTTTCGCGACAGCCTCGCGATCCACGAGCTTTCAAGCTCACACCCCAGACACCAGCAGCCCGCAGCACACCCGCCCTCTCGCGAATGGAAGGTCGCTTCGCGTCGTGTGGACGCCGATAATGCAGCAATGTCGGGCACCACTATTGATGATGTCGTGAAGCGACTGAGCGCTGCCGACATAGGTATGAGCTCCCGCGAAGCTGCATTCCCCCACGCTGTCGCATGCCCTTGGTGGCACTGGTTTTACTGATTGTCTTGTCCTCTAGATGTCAGGCTTAAGCTCGAAGCTGCAACCACCTTGCGTGACAGCTTGGATCACTACACCACCGGTCCCATATACCCGCCCTTCTTGAAACGATTGATGCCCATCTTTATGGGCATCCTCCGAGGACCATGTACTTTCCAGAGCAACTCACCGGAGCAGGTCGGTTCCAGCACACCTATCGATTGATTCGCTACTAACGTGTAGCTAGAAACTCCGAAATTGTATCCTCGAAGTCCTCCACCGATTACCTACCCAGCCTAGCCCCCCCGAGCCGTTCGAGCCGTTCGCCGAAGAAACCGTCGATTTGTTGATGCAACTTGTACGAACAGACAACGAGGAAAATGCGACACTATGTGTGAAAATCACGTCGGATATCATGCGGCACCAGCACAAGGTGCTGCAAGGCAAAGTCCAGCTCTTCCTCTCCTTGATCCAGGAACTGTTCGAACAGATGGAGAAGGTCGTACGCGAACAACTCGATAATGCTCCCCACAACGCGCCGTCGCAACCAGGTGCACCCTCGACTCCCGGTAGCTCGCAGACGAACTTCCAATCCCCCCGACCCGGCTCGCCCGTCGCTTCAGTGAACGACCTCGGGGCCGACCCCCAGCAGCAGAACCGACCCCTGCTGAAGGGCATGCAGTCCTTCAAGGTCCTCTCCGAATGTCCCATCATTGTCGTATCGATATTCCAGGTTTATCGCAATACCGTGGCACAGAATGTTAGGAAGTTTGTTCCTCTCATCCAGAACGTCCTATGCCTGCAAGCAGCGGCGCAACAACAGGCCCACGCGGATGCTGCCGCAAAGGGCACGATTCACACTGGGGTCAGCCCTGCGATCAAGAACCGGGCAGCATTTGGCGATTTCATTACGGCACAGGTTAAGACCATGAGCTTCCTAGCTTACCTGCTCCGCCAATATGCTTCGCAACTGAACGATTTCCTCCCCCGCTTGCCCGACATTGTGCTGCGACTTCTGAAGGACTGCCCAAGGGAAAAGTCTGGGACACGAAAGGAGCTGATTGTCGCGATTCGCCATATCATCAACTACAACTTTAGGAAAATTTTCATTCCTAAAATTGACGAGTTGTTGGATGAGCGGACACTCACCGGCGATGGCCTTACTGTTCATGAGACTATGCGTCCATTGGCGTACAGTATGCTCGCGGATCTTATCCACCATGTTCGAGACTCCCTCAAGCCTGAGCAGATCCAAAAGACTGTTGAGGTCTATACCCGGAATCTCCAGGACAACTTCCCGGGCACAAGCTTTCAGACCATGAGCGCTAAGCTCCTCCTCAATATGGCAGAGTGCATTGCCAAACTTCCGAACAAGGTGGATGCCCGACACTACCTCATTATGATTCTCAACGCCATCGCCGACAAGTTTGCCGCCATGAACCGGCAGTATCCTAATGCAGTAAAACTCTCGGCACTCTATCGAGAGCAGATGAAGGCTGGCACGCCTGAGACATACCTGGCTGACAAGAACAACCCTCCTGATTGGGACGAGACCGATATCTTTGCCGCGGTGCCCATCAAAACCTCGAACCCGCGCGACCGAGGCGCTGATCCGGTTGTCGACAACAAGTTTCTCTTCCGGAACCTAATGACAGGTCTCAAGAACACCTTCTATCAGCTCAGAACATGCAATGTTGGCTCTCCTATTGACCCAGCGAATGCGCCTGCTCACTGGCAGGATGTTTCTTACGGCTTCACTGCCGAGGAGGTCAAGGTCATCGTCAAACTCTTCCGAGAGGGTGCCTATGTTTTCAGATACTACGAGATTGAGAAGCCTGCAGCAGAGTCTCAGTACATGTCTCCTGTCGAGTACATGGCTAACTTCTACATGGTCTCATGCAGCAAGGAAGAGAAGGATCTGCTCGAAACCTTTGCTACCGTCTTCCACGCTATTGACCCAGCAACATTCCACGAAGTGTTCCAGCAGGAGATTCCCCGTCTTTACGACATGATCTTTGAACATACAGCGTTGTTGCATATCCCACAGTTCTTCCTTGCCAGTGAAGCTACCAGTCCCAGTTTCTGCGGGATGCTTCTGCAGTTTCTCATGGAGAGGATTGACCAAGTGGGATCTGCTGACGTCAAGAAGTCTTCGATCTTGTTGAGACTCTTTAAGCTGGCGTTTATGGCGGTGACTCTATTTGCTAGCCAGAACGAGCAAGTTCTCTTGCCGCATGTCGTCAATATCGTCACCAAGTCCATCGAGCTATCAACAAAGGCTGAAGAGCCCATGAACTACTTCCTCCTGCTACGCTCATTGTTCCGCAGCATCGGTGGTGGCAAGTTCGAGCAGCTTTACAAGCAAATCCTTCCCCTCCTTGAGATGCTGTTGGATGTGCTTAACAATCTGCTCATGGCAGCTAGGAAGCCGGCCGAGCGCGATTTGTACGTGGAGCTCTGTCTAACAGTCCCTGCTCGTCTTAGTCACCTGCTACCTCACCTGAGCTTCTTGATGCGCCCGCTGGTGGTCGCTTTGCGCGCCGGCACAGACCTTGTTGGGCAAGGCTTGAGAACTCTTGAGCTCTGCGTTGATAATCTGACGGCTGATTATCTCGACCCCATCATGGCCCCTGTGATTGATGAGCTCATGACTGCCTTGTTTGATCACCTCAAACCTCACCCCTACAGCCACTTTCACGCTCACACGACAATGAGAATCCTTGGAAAGTTGGGCGGCAGAAACCGCAAGTTCATGACCGGAGCTGTTCCTCTTGCCTACAGAGAGTACGCAGACGACCCTTCGAGCTTTGATCTGAGGCTTCTCGGTTCCAAGAAGGACAGAGCCTTTCCTGCTGAGATGGGCATCGAGTTTGCTATTCAGAAGCTCATGGAAGTTCCCAAGGCTACAAAGAACAACCAGAACCGACAGTACGATGGATACTACAAGAAACAGGCTTTGAACTTGATCAAATCGCAGCTCAAGCTACGCATCGGATATGATCAACTTCCAGACGACCTCCCACGGCTATTGCGTCTACAGGCCGAGGATCTCGTTGCTCGCAAGTACGACATCAACTCTGCCACTTTTGAGATTTCGGACCGCGAGCGGTCTATACCTAAGAAGGAGAGCGAAGACTTGACTGTCAAGCAGCTCCTGAAGGCAGTCATGTTTGCTGAATCGATCCCTGAATTCAAGGAGGAAGCAAGTGCTTTCCTTCTCAACGTCTGCAAGCACTTCGCGATCATCGAGGTTGGTCGGGCTCTTGTAGACCTGAAGCGGAACTTCAGCCCCTTCGACCCCAATGCTGGTGAAGGCCCATTGCACATCGACACACGAAATCTGTCGGATGCTATTGTTGAATCGCTTGCTTCAGATCATCCTGATGTGCGCGAAGCTGGTCAACGAGCTATCCGTGAGATGCACACGTCCACTGCCATCATTTTCGGGTCAGACAGCGAAGTCGGCAAGCTCCCATTCTTCAGCCACCTCAGCAGCACCTTTTGCCACAGCTGTTATGAAGAGGAATGGTTTACCAAGGCTGGCGGTAGCCTGGGAATCAACTTCCTTCTGACAGAGCTTGATCTCGGCGATGCTTGGATTTCCTCCAAGCAGAGTGAATTCATCCGGGCACTCACGTATGTGATCAAGGACATGCCACAGGACCTTCCGGAGAAGACTCGATGCTTGGCCCAGACAAGCCTCGAGGTGCTTTTGCAGCGCATCACAAAGGACATCACCAAAGAAGATGCTCTCCCTATTGTGCCGCCACAGGGCCAGCCACCCAACCCTCAGGTCAAGCAACCCCGACTTGCTCAGATCTGCCTGCAGTTCAACAACGAGCTTTCTCACATGAACAAGCATGTTCGCGAAACTGCTAAACGATCACTGGAGCTCATCGCAAAGGCGGCCAAATGTGAAGTCTGGGAACTTCTCGAGCCCTACAAGGACAGGTTCCTCCAGCCAATTTACGCGAAGCCTTTGCGCGCATTACCTTTTGCAATCCAGATTGGCTATATTAACGCCATGGACTATCACATGAGTCTGAAGAACGATTGGGTGACGTTCGACGAGAACTTGAACCGTCTCTTGATGGAGTCTTTGGCTCTGGCTGATGCAAGCGATGAGTCTCTGGCCAACAAGCCCGCCGAGTTCCGCACACACGAGAACATCGTCAACCTTCGCGTCTCGTGTATCAAGCTCTTGACGACTGCAATGACCTTTGAGGAGTTTTCGAACAGCCCGACCAAGACTAAGATTCTTGGCGTGTTTTTCAAGTGCTTGTATTCCGAATCGAAGCCAACCCTACAAGCAGCGAATGATGCCTTGAGGTCGGTCCTCTCTGTTGATAGGCGTCTGCCTAAGGAGCTCCTTCAGGGAGGGTTGCGTCCTGTTCTTCAGAGTCTTTCGGACCCCAAACGCCTGAGTGTTTCTGGACTGGACAACTTGTCCAGACTACTGAAGCTGCTCACAAGTTACTTCAAGGTCGAGATTGGAGCCCGTCTGCTTGACCAGATCGATTCTATCGTTGAGCCAAGCGCACTGCAGCAGATTTCGTTCACCTTCTTCGACCAACATCCCCAGATGAAGGTCATCACAGCCATCTTGAACATCTTTCATCTACTGCCAGCA
This sequence comes from Fusarium duplospermum, assembly GCA_003946985.1. Taxonomy (NCBI): domain Eukaryota; kingdom Fungi; phylum Ascomycota; class Sordariomycetes; order Hypocreales; family Nectriaceae; genus Fusarium; species Fusarium duplospermum. Next base: position 180,412 of record NKCI01000013.1, on the reverse strand, counting down.
CTTGCTGAGGGATTCAAGGAACGCTTGATCGACTGCTTCCTCGGCTTGGAAGATAAGCTTCGAAGAACTCAGCAGAGTCCATTCCGTCTGCCCATGTACCGATATCTCAACCGGTATCCCAAAGAAATTTGGGCATATCTTCTTGGAAAGCTTGATGATCTCAAGTATGGCCGATTCCTGGCTCAGGTTCTTCGCCATGCTGATAGCAATGCCCTGCGAGAAGTGGCAGTTGAGAACGTGGAGGGATTGATGAACCGCTGCAATGAGATCATGAGCCAGAACAACGAGGCCAAGTTCATCGCTATGGTCAACACCATTCACATCTTTGAGTCTATCAGCCATTTCCCCAGCTCTGAGAAGTGGATGGACAAGAAGGAGAACCTGGACTGGTTGAAGAACATTGGCAAGGAGCTTGAAACCAACCTTCGACAGCACACTCTTCCCGCCCATCTTCGACTGCCCGCGTTCCAAGCAGCAGAGCAGCTCATGACGATCCTTGTCAAATCACTTGAACGAGCACCTAAGGACCTGGACGCCCTCTTTAGCTTGGTTGAGTCTGTGACTTCTGATCAGCTTCGCAGCAGTCAGGAGCTCTTCTCGTTCATTTACGAGAAGCTAATCTGCAGTGATGCCATCGACTTCTGGAAGACGACCATCCTTCGCTGCCTGGAGGTTTACGCGGGCAAATCGGCGTCCAACAAGATGAAGCACTTCCTGCTGCACTACATTGTCAACCCAATTGTGGCCATGGATGTGAAGCGCCGCTGGAACCAACTGGATCAGAACAAGAGCCCCAGGCTCATGGACAGATCAGTGATTGAATCTGTCAGTAGCAAGATCTGGAAGGTTCATCCCGAAATGACCATGGATGATCAAGCCCAGCCTGGCATCGACTTTACCCGCTACGAGGTGTTGCAGCTCTCAGCAATGTTGGTCAAGTACTATCACACCACGCTACAAGAAGCGCGCAAGGACATTATCAAGTTTGGCTGGACTTTCATCCGACTTGACGATGTGATCAACAAGCACGCCGCCTACGTCGTCATTGGCTACTTCATTGCCCACTATGAGACACCGCCCAAGATTGTCACACAAGTCTACCTTTCGCTCCTCAAGGCTAATCAAAATGAGGGACGGGCACTGGTGACACAAGCACTGGAGTTGATTGCACCTGTGCTGCCCAAGCGATGTGGAACTGGCCCAAGTGAGCGAAACGCTTTCTGGGCTGTTGCACCTCGTCGGGTTCTCGCAGACGAAGGACAGAATGCGCAGCAGATGACAAGCATCTTTCACTTCCTTGTCAAACACCCGGAACTCTTTTACGCTGCCCGTGACAAGTACATTGTCCCCATGATCTCATCTTTGCGCAAGCTTGCAACTCCCCAGAACGCATCCCACGAGAGCAAACGACTTTGCCTCAACATGATGTGGCTGATCTGGACTTGGGAGGAATGGCGGGTTGAAGGGAAAAAGTCTCCGCTGCTTCAGACAAGATCTCTTTCTGAATCGCCGAACGCGAAGAAGAGAAAGTTCGAGACTGAGCAGCCGAACACTTCCTCACCCATGGCTCGCCATGCGGACCGAGTCGAGTACCAGATTCCTCCCCCCTACCGGTTGAAGATGATCAAATATCTCGTCGAATTCATCGCCCAGCTGAATGAGCGCTATGAGCTTCCTTCAGCTAAACCTCGAGATCAGACCTCATCCTCCATCCCCCCAGTTCCGCTAGCTTTGACGGACCTCTGCAAGAAGGCCATGACGCTGCTTCACAACTTGGTGCAGCCTCAGTATTGGGGTGACCTCGATCTCGACATGTTCCCTAATGTCACTACGGTCATTTTGGCCAGCGAAAAGACGCAGACAATCCTGAATGCTGATCCATCTGACAAGGAGAAGTATGACGAAAAGTTCCTGACAAACATCATCAACACGCTTCAGGTGGTTCGCATTGTGCTCAACTCCAAGTCAGATGACTGGATCCAGAAGAACATGTCGAGTGTTCAGAAAATCTTGGAGAAGTGTCTGAAGTCAGAAAACCCTGAGATCCAGGACTGCCTACACTTTTCTGACAAGAAGCTGGATGATGATCGTGAACTTCGGTCGATCATCAAGCGTATACTAGATTCTGTCCCCGATGACACGCCCATGGACGACGCCGATGCCGATGGCGAAGCAGAAACCCAAACGTCAGAGATCGTCGCGTACCTGTCCCAGCTTGCTACCGAAGCGATGAACAGCAACAACTACACATCTGGTGTCAACATGCTATGGTCTCTTGGCAACCGAAAGCCGACGGTTATCGACCAGCACATTATGTCTCTGATGAAGGCTCTTCAAGGGAAGCATGCTAGAGAACATGTCCAACACTACAACGCCATCCAGAACCAAACCGCTGGAGTCAACAATAGGAACCAGGACCCCAACACACCCACAGGAGAGATGTCGGCTTACGACCTCGACATCCAAACCAAACTCATGATCAAGGAGATCCAAGTTGTAGCTCTGCGAATGGAGGTGCTCGGAGACAACCGTCGACCCTTCCTTAGCGTTCTTGCAACCTTGGTAGAGAAGTCGATGCATATTGAGTTGTGCAAGGAAATTCTCAACATGGTTGAAGGATGGGTGTTCAGGTCCGAAGGAACATGGCCGACTCTTAAGGAGAAGACGGCTGTTCTGCACAAGATGCTCTCTTTCGAGCATCGACAGGATCCTACAATGTTGTCACAGTTCTTGGATCTCGTCATTCGCATCTACGAGGACCCCAAGATCACCCGTACAGAGCTTACGGTGCGGATGGAGCATGCGTTCCTGATCGGTACTAGAGCGACTGATGTTGAGATGCGCAATCGCTTCATGGCCATCTTTGACAAGAGTTTGTCCAAGTCGGCTAGTGCACGCCTTTCTTATGTTCTGACATCGCAGAACTGGGAGACCCTGGCTGACTCGTATTGGCTCGCACAAGCTACTCAGTTGCTGCTTGGTGCCGTGGAGATGAACGCCAATATCCAACTGGACCAAGGCGACTTCAAGACGCTGCCCATTTCTCGTCTTCTGACCATCTGCACCAAGGAGATGGAAGCTAGGGAGCCGACAGTCATGATTGATGACAAGTTCGAGTCTTTCATGGCTACTCATCGACGCTTCATGTCGGAAATTGGTGATGTCAAGGTTCGAGATGTCATCGAGCCTCTGATGCAGCTCCAGCATGTCGACTCACAGCTCGCTCACAACCTATGGGTGACTCTCTTCCCCATCTACTGGTCCGCCACCGCCAAGGATGAGAGAGTTGACCTCGAGCGTGGCATTGTGGCTTTGCTCACCAAGGACTACCACAGCCGCCAGATCGACAAGCGCCCCAACGTCGTTCAGTCACTCCTTGACGGCGCTGCCAAGACCTGGCCTGAGTGCAAGATTCCACCCCACGTGCTCAAGTTTGAGGCAAAGACCTATGACGCGTGGTATACTGCTCTGGTGCAGCTGGAGAATGCCGCCATCAAGCCTCAAGTGGAATCTACCACCGTCCGCGAGAGCAACCTCGATGCGCTTGTCGAGCTTTACGCCTCCCTTCAAGAGGACGACCTGTTCTATGGCACATGGAGACGACGCTGCCAGTTTGTTGAGACCAACGCAGCACTGTCGTATGAACAGAATGGCATGTGGGACAAGGCCCAGAAGCTATACGAGAATGCGCAGATCAAGGCCAGAACTGGCGTCATTCCATTCTCGCAGGCAGAGTACATGCTCTGGGAGGACCACTGGGTTCTCTGCGCGCAGAAGCTTCAGCAGTGGGAGATTCTACAAGACTTTGCTAAGCACGAGAATTTCCAGGATCTTCTCCTCGAATGTGCCTGGCGAAACACGGACATGTGGCAGGAAGAACAACACAGAGAGGCTCTGGACAACATCATCAAGGGCGTCATGGACGCCCCAACTCCTCGCCGAGCCTTCTTCCAGGCGTTTATGTCGCTCCTCAAGTATCACAACCAGCAGGAAACCCAGGGGGACTTCTCGCGTGTTTGTGACGAGGCTATTCAGCTGTCGATCCGCAAGTGGCATCAGCTACCTGTGCGACTGACAAACGCCCATATCCCACTTCTCCAGAACTTCCAGCAACTGGTCGAGCTACATGACGCTAGCGTCATCTGCCAAAGTCTTGCTAACACCAACCAGACAAACCTGGATGTCAAGTCTGGCGAGCTCAAGCTGCTTCTCGGTGCTTGGCGTGATCGACTCCCCAATGTGTGGGATGATATCACGGCCTGGCAAGATCTAGTAACGTGGAGACAGCACATCTTCAGTCTCATCAACCAGACATACCTGCAGCTGCTTCCTCAACAGGGTCAGCAGAATGCTGGTGGAGCCTCCTCGTTTGCCTATCGTGGCTACCATGAGACTGCCTGGATCATTAATCGCTTCGCACATGTTGCCCGCAAGCACAGCCTGCCGGAAGTGTGCATCAGCCAGCTTAGCCGTATCTACACGCTGCCCAACATTGAGATTCAGGAAGCTTTCCTCAAGTTGCGTGAGCAGGCCAAGTGTCATTACGAGAACCCCGACGAGTTGACGAGTGGACTGGATGTTATTAACAACACGAATCTCAACTACTTCAGTCCACAGCAAAAGGCCGAGTTCTACACACTGAAGGGCATGTTCTTGGAGAAGTTGAAGCAGAAGGAAGAGGCAGACTCCGCATACGGCACAGCTTTGTACTTCGATATCGGCGCGGCCAAGGCTTGGGCTGAATGGGGCTACTTCAACGATCGCAAGTTTAAGGAGGATCCCACTGACCTCAATGCAGCCCGACAGGCGCTCACGTCGTACCTGCAGGCCGCCGGCAGCTACAAGAATGCCAAATCTCGAAAGCTTCTGGCAAGAATTCTCTGGCTCCTGAGCTTGGACGACGCCAAGGGTACAATTGCCATGGGTTTCGACGACTTCAAGGGCGATACTCCAGTATGGTACTGGATCACGTTTATCCAGCAGCTCATCACTGGTCTCGGTCACAAGGAGGCTCCTCGCGTGTTCCAGCTTCTCTTGAAGATTGCTAAGTCCTATCCTCAAGCGTTGTACTTCCAGCTTCGAACCAACCGCGAGGATCTGCTTGTTATCAAGCGCAACCAGGAGGCCAAGGAGAGAGCGGCACGACAGAGAGCGCAGTCAGTCGCGTCTACCGGAAAGGCTAGTGCCTCACCCTCGTTGACAAAGCTGGAGCCTCCTCGACCTGGATCGGCATCATCCCGACCAAGCACAGCGAACGCGGCGGATGGTACTCCAGTTAAGGCCGAGACCAACGAAGCCAACGGAAACGCGAATGGCACTCCGGCGCCAGCAGCTAACGGGCAAGATCCCTCAAAGGCACAACAGAAGTCTCAGTCCCAGCAGGGCCAGGCTGGAAAGAAGCCGCCGTGGGAGTACACTGAAGAGGTCATGTCGGTGCTCAAGACGGCATTCCCTCTTCTGGCGCTCTCGATGGAGACTATGGTGGATCAAATCCAAAAGAACTTTAAGTGCCCTCCGGATGAAGACGCCTACAGACTCATCGTCGCGTTGCTCAACGACGCTCTCGCCTACGTCAGTCGAACGCCTCCTTCATTTGCCAAGAATGTCAAGTTGCCCTCTGCAACTGAAGTCAACATCACTCGCTTTGCGGAAACGATTCTGCCTAGCCACATCAAGAAGTCGTTTGAGGCGGACTTTGTCGACGTCAAACCCACTATGTATGAGTACATCTACAAGTTGCGCCGATGGCGAAACAAGTTTGAAGAGAAGCTGGATCACCGAGTCCCACGTGCCTCGCTTGAGAACTTCTCTCCTCACCTGAGCGAGTTCCGATACCAGAAGTTTGACGAGGTTGAGATCCCTGGACAGTATCTGCAGCACAAGGACAAGAATCAGGACTTCATCCGTATCGAGCGGTTCCTGCCCAACGTTGATCTCGTTCGTTCTATCAGCGCGTCGTATCGCCGTATCAAGATGCGTGGACATGATGGAAGCATTCACAAGTGGGCTATTCAGCACCCTGCGGCCCGTCACTGCCGACGAGAGGAGCGTATCTTGCAGCTCTTCCGGTCACTCAACCAGACGCTGGGTCGCAAGAAGGAGTCTCGACGACGCGATCTGCAGTTCACGATCCCCATCATGGTTCCGTTCGCGCCACACATCAGACTTGTGCAAGAGGACACATCCTACACGACCCTGCAGGGAGTGTATGAGGATCACTGTCGCAACATGGGCATGTCGAAGGATGACCCCGTGCTGTTTACTATGGAGAAGCTCCGGGGTGCACTGGAGAGCAAGAGCTCGGTAAGTTGCTCAAGAGCACAGGGAGCGAGAATGAAAGCTAACTTGCAACAGAACAAGCCCGAGCAGGCAGCAACAGCTCGCCTAGAGGTGTTCAACGCGATCCAGGAGAAGTGGGTGCCGTCGACGGTGGCGCTCGAGTACTTCCAGAAGGTGTTCCCGCAGTTTGCAGAGTTCTGGCTGTTCCGACGACAGTTCTCATACCAGCTCGCGGCGTTGACGTTCATCACGTACATCATGTACATGCACAACCGTTACCCACAGAAGATCAACATTTCCAGGGCGACGGGTAAGGTTTGGGGTTCTGAGATGATGTCGTATATGAGCGCGTCCAAGCCCTTCTTCCATAACCCAGAGCCGGTACCTTTCCGACTCACGCCCAATCTTCAGACACTGATGGGACCTCTGGCGACTGAAGGCATCTTTGCCTGCTCGCTGATGGCAATCGCACGGTGCTTGACGGAGCCCGAGTACGAACTTGAGCACGCCTTGACACTGTTGGTGCGTGATGAGATGCTCTTCTGGTTTACAGGCAGCCATAGGAATGGTGTGATCACTGAGACTCAGTTGCGAGACTCTGTGCAACTCAACAGCGACTCGATCGTCAAGAGGGCGATCAGCCTGGCTCACAGTCCCGTTGGAAACCTACCAGCGAACCAGACGGTGATCGATGCTATCGCAAAGGCTGTCAATCCTATGAACTTGGCACAATGCGATGCGTTGTGGATGCCGTACCTGTAAGAGAGAGACAGGCGTATTCTTTTATTGAAGGGGAGATGAAGAAGTGAAAGATGGAAGGAGATTCTGGGGTTGGCAGTTTGTGTTTGAGCAAGGCGTTTAGGTGCAAGGAAGAAGGAAGATGCGTGCGTGCAAGTGAGTGAGTGTTTACTACGGATGGCGATGGCGGATATGGGCCACGAAAAGACACGGCCGGGAAACGGCCAAGACTATTTTCTCTTGATGTATACCTTATTCTATCTATTATCAAACCATGACAATTGTGTCATTAATTGATCAATCTGTATTTCTGTTAGGTCTATTGCAGACTTGTTACGAGTTGATGATGACCTCGTCTACCTCATAGACCAATAATAACAAGACATTGAGAGCAAAGCAAACAAGGCCCACAAGCCTCGGCTCGTGGTGCATGAAGAACGCCACAGGATCAGCAAGTGAGACACCCCCATTCAGAATAACACACACTCATGATGGAAGCGAAAGTCTGGGGAATGGCTTGGAACCCCGCACCGTGGACCGCAGTCAGACAAGGTTTACCTCGGGACGTACAAGAGAGAGCCTAGTCCTATGCTGTATAACTAGGGTCTGGCTGTGAGTTGTCATTGTTTCTCAAGGTTTCAGTCATCAATCTTGTCTCTTGTCCTTTACCATTCTTGATTATCTGTCGAAGAGTATACACAATGGATCTCAACAAGGTGCCGAGAAAGGTCTGGGAACATCCCAATCCTAAGAGCACTGCCATGTGGGCGTTTATGCAAGAGGCGAATAGACGGCATGGGCTCGATCTCAAGGTATATCAACTTGAATGATGAAGAACAAGTCTGTGCTGACCTTGACTTAGACCTTTGATGAACTGTATGAATGGTCTTGTGCTAAACGCAGTGACTTTTATGCTCAACTCTGGGAATCTCAGAATTGGATCCATGAAGGTTCTTATACTCATGTCGTTGATGAGTCCATTCCTATTACCAAGTTGCCGGCTTGGTTTCCTGGTATTCGCCTCAACTTTGCAGAGAACCTCCTCTGGACACGTCCTCAAGGTGGTGCTCCGGGAGATCACTCTACCCTTCACAAAGAAGACGACACTATCGCCATCACTGAGGTTCGCGAGGGTAACTCTTCTATCAATAATGTCACTTGGGGAGAGCTAAGGCGGAGAGTTGCTAAGATGGCAAGTGCTATGAGGCAGAGAGGAGTTAAGAAGGGAGATCGGATTGTCATGGTTGGTGCTCACTCTATCGAGACGGCGGTTATCTTTTTGGCTACGACGTGGCTTGGATGTGTTTTTAGTAGCAGTTCGACCGATATGGGGGTTGGAGGACTGCTACAGAGGACGGTGCAGATCGATCCAAAGGTGAGTGTGATTCTGATCGCTAAGCAGTGCCATGAACTGACATATTTGTAGTTTGTCTTCTTCGACGATGGGGCCTTGTATAATGGCAAAGTCATTGATCTGCGAGACAAGATTGCCGGCATGGTTGAAGGAATGAAGCAGTGTCCTTCATTTGAGAGCATCGTCGTTGTTCAACGCTTCGACGTCCCCAACGATACATCAAAGATTCCTCAGACTGAACGCCTTGAAGGGTTTCTATCTTCTGCATCAACACCTCCTCCCATCGAAAGAGTCGGCTTCCAGGATCCGATGGTAATCTACTACTCTTCTGGAACTACAGGAACGCCCAAGGCCATTGTCCACGGCGTTGGACCCCTTCTCATCTCCGTTGGCAAAGAAGCCGTGCTCCATCGAGAAGTCACCCCCGAAGATGTTGGACTACAATACACCACAACCGGTTGGATCATGTACCTCGCCAGCGTAGCAAGACTCGCTTTTGGAGGACGCACAGTATTCTACGACGGTTCACCATTCGTACCAGATCGATCACTCCTATTACGTGTCGTGAAAGAGCAGCGCGTTACACATCTTGGAATCAGTCCTCGTTGGCTGGGCGAGCTCATGAAAGCTGGTATAGTACCCCAGAAGGAAACAGACCTGAGCAGCTTGAAATGGGTTGGGAGCACGGGTATGGTGTTGAAGGAGCAGGTCTTTGAGTGGTTCTATGACGGGGCGTTTCCTAAGAGTGTCAAGCTGGCCAACTTTTCAGGAGGAACTGACATTGTAAGTTTTCTGTATTCCTTATCTTTGACGAGAACTGACAATTCTACTCTTACAGGCAGCCTGCTTCGTCATAGAGAATCCTCTGACTCCCATCTACGCCGGTGGTTGTCCAGGACGATGCCTCGGCACTCCCATGGCCATCTACCCATCCTCTCCAGATCCCAACAAGCCTATCACCGCTGTTGCGGATGGAGAACCCGGTGATCTAGTTGGTACTGGGGCCTTCCCCAACATTCCCCTCTTCCTCTGGAACGACACGAACCCAGCTCCTGGCGAGAAATACACATCAGCTTATTTCTCTCGCTTCCCGGATGTTTGGTCTCAAGGTGACTTTGCGGCTATTCATCCCGTGACGGGACATGTTCACATCCTAGGTCGATCAGATGGTGTGCTGAATCCTAGTGGTATCAGGTTCGGTAGTGCGGATATTTACGCTGTTCTTGAAGGAGGGTTTGCGAAAGAGGTTACTGAGAGTCTCTGTGTAGGACAGAGAAGACCAGAGGATCATGATGAGAGCGTGGTTTTGTTCTTGCTCATGAAGGAAGGCGTCAAGTTTGATGCCGAGTTGGATAAGAGGATCAGAGAGAGGATTGCAAAGGAGTTGACGAAGAGGCATGTTCCAAAGTACATCTTTGAAGTCCCCGAGATTCCGGTATGTATCTCCATCGTCTTTCACGGACCAGTAACTAATAATGATAGGTCACTGTCAATGGTAAAAAGGTTGAACTGCCCGTCAAGCAAATCATCTCGGGACATACCATCAATCCAAGCGGGACCTTGTTGAACCCTCAGAGTCTAGACTTTTTCTATCAGTTCCAGAAGATTGAAGAGGTTGTCAAGAGACAGGGAGAAGTACGAGCCAAACTATAGTTCAACATATAAACTAGATAGGAGTTGCATTAGGGGTATACTACAAATAAGACTCATGATCATTCTAGATCTTCCAACACAATCTCTCATAGCTCATCCTTACCCTTAGGAAACTTGCCGCCATTCACACCATATCTCCATCCCATATATCCAATCATACCTCCCACAGTTCCCAATCCCAAGCCTCCAACAGCACCTCTCCAACCCAAACCCTTAGCAGCCTGAGCGCCTAGAGCAGCACCTACACCAGCACCAACAACAGTCCAATCATCCGTCTCAAGCTGTCCCTTATTCTCCAAAAGCCTCCAGCTACGATCCTGCCACTCAATCTCCTCTCGACCATACATACGGCCCAACGTCATGAGTGCACCAAGACCAAGAGCCACCACCGTGCCTGTCGAAGCGGATCGGATGAGCCGCGGTGTGAAGGCGAGTGTTGTGGCTTTGGGTCGGAATGCGGGGATGAGCTGTCGTGTTGTTGTGATGCCAGCCGCGATGATGGTGTTTAACGTGATGGTTCGCACGATTACGTGCGATGTGAGGATGGTGTGGGATAGAGGTTGGTCCTCCGCGTAGGGAGCGTGGGGAAAGTAGCGCGACATGATGGATGATTTGTTCAAGTGGTAAGATTGTTATCCCAGATGCAATGTTTGGTGTTGTTTTATAACGTGATGTGATTGTCTGTGTAACTCTGACAAGATGTTTGTTCAAAGTATCAAAAGAAAACAGGCCACTTCCTTCTTTATAACCTCATTCCCCAAACCGCGTCATATCCTCAAGCCACTCTCTTCTCACTCAGCCCTACCTTTCTTCCCCAGTAATACAACCCCCCTCCTCGGGCACCTTCCCAAGACCGAAAGATGCTTCACGGAGTTTAATAAGCAGACCCCGATTGGTCCCGGAGGGATTAACACGCCGGGTTTACCCCACCCGACGACCCGAGCTTTCACGGCAAGTGGGTCTACGCGAGTGCGAGGCAGGATTTGTGGGGCTTCCGTGTAAAAACACCAAGGATTAGCATCACCGAGTGCGTGGTTGATTAGTGATGTCCTCCATGCTTGATCATCATGGTTGTTCCGATCAATTGTCGGGTCTATTTACAGTTATCCATGCATGCCGTTTCTTCATGTACCCTTTTGTTGACGTGAATGCTGCAATCAATCCCATGAATGCCTTCCCCCAACGCCTATCCTATCCCAATGACAAACCCTGCCTATGATCATTCTCTCGATGAGTTTTGTTACTCATCGTCGCTCATGTCCATCATGCTATCTCCCTTTCCAACCTCATCTTCTTCATCCTCCAACACTGTCATTCGTCTTGATCTCCTCACCCTCCCCTTGCCTTTGTCCATCATCCCCCTTCCGCCACCTCTTCGCCCGTTCACCTTAACCGACGCTTCCATCTTGCGTTGTCCAAGCGCGTGCTCAAACTCGGCCAGATCCTCCGCCTCCGACTCTGCAGCTCCATCAAGAAGCGCCGTCTCCTCGAGTGCCTTGTTGAGCAGTTCCGTGGCGATGCTGTCCTGAGGGCTAATTGCCAGTGCCTCGTGAAGCACCACTACCGCCTCTTCCGGCTTGTTCTGCTCCATCAGGATGAGACCCTTGGCACTGAAAATAGCCGCATCTTTTCCGCCCTGTCTCAGCACCTCGTCAAACTCGATCAAGGCTCGGTTGAAATGCCGTAACCGTCGGAATGCATGTCCCAAGTTTGTCCGTGCTGCTAACCACGCCGAAGGCTCGCTGTCTATATCCTCAGCGATCTTAAGCGCTGCAGAGAAGTACTGTGCCGCCTCCTTGGGCTTGTCCTGGTGGTATTTCACAACACCCATCTCATTTAGTAGTAGCGGATCCGTCTTGCATAGTCCATACGCTGTCTTGAGAAACTCCTCTGCCAGAGTCATATTGTTCAGAGCATGGTTCTGCATCCCCAAAAACACCTGTGGTAGATGAGTGCCCATGAACAGTCTCGCCGCCGTAGAATAAGCCGATATCGCCTGGTCGTGCTCGCCCTCTGCCGCAAACGTGTGTGCAAAGCCGATCCACGCAGGCCCAAAGTGGGCATCCATCATGCTGGCTTTGCTGAAATACCGTCGTGCCTCGGGGATCTTGTCGATGGAAAAGTAGTAGATGCCAACCGCGAGCCACGAGCATGGCTCCTCGGGGTGGTTGTCGGCCAAGTTGTGTGAAATGAGGAACAGCAAGTTCTTCTCCCTGAGCTCGAATAGACAGGCGAGATGCACCGGATACACGCTAAAGTTGTACTTGTCCTCCTGTAGAATCGAATTCGTGATGGTCAAAGCATCACGGTAGCGGCATTGCGTGTAGAGAAGATCCGCCCGCGCAAGCTGCAGGTCAGGGTTCGATGCCAGGTGGTAATGCGTCGAGAGGGAGTCGTAGGCCGTCTCGAAGGCCGCAGGGTTCCGGTACTTGGACAGTCGTGTAGTATACAGCATCTTTGTAAAATCAGCAGCCTCCTGCGACGACGAAACATCCCCAGACACGTGGATCGAGTCAAAGTCGAGGCTCTCGAGGAACTGCCACTCCTCGTCGGGTGACAGCAGCGAATTGCCCATGAGCTGCTGAAACGCCTCAAAGCACTGCACATCTATACGGACAGCATCCTTGTAGCACTCCTTGGCACGGTCAAATGCATTCTGCTTGGCATAGCAGATACCTCGCAGGAAGCACATGGCGGCCTCGTACCGCCGATTCGCAGCCTCCTCGTCCGCAGCGTCGTCGCGGCGTCGCCCTTGGCGAGGCTGCGTCTTGCGCTTGTTGCTGGCGCCGTTGGAGATGAGGTGCGTCGGATTACGGTCGCCCAAGACGGCGAGGGCTTCATCGAATCGAGACTGCTTGATGAGGCAGTGGCCGGCGAGGTATCGACATGATGGGTTTCGGGAGATGAGGTCCTGGCTGGAGAGGAATGCCTGGGCGCGTGTGTAGTTGCCTGTCGCAAAGTGAACTTGGGCTAGCCAAAAGGCGTCAGTGTCGTCGTCTATAAGACACGAGGCTTGTCAGTATCCTTCATCAACAAGAGCCGGAGTCGACAGACTGGTCAATGCAAGCAGCTTGTCACCGATAAAGATGGCCGACTCATATTGCGCCTTGTTGAGGGCATCCTGCCGCCACTCCCTCAGAAACTTTTCCATCACTGGTCTAGTTCCTCGGGATCATTGAGCAACCGATGGATGCGCTGGTATTTGTGGGCAAACGTCGTAGGTTGCGGTCGGTTCAATCGTCGTTTGTTTTGGAAATGTCGTCAACACAGACATCCCACCAAAAGTCAACAACCACACACCGTCGACACGCGCCAGATCAGCTAAGCGCGTTAAGGGTCTCCAGGCTGAACCCACCTAAGCCACATCGGGCTTGTCTTGACCGTAGCGGGGTAGCTTCTAGTGGACGGCCCCTCGCTACGAGCCAGAAAAAAAAGATCAAGTGGCGGGGACGTATCAGAGGCCGTCAATTTGGCACTCGCCGATACAGGAGCCCTCGACTTTTACATCCATCTACTACGTACCTCCCGTCAACATCTCCCTCATTCACCTCCAATTGACTTTCAAGATGGCCTCTCCTCAGCCTACCCGTTGGGCAGCTCTCGCCCGTGACACCAACGAGACCAAGATTCAGCTCGCCCTCAACCTGGACGGCGGCAGCTTTCCCCCAGACACCGATTCCCGTCTCCTCGACGATGGTGACAGCCATGCCTCCCAGGCCAGCAAGTCGCAAAAGATTGCCATCAACACTGGAATTGGCTTCCTTGACCACATGCTGCACGCTCTGGCCAAGCACTCTGGCTGGAGTCTGGCCATAAACTGCAAGGGTGACCTTCACAGTACGTTGATATACCATCTCCGCCACCGGCCAGATGACTGATTGACTTTGTCTCTGTAGTTGATGACCACCACACCGCCGAGGATGTCTGCATTGCCCTTGGTTACGCCTTTGCCCAGGCCCTCGGTACTCCTACGGGTCTTGCCCGCTTCGGTTATGCCTACGCTCCTCTCGATGAGGCCCTTTCCCGCGCCGTCGTCGACCTCTCCAACCGTCCCTATAGCGTCGTCGAGCTTGGCCTGAAGCGCGAGTTCCTAGGCCAGCTCAGCACCGAGATGGTCCCCCACTGCATGCAGAGCTTCGCCCAGGGTGCCCGTATCACGTTGCACGTCCACTGCCTCCACGGTGACAACGATCACCACCGTGCCGAGAGTGCCTTCAAGGCTCTGGCCCTTGCTATCAAGGCTGCTATCACCAGGATACCGGGCAAGGAGGGCGAGGTGCCCAGCACCAAGGGCACCTTGAGTGCGTAAAAAGATGGGAATGGTTTAGGAGTTCAGGACGAGTTCAGTTTGGTTAGATTTAGACAATGGGGTGTTATAGGATCCAAGAAATGTCAAATTGGAATATCCACGATGGCTTCAACAGCTCAGACGTCCATGTATGGCGGCTCACGTATGGCAAATTACTGAATAAAATGGCAATAACTCGTGGCACATCATCAAGTCTATTCATCATTCCAATTCTTCCATCTTTTAACTCATAGTCATCAACTAAGTTCGGTAGTCACCGTTGATAGTCACGTAGTCGTGGCTAAAATCGCAGGTCCAGTGCACTGCAGACTTGTCGCCGGTGCCCAGTCGAACAACGATCTCAAGATCCTCCATCGCCAAGATCTCGCTTGCCCGCTCCTCGTTGACCTGCTCAGGCTCACCATCCACCAGGAGCTTGAGCTCAGTTGAGCCGTCAGTGGGGACGAAAGAGACGTTTGTGCGCTCAGGAACAATCTCGGGAACATCGTTAATAGGCTGGCCAGGAGGGGAGATCAAGGCATAGCCAGCAGCGCACAGAATGCGGCCCCAGTTGGCATCCTTGCCGTACAGAGCCGTCTTCACGAGAGGAGAAGTGGCAATAGAGCGAGCAACCTGGCGGGCTGCCTCCTTAGTTGCACTGTCGACGACACGAATGGTGACAAACTTGGTAGCACCCTCACCATCCCGAACAATGTACTTGGCCAGGTCAGCCGAGAACTCAGTCAGAAGACCCTGGAAAGCCTCAAAGTCGGCGGACTGCTCAGAAGCAATCTCCTTCCCACCGGCAGCACCGTTAGCCAGAAGAGCAACCGTGTCATTGGTAGAGCTGTCACCGTCAATAGTGATGGCGTTAAATGAGCGGTCCACAGCATGTCGAAGCACATTAGGCATGACAGCAGGGGCAATAGGAGCATCGGTAGCCAGGACAGTGAGGAGGGTGGCCATGTTAGGGGCAATCATGCCCGCACCCTTGGTCAGACCAGCAATGCGGTACTCAACACCCGGTGAGGATGGCAGCTCAAAAGTTCGGGACATGAGCTTGGGGAAAGTGTCGGTGGTGCAGATAGCCTTTGCACAGTTCAGCCAGTGGCTGTGGGAGTCACCAGCCTTGTGATACGCCATAGGGATGTGATCAACAATCTTTTGAATAGGCAGCCTAGGACAGAGTCAGCCCATTGATGTCTCATTAGACTCAATTGAGAAACAAACCTCTGACCAATGACTCCGGTGCTCATGACGAGCGTAGAGTCCTCATCACCAACCCTCTGGTCGGTGGTGCGGGCCATATTGGTAGCATCTTCAAGACCTCCGGTGCCGGTGACGGCGTTGGCGTTGCCCGAGTTAATGACGACGCTGCGAAGGCCAGCATTCTTCTTCTGCTGAAGAAGCTTGCGGCTAAAAGTCACAGGAGCGGCCTGGAACTTGTTCTTTGTGAAGACACCGGCAGCAGCGCAGGGACGGTCCGAGGAGATGATGGCGAGGTCGGGCTTGCTGGTGTTGCCGGGCTTGACGCCGACAAAGACACCGGAGGCGATGAAGCCCTTGGGGTACGTGCCCGTGGTGGGAATGTACTTGATCTTGGAGGCAGGAATGGGAGCCGCCCCAAGAGTGTTCGTCGCCGACGAGTATGCACGAGTGAACCTCTTCATGGCGCCTGATGCTCGATCTCGTCCCTGGTGTTGCTGGTTGAGAGCGGAGGTTTTTGGCTGGGGTCTGTAGGTAAGGTTCACGAACTGCGATAGCGGTATCGCAGCGATCGACTCCCTGTGGCTAGGCGTGACTCAAGCCAGTAGAAAGAGCGACCAGGCTCACTAAGTTCATGGTGGAAAAAGCAAATGTGAAGCATTTTGTGACTCTGCAAACTTTGTCATTATGAGAATGTTGGAATTTCATGCAAGGGAGAATTAATTCTGATGCTCAAGAGAGCTGTGTCTGACTTGCTGTCAAAGGTAGCCCGCTCATGTTGGTTCACTGAGGAAAGGTGGCTCAGTGAGTGGCTCACTTTGACTGTCGTGTGCCTGCCTGTAGTTAAGGTTGCTTCCTGCCTGTGGTGCCCGTGCCTGACCCGTGACTTTCCTATGCCGCTTCTGCCTGTTGCGGCTGGAATTCGCCTGGCTGCCTGTGTGGGTTTGGTGGTGGACGTGGTGGAGATCGAATTTCCGAGCAATGGAGATTTCATCTTCCCAGCCAATTTTCTAGTTACGAAGAATTGGACATAAACAGCTATAGGTGATCAAGATGTTCTCAAGAGCTTTCGGTATTTCCTCCATGAAGTATACAGAGTTCCATACGCAACAAGAGAACAACATCTTGCATCGCATAAACCCTGGGCTGTAGAGTTTTGCTGCTCGCGAGAAGGTAATCTGTGTTGAGGAGGCTGGGAGTGGGTATGTGGGTCTCCGCTGGTGCCTGGCCGCGGCTGAGCCCCAGCCCCCCAATCAATTCACTCGCGTTCCTGCCTTGGTGCCTTAGGTAATCTGCAAAAGTGGTCCGTGCCCGCCAGCTCCAGATTTCTATATAACGAGGCCTTCCCTCCCGCCATTTCAGTCTTCTTTTTTTCCTTTCTTCTCCATCCAAGTGCAAGGGCGTTTTCCTTCTCCGTGAAGCGATAAGCTGAGAGAGGAATTTTGCTAGTTGAAAACTATACACTGACCGCTCCTCATTGGGTTCGCCTGGTGAGGGAATTTTTGGAACTCTTTTCCCTGCGGGAGATCTTTTCTTTCATTACGAGCTGTCCTTGACGGATGGCCGTGAAGAAGGAAGTCCGTGTTTTGGAGCTGTGAGGGCAATCTTCATGTTGAAGCATCGAGTTTGCCTGTAGATGAAATGTGATGCTGCTTGTTGTGCATGTGCGTAAGAATCAACAAACTTGACTCGCAACGCGATGAGCTAGGTGGCTCTGCACTGCTCCAAGGTTGAGTCTCTGGATCCCGTCATCCTCAGCTCCACGACTCCATTCCCCAGCTGCTCTTGATCTCAAAAACAATATGATGTCTTGCTTCGATAACCTTGACCTTCCTCGTCGTCCATCCATGCCAGTAAAAGCGCTCCAAGATGAATGCCCACCACACATTGTTCTGCTCTGCCTGCCTGACACGCAGCCGTGCGACCGAGTCAAACGGCGAGATGCAGCAAACAATGCCTTGTGACGTGCCAACAAAGCTCATATGAACTGTAAATACCATCATCTCTGATTCAAAGTCCATCTCGTAAAGAAAACCACCATCTCTCGTTGTCCCCCATTCTCAGTGACATGGGGCTTTGCGCTCCTGGTGAGGCTCTGCCACCCACGTCCCGTCTCTGCTAGCGCGGGGCATTCAATCCTGGTCCGGGGACCATTATTTTCGAGTGACTCAAAGCGTCAACTCTCACGACTTTGACAAAAAATCACACACAACGACGCCGCTAGGTCGCTATTCACGGCCAATTTCGAGTCAGAATATTTTATTACGCTCTTGAGAAATCCTACATCACTATTATCGGAGTCTCTTACTGTCATCGTCGACGCGCACGGCGCTGAATCTCTCCCGCACCGAGTTGCCCCGCCTCGAGCAACCACATTCCCTCGACATCACCACCCAGTCGCAACTTCTCCAACAACCCCCATGGCCACTGAAACTGGCGGGCCGGCCCCCGCGCCGCAGGTGACGGACAAGAAGGAAAAGAAGGAGCAGGCCAAGGGTCAGGGCAAGGACCAGCAGCCAGCCGCCCCCGGCGAGAAGAAGCTCACCAACGCCGAGCTCAAGAAGAAGGCCAAAGAGGAAAAGGCCGCCAGGAGAGCCCAGGCAAAGGCCTCGCAGGCTCCTCAAGGTCCTCCCCAGGGCGGACATTCGCAGGCGGGCTCTTCTGAGGGCAAGGGCAAAGGGAAGCCCAAGCAGGATGGACAGCATGGCGGTGGTGGTGCTAAGCTTCCGCTGCGACCGGCCACGACGGCGGCCGTGGTCAAGGATACGAAGCCCACGATACCAGACTGCTTCAGCCATTTGTCCATGGCGCGGCGGATAGACATGACCCACGCCGACAAGGATGTCAACCCTGCCGTGCTGGTTCTCGGAGAGCACATGAGCGCCTTTGCCATCAGTGATAGCATCACTCGACTCGAGGCGACTCTACTAGCCTTCCAAAAGGTATGCCACTCTCCTCCCACACTTCTGGCCATATTCTAACTATTCCCAGGTCATCGAGTCTTACACAACCCCCCACGGCACAACCTTCTCGCGCCACTTCACCTCGCACGTCCTCAACCCCCAGATCGAATACCTCACAGCATGCCGCCCCATGTGCTTCTCCATGGGCAACGCCATCAGATGGCTCAAGCTCCAGATCAGCAAGGTCGACATTGACCTGCCCGACCTGGACGCCAAGAAGCTCCTCTGCGAGTCCATCGACAACTTTATCCGCGAGCGCATCGCCCTCGCCGACTATGTCATCGTCAAGACCGCCGCCGATATGATCGCTGACGGAGATGTCATTCTCACCTATGCTCAACACAATCTCGTTGAGCGCACCCTGCTTCGGGCTCGTCTCACCGGAAAGAAGGACTTCCGCGTCATTCTCGTTGACGACCCTTACGAGCGCGTGGGTATTCACCTCGCAAAGAGACTCGCAGCAGCCGGCATCCAGGTCGCCTACTCTTCCGATCTCGGCGCTCTACGCACCCACCTCTCTGAGGCCACTCAGGTCCTCCTAGCCGCCGAAGCCATCTTCAGCAACGGTGCCATGTACGCCCGCGCAGGTTCCTGCGACATTGCAACCGCTGCAACAGACCTAGGCGTCCGCGTCGTCGCCCTCTGCGAGACCATCAACTTCACGGAACGAGTCTCGATCGACTCACTCACCTATAACGAGATCGACCCAGAGCGGTGCACCGACGTGGGCTTCCGCCTGCTGTTCGACACCACCCGTGACAAGTACATCTCGGTGGTTGTGACGGAGCTGGGCAATTCATCGGCGACTTCTGTGCCGGCCATTCTAAGAAAACTAGAGGAACTGTAGGACTTTTCCAAATCGAGTAAACAAAAAATGGGATTGAAGGCCTGGTATTAGATGAAGCGGCGTCTTTGCTTTGTTTGAAAGTGGCAGTTCAAATGATTAGAGAAATCCTCAAGAGTGCAACTCACAGATTCTCCATATGCGTGGTGCTGAAAGTGACATTTCATGTCCAGAGTCTGTAATTGTAGTTCAGTGAGCAGTTTGAGTGCGTTCAGGGCTCAATTCCATCATATCATGACCTCACGCAGAGTCCCATCTTGTGCTTGAATCCCAACGTCCCATTTCGACGCTTCTATATCCCAGTATCGCAAATATACAGGTATCCTCTTCATAGTCCATCTTCTCTAGACAAACACTTTGTCCATATCTTTGCTTCCCTTTCCGTTTTGCTCGGTTTCAATGCCATTCATCCAAATCAAGCCTCCGCCTCGGCGTCCCGCTGGGCCTTGCGCGCCCGCTTCTCGAGGAGGAGGGCCTTGCGCTCGCTCAGCGTCTCGGTTTGTCTGTCGTCGACGCCCTGGAGCCAGTATCCGAAGCTGGCTCCGCCGAGGGCGTACACGGGGTAGGCCCAGAGGGAGGACTTGTTGAAGAAGGGTCGCATCTCGATGCCGACCTGCCAGAAGCGCACGGCGAGGCCTTTTAACCTGGTTAGCTTGTGTATTCCTCGATATTTCCATCCTCCAATTTCGAATTGTAGCGAGGAAGCATTGGCTCCTCGGTCCGATCGGCATATTGACGCAGAGTTCAGGACGTACCGAAGGTGCTCCAGAATGCGATGCGGTGCACCATGGTGGGCAATTGACCGTCGGGTAGTCGAACTTGTGGTGTAGAACGGGTTTATCGGGGTCTCGTCCGGCTACGAGGGTTCGTGGGCGTGTGGTCGTGGCGGTTTGCGGCTCTGCCGAGATGGAGGGTGAGGTCGTGATCTTGAAGATGCGTCGGCTCAAGCTCAATTGCAGCCGAGTTGATTGGTCACGGTTGGGGTCACGTGAGGTTGAAGGTCCATCCGGTTTGGTCTACCCTACACTTTTCAATGTTTTGAGGTCTACTACCTCTAATTGAGTTTTAATGATTTTATTGATTAATTGTTCGCATTTATATGATTCCGTTCGTCTTATACAGGAAATATCTTGGGTCTAAATTTGTGGTGAGGTTGTGAATGAATGGCTGTCAACCTCTTGGTAGTCTCAAGCCCATATCCCACCTTCTGGCTCCGTCCCCCAACTCAAACGTAAAGGATAAACCAGTTGAAATACGCATAATTCAGAAATGACCAGAAGAGAAGTATGTAATTAGAGTGAAGAATAGTTCGTCTCTTTCTCTACAAGAATCTAGACTCTATATGTAGTCATAACCATCACAATGATGAAATCTGCAATCGAGGCTAACACGCTGTATCTCAAAACGCCCAATGCAAACTCCCTGCTATGCAATCAAACCACTCAGTCTAGCAAGCTCCTCTCTGCTCCTCCCGGATAGGGTGGTGGCGCTGCAGTGGGCGTCGAGTTCTCTAAATACCGTCGAGACGGCTCTATCCCTGTATTGGTCGTCCACTGCGCCGTCTTGGCAATCATCTTGGGAATGTACTGCTGGATAAATGATTCACTGATACTGTTAGTACTTGTCTTCGGATCAGGAGTATTCAACTTACGTGTAGTAACTGTGTTCTGCGTTGTGAACTGACACAAGATTGTGTGCCAGCTCGTGTGCCAAAACAACCCACCACCAAGTAGCCACCTCGGCCTTGGCCTGTCCAGTCTTGGTCTCAATCTGCGCGGCGTGCAGCTGAAGGAAGAACCTAAAGTTGCAAAAGATGCTGCCTCCCGAGTTGAAGGCGATGGTGCCGCCCTTCTCATCGTATAAAATGTGTAGAACCTTTGGAGACAGCGAGTAAACGTTGCCAACCTCGGTCAGGAGGCTGGAGAAGATGTTGACGTTCTGGATGTGCTTCGCTAGGAAATCGCTAGGTTCCTTAAGATCCCTGGACATAAAGACCTTCATGCCGTTGGCCGTCTCGGCTATGAACGTGATGTTCTGTGCAGGTGTCTTGTCGCAGTACGTCGCCTGCTCCTTGACTTGGTTGACTTGAGGTTCCGAGAAGACGCTGTTAGATCCGTACGCTCGGGTAGACTTGACAGCGTTGAGAAGATTCTGCTGCACGACAGCAGGGCTTGTCACTCTCCCCTCGTCCTGCGGTCGCTTGCCTGTATCAGCCGCACCGCTACCGGAAGACTCGCCTTCCTTGGGCTTGTCCAGGAACTTATCCAACTGCTGATGCGAGCCCTCGTCGTTCTGCTCAGTAGTATCGAAGCCCAGTCGACGAGTCAAGTTGGAGAACAGCCCTCCTCTACCCTTTCTCGCTTGCTGGTTCTGAGAAGGCTTCGTATCCTCTGGCTGATCCCAGGAACCTGGCATTGTTGGGCCAAGGGGCTCCGGTACCCTCGTAGCCTCGCGAGCAGCAGCAGCAGCAGCCGCCGTCGCCTCCGCTCCCTTAGAGCTCGAGCTCCACTGCTGCTCTCTCTCCTGAATCTGGCGTTGTTCTTCTTCCAGTGCCTTTCGCCTCTCCTCCTCAGCAATTCTCGCCTCAGCAGCCTTGGCTCGCAGAATTCGGTCAACGTTGTATCCACGAGCTCTCAGACCATAGAGATCCAGAGTAAGGAAGGGCTCAAAGAAGAGGTAAGCCTGCTGGTTTGGTCGGTTCAGGAGCATCTGGCAGATGGCCTGTCCAACCTGATACATGTCTGGCTTCGCCTCATCAGCCACATACAGAACCCAGCCGTTATTGGTTCTGTTGCTCGCAGCTGAGCGCTTTTCTGTGTGAGTTTGAGTGTGGCCCTTGAGAGTTCTTCTCAGCGCAACTGAACGAACAATCTCGACAGTGAGATTCCTGTCCAGCCACTTCGCATCATGCTTGATGATGTCGCGTCGGTAGTTTGCGTACTCAAAGAGGAAGATCTTGGATCTCTCAATGACATGCTTACGGAGGCTCATAGCCGTCTTTTGTCTGTCACTGTGTGGACCAATCTTAATGTCCTCTTGAACAATGCTACTCAGCTTCTGAGCTCCAAGGGAAAGGTAAAAGACTTCGAGGGCGTCCTCTTCCGGCGCACAGATGAGCCTGTCCTTGAAGAGTCGATAGCTGATGATGTCGTCCAGAATCACAATCTGGCTCGCAGAAGCAAGCTGATACTGCCTGATGGGCTCATCTTCATCCTCCAAGTCGTCAGACTTGCCCCTGGGGGCCGCTAGCTCCTTGTACGCAAGGAGGAAAGGGGCTGCCCGCATCTTTCTCCAAAGCTCTCTATCACGTTGGAGCATCGGTGAGGCATCTGCGAGTGACTTGAGGAGATCAAGGTATTTCTCGGAGCTCTGGAGAACACCAAGGAGACGAGCCGGTTCCGTGCACGCCATATGTGCGACCTCCAGCTTGGTAGGTTCACTCTTGGCACCGCACTGGAACAAGAACGCATTCGCCTCGGGACTGAAATTGACAAAGTCAAAGATGTCGCCGTACGTGGACGAAGTTCCTAGATAGACGCGGGAGGGGCTGACGTGAGCGATCTTGGACACTGATTTCTCATTTGATCGCGACGTCCGAGCAATTGGGACAATAGGGGCATTTCGCAACTTGGCCAGGTTGTTTTCGCCCAGCTCTGTGATTCGAGATGCAAAGTAGCTGAAGAGAACAACAGCCTTCTTGTGATCCTCAGGAGGAGAGGCTAACAATCGGTTCGTACACTCTACCATGGGCGGATCCCTGGCCACGCCGAATTTCTACTCGAGTTAGTTTATGCTTCTTCCGAAATTTGATCATATACTTACGATGGCGTGGTCGTGTAGGTCTTTTCTTAGAACATTGAAGCCAAGGATAGCCGCTCGGGGATTATAGAAACACTGTGAAGGCGGGACAAGACGGGTGCTGCCCTCAAGGGGCATGATCGCCTTGCTACTGTCGCCGAGATGGAAAGACGCGTATCCATTGATTTGATGATTAGCAAGGAAGTAAGTCATAGCAGAAACCCGCAGCGCCTCATCCTTGCCCGCCATCATCTCAACTAGTTCGGGAACTGAAGGATGAGGCCGCAGACCAAGAGAGTTGAGGAATCTGGCCTCCTGGCTGCTTGGACGATAGCTTCCAGGAGGACCAGGCCATTGCAGGATAGGTAGCTGCAAAGCACGGAGCGAGTCCTTGGGCTCAAAGAGCTCAGACACTTTGTATCGTGTTTCTGACGCCTTGGTAGACTCCATACCCTTTGGACCAGCCTCAGCTGGACAAAAGCGCGTCTGTCGCAACTTGATCAAGTCCTGAGGTGGGATATCATCTCGAACTGAAGCCAAGTACTTGATGAGCTCAAGATGACTCCACTTCTGCTCCCCCGTCTCATTCGAAGGGTTGAGTAGTCTTGTAAAGATGGTCTCGAGGTCGACTGTCTTTCGAACACCAATCATGACCAAAAACTTCTCCTTGATCTTCTCACAGCCCTGGATGATGGGGAGGTCATCGAAAAGCTTGACAGAGGGGAAGAAAGACTCTGTTGGCTTCTTCATGCCTTGCTTGGTCGGTACCACCGTATTGGCTTGAAGAAGTGAGACAATAGTAGTCCTTGCGGTTGCATTTGAGTTCTCAAAGTTCTTGGCGAGCACGGTTAAGACTTGAACGGCGAACTTGGGCGACTTTGTAAGGCTCTCGTCTTCAGACCTGGCAGCGCCAGTTTCCAGAAGGAATCTCAGCCAAGGAAGAATCTCCAGCGGTTCCCATCCAAGAGCTTGCAACTCTGACGAACTAGAGTTGGCAGTGAGTGCGTGAGGGATGGTAGTAGGCGGAATAGGCAAGCTTGTGGGGATCCTGTTGGCAATGAGATGGTTTTTGATGCTCCCAAGGGCAATAATCTCACCCTGCTCGCCATCATCACTCATTGTACCCACGGCAACTTCCAGGAGAGCATCCCGGCTGCCAGGATCAAGCTCACCAGTGAAGCTCTTCTTGCCAGCCCAGCTAATGAAGTTTATCAGCTGAACCTTGTTCATGGCCTTAGTCTCCAACTCCTTCTTCACGTCGGTGACGGTGATATGCGAGATGAGACCAAAGTCGATGAGTTTCTTGACGAATGGAACATCCACCATCTCTTTAGGGATCACTGGGATGCTGTCGACGAATTTGCTCATCTCCTCCGAGGCAATGCGAACATCTGCGGTCTGCAGAACACCCCGACTCGAGTAGGTCTCGATCGAAGCCTTTCTAAAGCAGATCCAGAACGCCTCCTCGATAATCTGACCGACCTGTCCACTGGGTGTTGAGTCGCCGAATGTGAATGTCTTGAGAACATGAAGAGCCTCTGGCATGAATTTGGTAATGACGGCTGGAGAGAACTTGGTCTCCTTGTCCATGGCTTGCTTGATTCGACTGCGAAGATCACTCATCTCGTTGGCAAATGCCAATCTGGTGATGATGCCTGCAGCTCGAAGGATCTCGACGTTCCATGTCCTCACCCACCGAGCATTCAAATCGATGGCTTCTCTTTCTACAGTTGGAATAACCGACGGAGCTGAAATGTGCAGTCCAGCTCCAGTGGTCTGCATGGTAGGAAATCCAATGAAGATGCGTCCACCTGGCTTTTTGCTTGGAAGTACAGATGCAAAGACGTCTGTAGCCTTTCCGAGTGCCCCGGAAGACGCAGCCTCTTTAGAAGCTTGAGCTTCATCATAAGACGAGGTCAGAATGGCAATCTTCGTAGTCTTTGGCGGGGGCTTCTTTGTAGCTCGCTCTAGTTCAGAGGCAAAGGAGGCCTGAACACTGGTCCGAATGTTTGCAGATGTCGCCCGGAGGAAGATGGTAGATGAAGACAGCTTGGTGACATCCTCAGAGATTGTTGCTTGTGCTGCATTCTCTTCATTCTGCGCCTTGGATCTAAGTCCGGCCTGTGATGCGGTCGATGTGAGTCTTGCAAAGAAGGACCTCAATGAGGGCGCTTCTGCAGCACCATAGGTATCTGTAGATTTCGTCGTGGTCGCCGCAGCTGATGGTTTCCAACCGATGGCAGCCATGTATGAGGCATCAATTTGCGTGCTGGTTCTGTCCACGCTCACAACCTTCATGAGACCATCCTTTGTCCTTGCCTCAAGGTCTCGCGGTAATGGTAGTTCCACGCTTGGGGATGACTTCTTCTTGAGGGTCATGATCTGGTAGTCATCGATCCAGAACTCGATCTGCTCCAGTGCTACAAATGTCAAACTCGTCGCCAGGAACTGACTGACAGAGAGTAGATTCGGCAGAGGTGTAGTCGTATTTCGATAGTCCAGGACAAAGGTAGTATGATGGGTTGATTGATCTGCTGGTAGCTGAGACTTTTTCGTAAATAGGGCATTCCCCTTCCAGTAGAATGCCATGGCCTCGCTGCCGGAGCTGACGAATGGCTCCTCGCAATCCGCAAAGACACTGTAGAAACCGACACCGAAAGCACCAATCTTTGTCTCGTCCGGATTTCCCTCGGCGATTCGCTTTAGTCTTCCCCAGTCGGTCTTGGTGAATGGTTGACCATCATTCTGCACAACAAGTCGACGGAGGGTATGGTTTGATAGGACGTGCTTCAGAAGGTCGGATCGGTTCGAGGTGCTTGGTAGGGGCACTGATGTCGAAGGAAGGGTTTCCCACTTGACGCTCACGGTCTTTGCTTGGGCATCGGCGGCGTTCTGGATGAGTTCTCGTAATGTCGTCCATTCTCCAGAGTATCTCGCAAGCACCTTGTCGATCAGGGCACGGGTATCGACAGTAACGGCTTCTTCGTCTTCGCCATCCCGCATAGCGGCGGCCCGCAGTCTTGAGTAGTCCATCGCTGGGACAGCTTTCGTTCTTAGTTGTGTATGGATCAAATTCGCATTCTCGACTCTGGTCTATATAGAAAGATTTCGTCCGGAATATACCGATTAGCTAGGCATACAGAAGTAGCACAACGCCCGCCTAGAGACGTGGTTAGCCTCAACGTCTTTGTTGCTTCGGAAGCGTGGGCACAAGGCAGACAGGAGCTACGTATGCAAGTAAGACGTGTCGCAAAGGCGATAAAGGTAGCCAGAAGACTCTTTGTGATCTGGAAGAAGAGGATAGAAGCATGTAAAGTTAAAGAAGGGCCTTAAAGTGCAGCGAAGCGACGTAGGCGTTGATGATGAAGAGTCCAGATGACCTCTTTGTTGCCCGTGGTTGAGACACCTCAAGTCCCAAGGCTGCCGCAAGGAGGTCCCTGGAGTGACGTTGTCCACTGTCTTGGGATGGAAAGCAGCCAATCACGATGACCACCGCCACTATTGTCATGGGAGATTTAGTGCGCTTGGGTAGCCTCGCCGCTAAAATTTACTGTCATCATTGGACGCCGGGACCCGTCAACCTGGTGGATGTTCGGGGGCGGGCTTCTCAAGTGCCGGGGTCCCTGGATGCTTGTCCGAACTCCGAATGCATTTGACGACCAAATGTGTTCTTTAGCATAGTTGAAGTCGGGATAACCGATAGATAAGATCGCATTTGACGACCAGGGGAATGAATGGGTTGCTTTGAGTCAGGTTGATTCTTAGTTAACGCCAGACTTGATGATGATGATAGATACACAAAGACTCGGTCTTTGTCATTAATAATGACTACCAAGGAGTTGCTTGAACATGGAAAACGCAAATGTGACTGCTACGACGTCAAAGTAGTTAACGGGTATGCACTGGACAAGCCTAGAAACAACAGATGCTTCATATCATGTTTTCTGTGGCTCATAATGTCGTGCTCATGGCTAGAAGCTAAGTTGTTCTCCAAGGCATCACTGTAACGGTGTGGGCCTTCCAACATGGATCCAAGTGAGCTTCCAGCTGTGTAATGATCTGACGTTGCTATAAGGTCAGGAACCGATTCATTGGCATCGAGTCGAAGATTGTTAATAACACTTGTGGCTTGGGCATATGGATTCGCGAGCAAAAAGTGATTGACTCTTGATTGTGAATAAAGAACTCCGGTAATATGAATCGTTGCGCCCTTGGCATTTGTGTTGTTGTGGATGGGTATCGTATGCCAGATTGAGTGCTTGCATCAATGAATTTGAGCCTTGGTCCCTTAGTCTTGTCGACGGGGCTTGGGGCTTGAGCTGCGCCTGCGACGGTCCCTCGATCTTGATCGTCGGCGGTCCCTGCTTCTATCTCTTCGTCGTCGATCACCACCTTCGTCGGCATCATCCTGTTCACGACCGCGGCGATACCTGCGGTCGTCTCGATCCCGATTCCGCTCTCTAGGTCTGTCCTCATCTCGGTCTCGATTACGTTCCCTAGGCCTGTCCTCGTCTCTGTCTCTGTTGTGGTCTCGGCTCCGACTCCTTCTGTGTCTCCTGTGACGGCGTTCAGGGTCTCGGCTCCGACTTCGGTGTCGCCTCCTTTCCCGCCTCTCAGAATCATCATGACGCCGCGAGCGCTCCCTCTTTCCGTCCGTAGGTTCCTCGTCACCGGGTGGCCCGCTCGCCGGTCCCATCTGTCGCTTGGCCCCAACTTCAACTGCATTCGCGCCAGAACTATTCCGCACAGGAGGGGGAAGGCCCAAAGCTGCAGCCATGGCGTCCTCCTCGGCCTCTTTGACCTTGCGCAGTTCCTCTTTGCGCTCCCTCTCGCGACGCTCCTCCTCCGTCTCGCCAGTCTCATCGGTTTTCCCCGAGTCGTCGTCGGCTTTGGCGTACCAGTTGAGATCGCGGCCCTTCTGCCATCGTCCGACAGGGGCCTTGAGACTGTGTCCGAGGTAGTTCTCACGGTGGTTCGAGGTTGCGACGTCGTCCCAGCTGAAGTTGACGCCTCCTCTGGACCCAGACTTGCGGATGCTGGAGAGCAGGTCCATGGTGGAGGTAGAATTCGGTGGTTGGAAAGATGGGAGTTGTTCTTTTGGGCGCTCGCAAAATGTTGGTTGTAGAGATTGAGATGGATATTGGCTTGGAAGTTGAAAAGTCCAAGGTTGAATTGATGCGCTGCGACGCCACTCAAAGAGCTGTGGGGCGATGCACCCGAAAATACCCCTGTAACGCGCTGAAGCTAAACCCCACGTCAAAGCTCCGAGGCTGACATAAATATTGCTGCATCCCATTGGCAATAGATGACCGCCAATTTCTTGCACCCTCGCGTTTGCTTCCATCTTGAATCATCCCTGGGCCATCGTCTTCAACCACCAAACTTGCTTGAGTAAACATCACTACCTAGTCGCCATGTCAAACCCCAACGACCCTCCCCTCGACGAGATCCAATGGCGTTCCCCGATCGCCATCGCCAACATGGGCGGCCTTCACAGCAACAGCATCCTCTTCTACTTTGCCGAGTCGCCCTTTTTCGAGCGCACGTCCAATAATGCCGTCGTCTATAACCAGGCTATGAACAACTCGGCCATGTTCTCCGACATTCAGACCCGCGAGGCCTTTGAGGGGCGTCTCAATACAATGGCTGGTCTTGAGTTTCGCGTCGCGGAGGAGCCTGCTGAGACGGGGCCTGGAGCTGGTACTGGTGTGTGGGTGATTCGAAAGCAGACACGGCGGAAGCACTACGAGGCTAGGGACGAGATTATTGTTCATGCTTCATACTTTGTGGTGGGAGAGAATATCTATATGGCGCCTACTTTGAATGACATCCTAGCGGCGAGGATCGTAAGTTTCACGACACTGTCTCCTTGACTGGCAACTCTGACCTGGTGTCTAGATGACAATGTCCTCGGCAATCTCAAGAGCGGCCTCATCTGCTGAAAGCATTAGAAAGTGGCGTCCCTCTCTCGGCCACGTCTACCAGCTGCCTTCGAATCAGCCCCCAGCACGATCCAAGGCCCAAGATTCTGCTGCCGCTACACCAATGCCCGAAGACGCAAGCAAGGCTCCCGCTATTTCTGCCTCAGTATCCCAGAAGGACGACGAGGCATCTCTGGAGAGGCTTGTGGAGGAATCTCTAATGGTTCATATGAAATACGGCGGCGAATACATCGATGAGAACCCCATCACCGGTCGCCCAGGAGAATTCCATCTTTCATCCACTGGCCGCAAGGTCATTCCCCCGCCTCAAATTGCCAAGTCAGAGGGCATTGGAAGTATCAGCGGCCCAACGCTCAACACCAAGGTGGATGACAAGAAGGAAGACAAGAACAAGACGCCCAAGTCGGCGACAATGTCAAAGCCGCGACGCAAGAAGAGCAAGATGCTGAGCACCAGCACACCAGCTGCTTCCTGAGGTGGGAGATTCCGGCAGCATGGAAACGGCGTTCTGGATTAAAACGGGAGTTTATGCTTGAAGTTTGGTAGATACCCAATACAGTTGAATTATATATCCCTTGTCGCCTACCTACTCAAGGCTGTTTAGCTGATGGTGTAACCGCCATCGACAGATAGAATCGCGCCCTGGATGAAGGAGGCTTTGGAGCTGGACAGGAACAAGACTGCATCTGCTATCTCCTGAGGCGTGCCCTTTCTCTTCATGACTGCAGTCTGCACAATTGGATCGTCATCTGGGAGTCCAGCCGTCATGGGTGTTCTATCCGAGTCAGTCGCTGCTCGTTGATGTGAATATGTAAACTAGGAGGACTCACTCAATGACTCCGGGACAGACACAGTTGACCCGAATTTTGTCTTGCGAATACTACAAGTCCCGTGAGTTTCATCCTGAAGGTGACTGACTGTCTGATGGTACTGGAACCTACATCGATTGCATCACTCTTTGTCAAACCGATGACGGCCGCCTTTGACGCGCTGTAAATGGCTGAGCCCCAATGGATTAGCTGCATACATATGAACTTGGCGATATAATGAGACTTACGAGCTTCTGGCCTTCCAACGAGACCAAGGTTGCTCCCAATATTCACAATCGAACCCCTGAACCCAGGCCGCCCATCGTGAGTCCCCAGGACATCCTGCGTCGTCATATAATTCAACTCCTCACGCGCACAAAGCCAAAGTCCACGGAAATTAGTCTGCATAACCTCATCAAACTCTTGAGGCGTAACATGATGACTCGTCTTTGAAGGACCGTAAATACCTAAAACAAAAAAGTCAGCAGATTTTCTCTTTTCCAAGGTTGATAGACACATACCGGCACAGTTGACGGCATAGTCGATACGGCCAAAGTGTGCAATCACGAGCGTCATGGTCTTGAGGACTTCATCCGTGTCGCAGAGGTCGACTTCAAAGGTGTACACCTCTGCGTCCTCGGATACGGCTTTGATGGAGTTCTTGGTCTCGGCGAGGCCGGGGCCGCTTTTGGCGAAGAGGGCGAGCTTGGTGCATCCTTCTACTGCGAATGATATGGCTACTTGACGTCCGATGCCTTGAGTTCACGGTGTCAGCGGTAATTGGAGTGAATGGTCTAGTTTGAATGAGTAGTTACCGGATGAGGCGCCTGTGACGAGGGCAACGCCCGGAAAGAGAGTAGTTGTTCCAGACATGATTTGTAAATATCTCAAGATCAAATAACAAGTCGTTCAAGTCTTAGATGAAGCTGTTGAACTGGCAATTGTATTCATTAAACTTCTTCTATGAAGTTTTCGAGGAGTTGTGTGATGCTCGCATAATGACGTCGAGTACACCCAATCGGACAACACCATTGCACTTCACACAGAGAAGCTCGCACAGTATCTCGACCACTATGTGCCGTTGTATATAACCATGAGGTATCTTGTCTATGGACTTTTCAAATTGCAGTATCCGGAAGAAACAACCAATCTCTCACTCGCTAGCCAATCACTCTACAACCCATCCCTTGCCGGGAACCTTTCTCTGCTTCACCTTCTTCGCAGGCAACGGCCATCCCTGACCGCCTGCGCTCTCCGCCCTCAGATATGGGACGACGAAGCACTCCCGCACAGTAGCTCCGTCTGTGCCAGCTGAAGTTTTGAGCTCCTTGATAGGCTTGCCGTATGTGATGAGCGGTGTTCCCTTGGCCAGTCCTGCTAGCTGTCCGCCCGTCACGTCTGTGAGGGCGTGCATCCTGGTCTTGGGTCTCTTCTCCGAGTCGACACCGGATTGTGTGGCTCGCTGGAGATATGAGTAGACGATGTACTCGGGACACTCCTGGACGCTGAGGTGGGCAAGAGGCGAAGTGGGATGGATATATACAGCACGATCGCTCTCAACCTCTTGTCCAGTGTGAATGGGCATCAAGGGGATATAAGGGACATCGATTGGTCGTCGAGGCTTGCGATACTGCTCAGGGGGGTTCGGTGTAAGATCCGCTCGAATAGCAACCTGATCGACAAAGCCAGCCGCGACCATCTGCTTCAACGCAGCGACTTGCTTCGGCGATGGAGGATCCAACTTGTCTTGGTACTTGAGGTTGGCAAAGGCAGCCACGTTTGTCCGTAGGAGCTCCGTGATCTGTCTTCGTAGCTGCTGAATCTCCTTGAGCACCTTGAACCGGACAAAGTGGCTCTCGCACCACTCCTCCGTGGGCTCATGAGCAAATTCTCCCACAACCTGCAGGAGCTTGATGGCGTCGGATCGATCGTCTAGGTAGCAGAAGTTCTTGTGGACCGAGTTGAACATCTTTCGCACATTGGCTTGACGATCCTCGGCGATGACGTCCGCTGTGGTGCGGATGACAGTATCGTCCTTTGCAGTCAACGCTGGGACCGCTTGGTTCTCTGGGAGGAAGACTTCAGCGGCAGACAAACCGGCCACCAATGCGATCGTGTAGGGGAGGCAGTCATGCAGATGGCCGACCAACAAGATACGGGCAAACCGGGGCGATAAGGGGAACACCGACATTGTCTGGCCAACCGGAGTCACCTGCCCGGTGGACGAGATGGCCGAGAGATATGTTAGGAGTTTCTCCGACTTGGCGAGAGCCCTTCGGTCTGGAGGAGTAGGGAAAGGGAAGTTGACAACATGCTGCAGATTCATGGCCTTCAGCTGCAACACAATACCCTCGATGGGCATGCGTAGCAACTCAGGATCTGTGAACGATGGGAAGTCTCGTTCATAAACCGCAGAGGAGTAAAGCCTGTAGCAGTGACCAGGGCCTGTACGACCAGCACGACCAGATCGCTGGTTCGCACTCGCCTTGCTGATCCATCCGATATCGTAGCTCTGAACGCCGCTGAGCCGGTCATATTGTCTCTCCTTTGACCTTCCGCAGTCAAAGACGTAGCGGATACCGGGGATGGTCAAACTGGTTTCTGCAACGTTGGTTGCTAGGATGATGTTTCGCGTGCCTTCGGGCGCAGGCTCAAAGACTCGCATCTGCTCTCGAGTTGGGAGGAGAGAGTAGAGTGGCAGAACTCGCATCTTCAGAGGCGCAACTTCTTGGTCCTCCTCGATCTGGAACTCATCCTCATCCTCTTCGTCGTCCTCATCTGAGGGAAGATCATCCAGATCATCACCTCCATGGTCATCCACGTCGCCAAACTCGATGTCTTCCACCTCGACAGGAGCCTCGGTGGCAGATATCTGTACCTTGGGTCCCTCTGCAGTTCTAGGACCACCGAAAGCAGCCTTAAGTTGCTTGCTGAGTTGCAAGATCTCGTTGCGGCCAGTCAGGAAGACCAGGATATCACCTGGAGGCAGCTTCTTGTGACCCCTGCTGACCTTGCGGAACGCCTCGTCAACATAGTCGTGCTGAGTTCTTCGAGAGAAGTGAATCGTAACAGGATGCTGTCGGCCTTCAACCTCGAGAACGGGTGGTGGTGTTGAAAAGAGAGTAGGGTTCATGGTGAGATCCTCGATACGCAGAGTGGCAGACATAATAATGAGCTTCAGGGGCTTGACAGTAGGATCCTCCTGTGCCAGCTCTGCCCGAAGCTTGATGACTCGGCTGAGCATACCAATAAGAATATCCGTGTTGACACTCCTTTCGTGAGCCTCATCAATGACAATGGCGGAGTACTTCTTCAGCGTGATATCCTGAGCAACCTCTCGAAGCAGCACACCATCAGTCATAAACTTGATAGCCGTCTTGGGGTCAACGGTGCCCTCAAATCGGATTTGGTATGCCACCACTTCTGACTTGTCTCCCAGCTCCTCAGCAACTCGCTTCGACATACTCACGGCAGCGACTCGACGAGGCTGCGTGATACCAATCATGCCGGGAGTTGGCGAGCCAGGAGAACCATATCCAGACTCGTAGAGAAACTGGGGAATCTGCGTGGTCTTTCCAGAACCCGTAGAACCGCAGATCACGACAATGTCGTGGTTGTGAATAGCCTCCATCAACCTCTGTTCCTCTGACACAACCGGAAGCTTGAGTCTCGCCTCCTGAACCTCTGGTGTCCTTGTGACAGACACGCTGTATACTTTTCGGTTGATATTCTCGGTCGGCTTAAGCTCCATGGGTAGAGGATCTTGCTCGGGAGCTCGTGGGACAAAGTTGTCTGGTTTCGGGATTTCGAGATTTGTCGTCGTTCCTTCGATCGATTGATAACCCAACGCTTCATTTCGCTGCTGGTGGGCCCAAGCCTTGAAAGAAGATGACCTCTGTGCCTTTTCTCCATCGTCATCCTCCATATCTTCGTCCTCGTCCTCAGACTCTTCCTCCGACTCTTCCTCAGATCCTTCGCTGGAACCCTCATCATCCTCAGATTCCTCTTCGTTCGAACTCTCATCTTCCTTCTCGGCCGCATCGTCGCTGAATCCGTTCCATTCGTCGCTTTCGCTGCCGCTACCGCTGTCCTCAGACTCCTCGGATGGTGGAGCTTCGACTTGGGCCAGGGAGAATTTTGTTTTGACACCGCCTCGCTTTTGTCGCTTTTTGATAACTGGTCGTCCCTCGTCGTCAACTTCGAGAGGTCTCTTGAGACCTGAGCCAACTGCCGGCGCACTGGTGGCTGGCTTTGGCTGTGCTGATGTTTGGGAGGCTTTTTCAAGCTTGGCGGGCTCCTTTTCCACCTCATTGGAATCTTCTTCCTCATCGCTGGAGCTCTCTTGATCCGGGTCAACCTCCTTTCTCTTCTCAAGCAGAATCTTCTCCCTCTCCTCCTCACCACCCTCCAGACCCGCCTTCTCCTCCCTCATGGCTCTTCGGATAGCCTCCTTCTTCGTCTCGCGACCCTGACCCAGCGATCGACTACTCGAGAACAAGCTCGTATCGATCCTGCGATCCGCGAGCTTGGCGATAAGCTCACGGTTCTCGTCCTTGCGCAACTTGCCCTCAATGTACTTTTCCAGGCGCTTCGCCTTCTTTCCGCTCATCTTGGCGCCCTCTCGTTGTAACTCCTCCCTCATCTGAGCCTTCTTAGCCTCGCGCTCGGCCTTGGCCGTAGGGAGGAGCTCATCCTGGTTGGTGTCTTCAACCTCATGACGGGCGTTTTCTTTTGCTTTTTCACGGGCGAGAACCTTGTGCTTTCTCTGACGGGGAACGTATTTGGCCATGTTGGGGTATCGTCTATCAGGGCGACAATCAATCCCTTGAAAATGACACGGATCGACGATTTGTCGCGATGCAATGAGAGCAGGAACCGCGACAGGGAAATTCATGAAATTTTGGGACGGAAATCATACTGCCTTTTCTCACCGCCAGAATCTGAAGTCTCTTTGGGATTAGTGCGGGGTGGTGGGGCCGCTCTAGACCCAACTACCTAAGGTTAAGACCATCAACTTTCAAACATTGACAATAACTCGATTCAAGATGGAAGGCATAGACGTTAGAGAAGATTCATTCCCCTCCAGATCTCGAGAAGCTTCGGGTCTAGTCAACGGAGTTGCCACTGAAGTAACGTCTACCAACTTCTCTGACAAGATCCTCCTCACCATATCTCAAGAGGGCCGTCTTTCACAATGGGTATGCTATCGCCGTTTCTCAGCTTCGACTATTGCTAAGCATTGCACTATAGATACAAGTTCCTCTGACGGGGTCTTCCGCAGGAGTGGTTGAAATGACCCTACCTAGCATGAACAAGGGTCTCCTCCCCTCGACGCATCTTACACCCACAACACTGCTCGGCGGCGGTGGCGAAGAGCGTGAGACGCTTGGCCAGCTCTACGCGGCGCAACTTGCAAGTCACCTATCTCTAAGATCACCAGATGACCGACGTATTCTTGTTGTGGGTCTTGGTCTGGCCAAGACTGATCTCGAGCGGGAGGCTTTCTTTGATCTTCTTGAGCTTGCCCAGAAGGTCCTGTGAACATCGATGAGAGGCGCATAGTTGCTTAACACGGAAAAGCGAAGGCATGGCTAGAAGTTGCTTCTTCTACACAAAGACGCCTTGTTGAACTCTGATATCTGGCGGTCCCGGGAAATGGTGCACTGGTTATGGTCCGGCGACTACTTCGCGAAGTACAATGGCACAGCGCAGCTCCGAGACCAGTTCTCTCATAACCCCTTCCTATGCTCATATATCGGGACGACTAAGTGAGGGAGACGAGATCCTTCTCTGGAACCGGAAAGGAGGCGGTACGTCTAACTAGGAATGCTTCTTACAATATTCAAAATCACGATGACTGGCCACGTAGATAAAAAAGCATATACAGCCCAGGATTCGATCAAGCATTCATGTATTCATTAAGGTGCATTTCCAACCACAAACCCTGAGTAAGCCTACCGGCCTCTAGACAACGTGTCCGAGCTGTGTGCATATCTAGCGCTCAAAGTACAACATGGTCATTCGCCCTGCTTTTGAATCTGCTACGAGTGTGAGAGTCATTGTCAGTCAGTCAGCGACGGCAAGCTGATGCTGGTTTTGACCATAGCAGTGATTGCGAACTCGGCAATCACGGGAAGAGAAGAAATGGTAGCTTCAAGCAACCAAAGAAACGGCATGCGGGGGGGAGAGATATCAATCCATCGTTCATCCAAGTCCAGCTTTCAGCGTTAACAACAATAACGTAAATGCTACTGTACAACTAAGTTCATGACGACGATGAAGATGGCCGACTCTTGCGATCCCTATTGCGAACCTGTCAGTGATGTGCCTAATAACCGCAAAGGCGTCTAACTTACGTGCTCAGTCTTCTGGACAGCTGCTGCAACTTGGTATCATTGTTGGCCTCCTCTGCGGCCTTCTGCAGCGCCGTCTGTCGTTCCTCCTCCTGATGCTTCACAACCTCCTCATGTGTGGGAGGCAGTCGCTCGTTCTGCAAATCAACCTTTCGGGCATCTTCGAATGTGTTGATAGCGTTCTTCAGACCCTCAGCACCCAGCATGAGTGTACCAGCCGGCAGTCTTCCACCAGAGACAGTCTTGAGCTCCGTGACCTTCTCTGACTCCTCTCGCAGGACCTGGAACACGCGAGACAATCGTCCAATGGCGAGAATCTTGTTCTTGATGGCTCTTCGCCTGACCTCGATCGACTCGGGATCCTGGGACAGTGCAGGCGAAGCGGGTCCAGGGGAGGTCGAAGAGGGTGTCTCCTCCTTAAGCTCGTCCTCGGAGCAGGTGCTGAGAATGGCGATGAGCATATCGGTGATCTTCTCTCCAACGAAAGGCAGAGACCAGGTGAAGACGTCCATGAAGTTGGGAAGCCAGTAAGGGTGAGGAGTGCAGTTGAACTGTCGAATGTTCATGACGTTGTTCTCATACTTCAAAACAGCGGCCTTATTGTTGTAAACGTCGAGGTAGTTGGGGGCAGAGAAAATGGTCATGACACTGGGGAAACCAGTGGTTCGGGTCTTGCGATACATTCGGTAACCGGCATCTTGGGCCTCGTGGGCGCGGATAATGGAGAGAAGATTGTTCTTCTCCAAGAAGGCACAGGCGGCAGGGTAAGAGAAGAAGTACGAGCAACCTCGGACATGGTTGTGCAAGAAGTAGTCGCTGGTCTTTTCCTGGCCGAAATCTTCGAGGGGATCGGCCCAGAGGATGTCGCACATGAGACCCTGAGTGGGAGGCTCGCGGAAACGATCAATCTGGGAAATGTCAATCGCAAGTCTTTGGATACAAACAACAATTAATACGCACACTTTTTAGGTCATCGAGAGTGTGGAGCTCGGGGCTCAGGCCACCATGAATGCAGAGGAACTGCTTGTTCATGACGGCGGCGAGAGGAAGGGCGCAGAAGGACTCCATGCAGGCCTCGTACACGACCTCAGAGTACTTGTGCTTGCACTCGAGCTTGAAGGTGAAGTAGTCGGTCAAGTGGCGACACTCGTGGTTTCCTCGCAGCAGCCAGAGGGTCTTTGGGTAGTGAATCTTCAGACACCACAGGTAGAGGACACACTCTATACTGAAGTAGCCACGGTCGACGTAGTCACCGAGGAAAAGGTATCTGGTCTCGGCAGGGTCGCCGCCAACTTCGAACAGCTTCATGAGATCGTAGTACTGGCCGTGGACGTCACCGCAGACGGTGATGGGAGCGTCCATCTCGAGAAGGTTGGGCTCGGCGCGCAGAAGCTCTGTACCCTTCTTAATGATCCAGAGAGCCTGCTCCTCGGTGAGGCGGCCCTCGCGATAGAAATGCTGCTTGAGGAATTGAATGTCGGGCTTGCTCTGAGTCTCGTCCTCGAAGAACTGGTCGTCGGTAGGCTTGTACATGGCGGGTGCTTGGACATCTACGCGGAGGCGATTTCAAGTCAGCTACACGAACATCAAAGTAGAAAATGACATGGCCATGGCGTCAGAGGCTGTATTAAAAAACGGGCGGCAACATTGAAGACATTTGGGAGAGAGCGTAAATGTACAGTGGGTGGTTCTGCGACAAGTCGATGATGATGGCGGGGTTGTGAGTTGGAGGGGATCTCACGCACCTTTGCACACACGCTCCAAGGTGCTAACCTGGGAGCCATCCTCCATGGTATGGATGGTGAAGTCGATCTCGGGGACAGGCTTCTTCTCCTGAATCGCGCGGATGGCATTATCGACCTGGACGTTGCGCCGCTCCTCAGTAGAGGGCGGAGCGTTGTACTCGCTCTCGGGGTCCATGGCGGGCGGCTAGGGGTTGCGGCGGCGACAACGACGAGGAGGGGGGATAGTTGGCCGAGCTGGGCGGCGGTGAGAATAGAAGCTACTGCTGCTTGTCGTCGAAAAAAGGATGGTCGTCAGGGCCTCGAGTGCCTTTAAGAATGATGCGACGGCAGCAGAGCGTTGGGGGGGTGAAGGCGCGGGAGGAGGAAGCGTGAGGGAGGAGGGGAGCTGTGGTGGTTTTGAAGGAGGACGGTTGCGAGATAGGGCTGACAAGAGGCAGGCGGGAGGGAAGGTGGAAGGTGAGAACAGAACTCTCAGCATGGAGCCCAGGGCAGCCAGGAGATGACGGGTGAGCAGAGCAGTTCACAGAGACAAAAGGTAGGTAGGTAGGGGCCCAGACTGGACCCAGGTAACTTGGGGGGCAGGTTTAGGTACTAGAGCCCGCTTACCCAGGTGGCGCTGTACCTGAAAAGGTGGGCAGAGGTACTTTTGGGGCGTCTTGTTCTTTCAAGCCCGACAGCACCTCCAGACACAGCGGGCGTCCTCGCTGGCCCAATGAGAGACGTGGTGATCCCAGCAATGCTGTCTTCTGTGAACTCGCGTGTCCATGATTGCAGCTTAGAGCGCAACATTGCCCCCCTCCACAGTGAAAAGCGGGCTGGAGAAGGGGAGACGATGATTTTTTAGGTCTCATAGGAGAGGTCGACCATATAAAATTGCGAATCTACCATCCGCACCTGAAACGCAGTACCTATTGCTATACTATTCTAGGTATTCACGGCGAAAGGAGGGGCATCATCCCCTGGTGCGGTCTCGCGTGTCTATGATTGTAGTACCTGGATCTTGCTTGACATGGTCAAAATGCGGGCGGGAGAAGGGGACCGATGGATTATTCCATATTTTTTTTTCTGCGCTGCTAGACCCAGCCCAAGGCCCAGACTTTCACCGAAGCTGGGGTTCATGGAGCGGTGAAACGATGAAACGGTCAAACTTAGCAGCCCAAGAGAGTAAGTATCTCGACTTTGTTGGTCTTTCGACTGGAAATTGATATCCTGAATCGAGGCTCTCCCAACTCTCATCGTCAGAATGTCTCAGCGAATCTCAATGTTCTATTTTCTGACATTCCTCGACCCCACGTCAGAGCCCAACCTTGTTCGCTGCCAGCATTTTTCTGTCAACTTTTGACTTACCTACCAATCAAGCCAGAAAGGCTATTGCTATGGCTTTTCCCCTCCAGATACGCGAGCCCGCGAATGCTGGAGCCTCGCGAAAGAGGAATTCCACACAATTACAAGTACAAATCACAAACCCCCCGTGAGGCCGCCAACTAGACAGGGGATCTTGCCTCGGCTGTCTCGGTGGTGTGGTTGGAAGCCTTGATAGGGGGATGATCAGATCTGTTTGCTGTTCCGTTCCGTCATGGATAGTCCCGTCCGGTCTATTTGTGATCCCGAAATGACGTTTAACGGTGTCTATTTGTAACTAACAAGCGTCCTAGGCCCATCTTTTTGATGTCCCCATGTTGCGACGTCGACGGTGTCGAGAATACCAAAACACTTGGCTATCTGATGGAGGACCACGTGCCCTTCGAATAATGCTCATCTCCGTAATAATCGTAATCCAGAGTCAGCCTAACATGCCAAGACACAAGTTTCTAATTGTCAGTTCAAAGCAGGCAGTAGCCTCCGTCAATGACCATGTCCAGGCCTGTTGTATACGATGATGCGTCGCTAGCCAGGTACAGGTATGCACCTTTGAGTTCGTTGGCCTCACCCTCGCGTCTAAGGTCACGTTAGTAAGTTGCCGGAACTCAAAGGTTGTACGTAAACTAACCCCATGACTATCCTGTCCTTCCAAACTTTCTTGGTCTCGTCGGCGGCATAGTCCAGGACCTCAGTCTTGATGTATCCGGGCGACACCGTGTTGACTCGTCCAAACCCAGTCCACTCCACGGCCAGAGACTTGCCTGCGTCGTCATCAGTTTCTATACTCATATTTCTTAGTAGGGCACTTACAGAGTTGAATTACCGCCGCCTTTGACGCATTGTAAACGGCCTGCTTCTGTGGAACATTCACGATGCTCCCACTCATTGATGCCGTTGCGATAAAGCTGCCCCCAACAAAGTTCTCCAACGGCTTACCGTCCAACGTCGATGACTCGGCCTTTTGACGCCTGAAATGCGCCCCTGCACTTTTGGCGCACCACATTACGCCGTCGACATTGACTTCCATCACGCGGCGTACCGTCTCTGCAGGTCCGTCGATGAAGTTACCATCTGTCCAAGTAATGCCCGAGTTTGCGACAAAGACGTCAAGCCGGCCGTTGAACTCGGCCACAATTTCGTTGATGACTCTCTCTACAGCCTTGTGAGAGACAACGTTGACTTGATACGCTCTGCCTGTTTATGGTGAGCACAAGTTCAAGCTCAAACGGTGTGGAGGTTAAGAATAAGATTCGAGTATTAATGGCAACTTACACTTGACGCCATATTCCTTCTCAATCTTCTTAGCCTCATCTACCGCCTGCTTATTGCTGTTGTACCAGATAGCAACGTTGGCGCCCGCCTCAGCAAAAGCGTTAGCAACGGCGAGTCCGATGCCTGCGCCGGCACCAGAGACAATTGCTGTTCGACCCTTGAGAGAGAAGAGGGGCATCACTTTGTTGGGCTTGGGAGCCTCCATATTGTCATGGGGGAACGAGCCAGTCTTATCATCCATGGTTGCAGTTTCAGGCTGTGCGGGAAGAGGTGGGTTGAGGAAAGTCGAGCGAACCCAGGTCCAGCCAGGATACATCTGAATGGCGTATGTGTCACTCAATCAAGGACATAAAGTGATCCTGAATAGCCTCAAAACAGACAACAAATCAGGAAGGGTATCAGAGGGACCAACCACAGGGAAGTTCCTATCTTATATACGCCTATACTGCATCTACCAAGGTCACCGCCGTCTTCCCTCTCCCCCCGTCCATTTTGTCGCATTTCAGAGACAGTTGGCAAGCCACTGCTGCCTGACATTCAGTCGTCATCGACAAATAAGCCACGAACCCCGGCCTCCAGTGGACCCCTCAGCGATTCTTTGAGGTTCGTGCAGAAGAAGAGGCTTGCGCAAACCCAGCCCCCACCATCTCACGCACCTATCACAACCGCTGTTGAACGTTAGTCCGTTTGAGATACTTGTTCTTGTCATACAGTTAAACTTCTGCAGACAGCCGTCTTCATGATTCCCCGGGGAGGGTTACGTCTTCGGCCCTGATGCTGTCCACTCTCCTTCACGTCCGCCCCTGACTAACGCGGGCTCCCGGTTCGGCCAGACCTGAGAGGCCGAAGACCCCGGACATGCTGCACTCTGGGGTTTACGCAGTGGCCTATCAGTGTACGACCTTGAAAGATGCCATGGAGGAGGCGCCTATGACTCTACGTGGTGGGATTTTCATGGCACAAAGATGGGGTTGCTCATGTCTGTTTTATTCGTTGACCTCATGGCCGAGGGAGGCTGTCGGGTTCCTTCAATGTTGAATGAGCGAACGCAGGGCGATGTGGAATCATCCCGCCGACAGTCCAGGGCTGTTTATGCCTGGCTCCCATCATGGTTCCCTACCTAATACCATGCAAGGTTCCTAGGTTGAATATCTCAACAT
This sequence comes from Fusarium duplospermum, assembly GCA_003946985.1. NCBI lineage: Eukaryota > Fungi > Ascomycota > Sordariomycetes > Hypocreales > Nectriaceae > Fusarium > Fusarium duplospermum. The sequence continues at coordinate 138,646 of NKCI01000013.1, read as the reverse complement.
ATGCCTACTTACCTCTCGAGGATGTAGATATCAAGGGGGAACTCAGGGCGCTCGAGTGATGGCCTCGTACTCCTGCTTGTTCTCCGTCGGTTGCCTCGATCTCATGTTGAGGTTACGTCCAATAACCGATTCGTGGGGGAAGTTGGTCTCACGGTAACGAGACATAAAGTCATCTCGGGGAGCTAGGGTCCAAGTTAGCCAACATATTCGGCTGCATGGCAAGGCAAGACTCACTATACGCTCCGCAAATACGTCTGATGCCCTCGAAAGCGCTTCGCCCGTGCATGACACGCCAGTTGTCAAAGACTATAATTTCATCAATATCACCATGCGTGACCAGAGGCGCTTAATCCACTTACTGACGACGCGGCCTGGCGTCAGCTGGAACCAGTACTCGCTGCTTCGGCGGCGAATAATCTCGTTCCACTTGCGAGCTGCACTATACCACTTATCGGCGTTAAAGACATCCACGATGCCACGATCATCATTGTTCCAGCGGACTCGAGTCAGTTCGCCATTGTCCTCCTCGATGACAGGGTATGTCCGGTCAGGCACGATGGCAATACCCTTGTTGCCACTGGCGTGCCATGGAACCTGAATCGTTCGGAGGGTCTCGTACGCCTCGGGGGACTCCTTCTTCAGTGTGCTAGCAATGTGGAAGCCATCGACGAGGAGTGACTGGCCACCAAGAGCGTCATCACTTGGCTTTGCATTAGGAGGGGCGTGGTGGGATAGCAGATGGAAGGCTTGTAGGCCAACGGGCTCGCTGAAGTAGGTAGTGTCTGTGTGAGCAGGGAGGGCAATGTTCGTGTACGCAGTGTCAGCCAGAGCCAGATCTGGTATAAAGTCGTAGAAACCTCCGTAGTGAGTAGTTCGGATAGGGCCAACCTTCTCGAGCAGAGATTCAGTGGCGTCTGGTGTTGGGGGTGTGTCAACAACGAAGCTAAATCCATGCACCCACTGCAATAATAAGTCAGGAAAGGTCAGTAAGTGCCACGAAATACTTACAATGTTTCTGGTGAGATCAGCCATGCCCTTCTCATCAGAATTGCTCATGACTGCATTAAAGGGAACCTCAGGGGGTGCATTCTCGATGCTCGAATTCCAGAACACTCGAGGCCTGCCTTGTTAGTAACATTGAAACATGCTAGACACAAGAATAGCTCACTCGTCTAGGCCGAACTGCTCGGCATATCCTCCCTCGAACCAGCTGTCGAGCCAGGACCAGGGATGTTGACTCTTGTGCGAATCAGACCCTCCAACAACGGTCAGTCAGGCACAACAATTCAAGGATGATCAAGCATACACTGAACCTCGAGATGCTTCTCAGTCTCTGAGAAATTGACCGGGTGGACGTCCTCTTGCAACTACTATACGTCAGCCCAATCGTCATCTCGAACGAGCTGCAACACTCACCTGGAAGGTGTCAAAGTTTCTCTGCCGCGTGTCCTGGTTGACGCACTCCGTGCACTGGCAGTTATCCCTAACCCATCCATCAGCGCTTCGACGAAACATTTACGCGCGGTTGTATACTCACCGTAACCATAGATTGGGACTAACGATACCGATAGGTCAGCGATCATGATCCTACAAGCGCGGCAGAGCTAAGGTATCATCCAACTTACAACGTCCGATGGGCAGGGCGTCCTTGCTCCTTGCGGCTCAGACTGATTTTGGATCCATTCGCAAGCGCGACGGTTCTGCCACTGGAGGACCATCTCGTGGTGGATGCCTTGAAGCCGGCAACGGCATGGTTGCGTGCGCGTTTGGCTGCAGAGCGGCCCAACAGAGCAGCGCTATAGATGGAGTTGATTGATTAGAGACGAGGTCCCATGATTGTAAGTGAGACAGGATTGGGATTGGATGGTGGCACGGTACCTTGAGGGACGAGCAGCAACGCTGAGTCGGCCGATCATTGTGTTGTACTGATCTGTACCTTTGGCGGGGAAACAAGTTGGTTTCTGAAACAAAGAGGCTATTTACTCGCCAAGAACTTTGACGCAATAGCACTTGAATCTTAGAAGCGGCGGCTATTTGATGACAAGGCTGAATTGAATTGTCGAGTTTGACGTTGTTGAAGCAGCAGCATTCAATTCAGATCATCTATTATTGTAGTTAAGCCTCGGCACATTGCCGGAAGCCCCCGATAATCGCATCTGAATTCCCGACACCCGCGTGGAGTTTGACACTGAAAAGGGCGTTGACAGGGCGGAACTAGAGTGTCGTGAGACCGAGGAAGTGCACACCTCGTCCTTTCTTATTGGGGTCATTCCCTGCAGTCTCTAAAAGAATGCAACCCTCTCTTCGTAATCGGCTTCCTCTTGATGCGTCGAGTTTGCTGTCTGTGATCCAAGGCAGACAAAGGGCGGCAGTTGAGATGCGTCTTTGCGTGTCTGTGAGCTCCACTTGTTTGCTCTTGCCTTCCATGGATCCATCCTTGGAGGACCTGGCGGGAGGTTTGAAACTGCGGGGATCTCAAGGATGGAAGGAAGCTTGGGTCAGGTCTTCCCCCCAGCCTCCTACCAAGCCTTTAACCGCTAACAACTCACACCATCACCAACATCTAGAAGCTCTGTTGGTGATAGGCTTTTATCCCAACCGACGAGTTCAGATTGGTTCGCCTGCTAAGAACTGTCCCAGATCTTGTTTGGGTGTTCTCTGCGTCCGTCTCGGCAGCCCTCATACGCGACCGGATCGACAACCAACACTCCCGATTCCAAACCCATTCTCGAGGCCCAAGGCAGTTTTGCAGAGAGTCTGCATCGTTACCACTGCCTTCTCTTCCACTCAAAACATCTTCTTGGCTCGGCCAGCAATCGTCGGCCAAGTGGCGGTCTCGGCCTCCAATAGTCCCTCTCCCCGTCGACTCCCCCCACCAGCCTAAGCGCCGACCCTTGAGCAGCCTGGTTCCTCCATCACCCAGGGCCTCGAAACTTTCGCCCTATGACAGACTCTCACGGTCCCGAGATTCTGGATGTAGCCAGGGAGCTCATCCACGGTCCCTGTCTAGCAGGTCGTGGCCCTGGGCCTAGTTGAAGCTATCTGTCGCGTCCGCGCCTAACTTGGCACATTGATTGGTGTTGGCAGGCGATTAGTGACCCATGTCGAGGCTGACTTACATGGCTCCTCCTATTCAGGAACAAGACCAACGCTGAAAGGGCAGACCAAGAGAGCAGCCAACAATGCGTCCCGTCGTCCTGGTAAAGCCCTCACAGGGCTCCTCGTCCTGTTTATTATCAAAAGCTGCCGCGCGGCGTCTGCACCCTCGCGCCCTCTGCTCTCATTTCCACCAACTCTTCCCTCGACCGTGGGAGGCCCAGACTTTAGGCTGACGCCCTCTTTAATTCTTCCATGTAGAGCCGACATGGCCCTTTCGTTTCTGCCTCACGAGGGGAATCTCGTTGGGATATTCCTCGTGCTGGTTCTCTTCTTTCTTGCTCCAGCATCCCCCGCCGCTGTCGAGCCTCCTTTGAAAGTTATCTCGATCGAAGAACCAGAGAGCCCTACAGGAGATTCACCATCCTTCTCCTGGTTCTCGCCTCGCCACAGCGAGCGTGATGGTTCGTGCCCCGTCTCTGGACAGACCTGGTGTGGGAACGAACTTCCAGGAGACTTTTGCTGCCCTTCCGATTCCAGCTGCAAAGTCCTCGCCGCGAACACCACCATCCTATGTTGCCCGGAAGGAAGCGAATGCAACATCATCAAGGCCATTACTTGCGAGATCGCCAGCCAGGACCCATCCAAGTATCCAGGCGCCCCCATCAAGACTCTTGCGCAGGATCAGAAACTAAAGCGCTGCGGAAGCAAATCTTGTTGTCCATTCGGCTACAGCTGTGACGAGGAGTTGCGTTGTGTTCGCGACAAAGACCAGGAGGAGAGCTATGCGTTTCTGATTCCCGAGCCTTCATCAACAGAAGGCCCCACGTCAACAGCAAAGCCATCATCCACTTCACCTCCCGAATACCTTCCGGTTGAAACGTCGGATGCTCCCGAGGTCATTCCTGGAACACCTCCCAGGGCTTCGGCCTCGGCCACATCTACCGAGTCATCAACCCCGGATGAAGACGAGGAACAAAGCCGAAGCGGAGTGGAACCAACAGGCGTTGTGACGGCAGGCACGGTAGCCGGCGTTTGTTGTCTCGCTGGAATCGGCATCTTTGTATGGATGAAGTGGTTCCGAAGGAAAACTCCCAAGGGAACTCCCATATTGCACGACACGCGGGAGTCATGGGGATATTTCTCATCAACAGGGAGCACCCCAATGATGACCAAGTATCTTCGCATTACCCGTGGACCTAATGAAAAGTTCGTGGTGACGCCCACCACGCCTGCCTTTTCACCACTCCGACAACCCTCGCAAAGAAGATCAGAGAGCCCCGTGGAGCTTCCAGCAACACCTGTCTCGCTCTGCATGTGGAGCAACCTCGAGAACGCGGCCGTGGAGGAGCCAAAGCTTGCCTATGTTGTGCGTGCGAAACCGCAACAGTAGAGGCCAGCGGAATTGAAAACGAATTGATGACTATCACATGACCATGAGAAACGTCTTTTGCTGAACATACCAGTTTCCTGTTATTACTGTTTTGATACCTTCTTGTATATCATTTTCTATTCATGAGGATGGCGCTTGGGAGGGCCAGTTGAGTGTGGATTGGAAGAGCAAGGGATCCTGTACGGATACAGACGAATCTCTCCGGGATGAGCTGACTTTATTCCCTGTCGGCCACGTATCCTCCTCTTCTTTTGTGTTTGTAGTTTAGCTGGTATGCAAACGCATCTTAATAGACGAAACTATGAAGTTTGGATCGTGTCTATTTTCGTGGTGCATAAGACGTATGTGCTGCACAGTGTAGACGGTGCGGACGGGAAGCTCTCGGATATTGACACGGTGTAACATGCCTGATTAGGATGTCTTTGAAATCCACTAAGGGCAGCTCATCAATGCTGAATTTCAACAAATAATTCCACAACCAAAGCTGTCCTTTTCTTCGACGTCGATAAGTTGCTGTCGCAAGTGGTTTTTCGCTACAATTCGATTGTTCGCTACTCATATATTCGAGCTGAATAACCGCGCCGACGCTACCGCTTGAACCGATCTCGTACCTACTCCTATCCATCGCCTCCAACGCCGCGTAGGCCATGGCTGGCTTGCCATTTGATCGGCGCCATCATCCTGCTTGATCACGGGTTCACGTGTTGGCCGAGTCGCGTGGCTAAGACGAGTCGAAAGCCCCGACAGCGGCGACATACAGCATGACGCATCAGGAACGCCTCGAATTCGAGGACCTCTACGACAACTTTGTCACGGCTCATCGAAGGGCCTACCACCGAGAATCCACCTGGGATAAGATCACCCAGCCGAGCATCCTCCTCTCGGTCCTCATCGTCGTCGTCACTGTTGGATATAACTTCTATGCGACTTCTGCTACACTCCGGGAGTGGATACAGTTATTTGGACGGTGCTTCTGGGATGCTCTTGTGGCCATCGTCCCAGAGCGCCTCCTGGATGTCTTTGATACCCCATATACTTCGACCTCGAACTCGAACTCGAACTCGAAATCCATGTTGCACGACGATAAAAGCGCCCATGCCGCGAAGAGCGAGAGGCTGCGGAGGGTGATGGGCCTGAATAGGTCCGGGGGTATGATGGCATCTGTGTTCGAGGTCAGGAATCGCGCCCTGTCTATGACCGGTGGCGTCCTGGGCTTGAAGCTAGGTGGCGATCACCCACCTGGGCTGGGAAATATGGACAATTCATGCTACCAGAACAGCATCCTCCAGGGATTGTCTTCTTTGAAGCCTCTCCCTGATTATCTCTCGGCCTGTCTCGAAGCTTCCGACAACGATGATGGCGATCGCGATGTTGCGCAGACATTACGAACACTGATTCACGATCTAAACGATGTATCGAATTACGGACGGACACTGTGGACACCGGGTCTCCTCAAGTCGATGAGTACATTCACGCAGCAGGATGCGCAAGAATATTTTTCAAAAATTCTTGATGATGTCGACAAGAGCGTCGCCAAAGCTCTCAAGAGCGCTCAACCACGAAACCCCGGCTTGGCGGCTAAGGTCGAAAAGGATGATATAGCTGCCAGTGAGCATAGCGATGACAGCGGTTATCAAAGTCTCAGCAGTTCTGGCACACTCGACAACAAGTTACCACGGAATCCTTTGGAGGGGCTTCTCGCGCAGAGAGTGGCATGCATTCAGTGTGGACACTCGGACGGTCTGTCCATGATACCCTTTACTTGCCTGACTCTGAGTCTCGGACTTGATAAGAACCGACACGACCTTTATGAGCGACTAGATGCGTACAGTAAAGTGGAGGCGATCGAAAATGTCGAATGTGCCAAATGCACACTTCTCAAAGCCCAGAAACTGTTGACCATACTGGTTGAGAGGTTGCGCGAGACTGGGAAAACCGATGAACAACTCGCGGAGCCGTTGCGCAGGCTCGAAGCTGTGGAATTGGCACTGGAGGAAGACGACTTTGAAGAGAAGACGTTGACAGACAAGTGCAAGATCTCGCAGCAGAGCAAGGTCAGCACAACCAAGACGAAGCAGATTGTCGTGGCCCGACCTCCTCAAAGTCTCGCGATTCACATGCAAAGATCGGTATTCGACCCCTCGACATTTAACATGATGAAGAACTCGGCTCCGGTCAACTATCCCATGACGTTAGATCTTGGACCTTGGTGTCTCGGTAGTACCGGCGAAGCTATCCCAAACTCTGACCCTGATGCGAATGTAGAAGATGGTGAGAAGTGGACATCTGATCCCAGGCAATCAATGATAGCAGGCGACTTGGGGGCGTCGAGGCTGACAGGACCCATCTACGAGCTTCGAGCGGTGGTAACACATTACGGTCGACACGAGAATGGACACTACATCTGCTATCGCAAATATCCCAGGCATAGCCCGCCTACCAAGGCGGTTGATGAAGCCTCTTCCGAACCGGGCGACCAGGTGGAGGCGGAGGTCAGCGCAAAAGTGCAAAGCAAAGAGGACGACGGCGAACCCGAGATGGACTGGTGGCGGCTGAGTGATCACAATGTGTCGATTGTCAGCGAAGAGACAGTCCTGAGCCTGTCACCTGGTGTTTTCATGCTCTTTTACGACTGCGTGGATCCTACAATGGTTCTCACGGAGGATGTCAAAATGCAGGATGCGGACGAGGTTGCAGATGAGGTTACAGTTGCAGTTGCAGTCACAGATACCCCGACAGAACAGACAGGGAAGGAGATTCAAGTTGAACAGGGGGTTAAGAGTCAAGCGACCAATGACAACGCAGAGGAGAAATGTGTTGGCGAAGACGCTGCACCGTTACGTTGCGCAGAAGGGGATGCTGAGACTGAAACAGGTGGCTTGAACATGGACGAGGACAAGGGCGAGGTTGAGGCAGAGATAACCTCACAGAAGCCAGCTGAAGAGGGGCGGGTGGAGAAAAGCGGCGGGAAGAAGGCAAAGCGGAAGAAGAAGCGGAAGAAGAATTAGATTTGAGAGTTTGGACATGACCAACAACACAAGCGGAGCCGAGAAAGGAGTGGCGCCACCGTCGATAGTGGTGATCCCAAAGGAGGATCGTATCTTGTGCATAGCGATGGCGTTTAAGAAACGGCGGTTAGGCTTGAATATTACACATCTATATCATACAAATAGTAGAATTGAATTGAAGGTGCAGTGCATCGAGGACAACACACCTCATGCTGAGTGTCATGACAAGCTTCATGTTGATGCAGAAACAGGGGCCAGGGCATGGTATGCTTGCCGTCCTTGGCGACAGGAACCGATTTCACTCTAGCTAAACAGTGGAGTGAGTGCCTGTGTATCACCAACAACAAAGTTTCTCGTACCCGCATGGCATGGGCTGACGGGCGTTTCGGTTTACGGCATTAACTAGGGGGGGCGATGGATGGTGATGAGATGAGCGCATACGGAATGACCTATTATAAGACGGAGGCGTCGGTCAATACGGCACGGGAAGGACCGAGAGAAGAAGAAAAGGTCTCGAAGCGTGGCTTTTTTTTTTTTTTTCCTTCGCGGTGACATAGAACGTGGGCCCCAACCCTCTTTTGACATCTCGGACCATGTGGGCAGGGATTGCTATACGATGATGGGCAGGGGTTTTTCAAACAGAGGTGAAAACAATGCAAGCAATTGATCAAGAGTGACAGACAGACAGTATTTGCTGTTGCCCATATGTGTATACGTCAACATGTCTACGTATGTTTGAATCCTTCGTCTTCAGGCAGCCATATGAAGAAAAGACAACGGCTCTTATATTATCCTGATGCGGTTGTCGTTTAGCTAGCCGACGCACCCCCGGCACGTGGGTGCCGATCAAATAGGAGAGACGGCCGAGAGGGGGGGGTGTGTGTTGACTGAAATAAATTATTCCTAGAGCCGAGATCGAAGTTGGTTTTTGCGTATCGGGTGATCGGACCAACTTGGAGTTCCTGGCAGTGCCGCTTTAAGCTTGACTGTCAATATCATGATGGGATGTCGTGATGGGATCGGGTTTATATAGATTTCTTTGTTCGTGATGGATCTAATGTTTTTTAGGGTTGTGGGATTATGCATGGACGTTGAGATCTATGGATACCTACATGGAGGCTTTTAGAGATGGGATGGGTGTTGGTGTTGAAGTGTACCTGATGGTATCACATGCATCAAGGTGCCCAACATCACCAATGCGTCTTCTTGAGTGCTCATCTATCATTTCCCTCTATGGATACCAATCTTTTCTTCTCTAAACTCGCTCTCCAAAATCTCTAGTGCGCTGTTTCTTTCATCAAATGAGGATCATCCCTTCGCAAATGTGTTCACGGAGGCATCCAACACCCTCCTCATCCAGGCAGTGAAGGCAGATCTAGGCCACAATGACGTACTCGTCGTCCACCGGGGCTGAAAAAGAGGGAGAGATCCTAGTTGGAAATCCAGGGGTACATCGTGGAGGCGCTTGTATTCATCGTCGTTGGATGATACAAACTAGGTCAGGTACTGGACGGAGCCGTGCTTCTCAAGGACGAACTTCATTGACTAGTTTACGTAGACGAGGTGGTATACCCCTTTGTGGGTCGAGTATTGGCCAAGTCGTATATACTAGGTATACGTCCCAGGGATGGCTCCAAAGGGTCGGTACGTTAGCGAGCTGTTGCTCAGTCAAGTCGAAGATCTTGGGGGAGACGACGGCAGGTATCATCAAACAGACTCTCTAACGGACTAGAAACAAAAACCCTGTAAAAGCCAAAGCAAGAAGCATACTTTCTTAAAAAAGAGAGTTGAACAGATCACGGTATAAAGTGTGGAGGGCCAAGAAAGATGGGCCTCGTAAGGCTGTAGGTTCTCAGCCAACATACAATTCAGGGACACACACGGGAGATGCGTGACAGGGACCGCAGTCTGCCAAGTTTGGAGATGAGAGCAAGATCTCAGCGGGGTGCTTTTGAGGATGCCAAGGGATATGTTCTCGGGGTCTCGGCATGCTGTGATTGAGAAAGTCCCGGATCACGCGTGCCGGATCTGTCACTGGTGGTCGTTTGAGAGTATGCGTCGATAGTAGGACAGACGTTGCCATGCAGCATGTTGATACTGCATATTTGTTGACAATACAAACATGTCTGGTCTTTACTACTGATACCATCATGGTGGCTGTTTACCACATCTATCACTGTTATCGCTCATCATGGATATCAGTTGCAAAATCATATCATCCATTTACACGAGCCATCGCATAAACCAAAAGCGGCAACATCTCCATTCCCAATCCATCACAATCATCAGTCTCACCCAACGCCATTGGTCAGCCCGTAACAGCCCACCGAAAGACACCCCGGTCCCAGGGCCGATCGGTCCCCTGCCCTGCCTTGCCTGAAAGCTTAGCCATGGGACCCGACGGCGGACCTTTTGCGAATGGAGTGTGTGTTGGTTTGGGCAAATACGAGTAGGCAATTTACAGGGTCGTTTAGGGAAGCAGAAGAGCTCAGCCTCCTTTTTGTCATTACGAAGCGCAGAATACGGCCCTAAAGAGATGTAGACGCCGATGAAAGTCTCACCAGTAGAGAAAAAAGAGGTCGTTCGTTTGATGTTGGGCTTATTTTAGAGTCTTTTGGACTGGACTAGACTTTGAAGGAATACACACAGGGTCAAGGCCCATATTCAAAAAGGGCGGCTGTGCTTAACGAGGCCTGCATGTTGTCCATGTTTTGATCTGATCTGTTGGTTGGGTAGGTTAAATGTGACTGAGTTTATTAAGTACCTTTACTGATAGCTCTCTTTTTCTACTCTCTCTTTTCCCATCCCCCTGATTTCTTCCTTTTCTTCCTTCCTCTAATACCATTCTTTTTTTTTTCTTTCGTTATTCCTCTGCCAAGCCTCGAATCGAAAGCTTACAGGGAAGATAAACAACACCATCGAGAAGTGTGACGCTACCAACGGGAAAGTCGGCTGCTTTGAAAGCAATTGGGAAGTGTGACGTGACAATCAAAGGATCGGGCCGGGTTACTTATTTACCAGAGCTCTTTTCTGTCCCATCATTTTTCTGCGATTCATCTCCCTTTCGCTTCCGTCAACGAGAGGGGATACACGAGAGAAAGTTTGAGTGTAAGATCAGCGGCGCTCGTTTTGTGGCTGTGAAAGAATTTGGTCACACCAACGCGAAATCTCGCCATCGAAACAAAACACCTCGAATTAATCAATCATTTCCTCGAAAAATGGCGGCTTCACAACCTAGAGATCTCGAATCGGGAAGGGCCCAGCTCGAAGTAGAGGATCCCAACGCCGCGACAAAGAATGACGAGACTTCTGCTTCAAAGGGTTACAAGCTTCACCCTTCGGTGTACATCATGTATGTTTTTTGCGAGTTAAAGAGAGAAATTGGACGTTTTTCTAACTGCCTCTAGAACATGGATCTTCTTTTCCAACCTTACTATTCTGTTTAACAAGTGGCTCATTGACACTGCTAATTTCCGTAAGTTTGCTCTCTTTACCATTTACACGAGAAACACCAAAACTAACCATCGCCAGGATACCGTAAGCTCTATCATTTATCTTCGAACATATAACCGTCAGCTAACAAAATCAGCCATCATCCTTACAACATGGCATCTCGTCTTTGCAACAGTAGCAACCCAACTCCTCGCCCGCACGACAACCCTCCTCGACTCCCGCCACGCCCTCCCCCTCTCGCGGAGCATGTACATCCGGACCATCCTCCCCATCGGAATCCTCTACTCGAGCTCCCTCGTCTTTTCGAATGTCGTCTACCTCTACCTCTCGGTCGCATTTATCCAGATGCTCAAGTCGACTGGTCCCGTGTGCGTTCTCATCGCCTCGTGGATCTGGGGCGTTGCGCAGCCCAATAGCACCACGCTTGCGAATATCATGCTCATCGTTTTTGGCGTTGGACTTGCTAGTTTGGGAGAGATTGAGTTTTCATGGTTGGGTTTCATATTTCAGATGTGTGGTACCATCTCTGAAGCTGTGCGTCTTGTCATGATTCAAGTCATGCTCAGCGCAGAGGGCCTTCGTATGGATCCTCTTGTCGGTCTCTACTATTATGCCCCCGTCTGCACGGTCATGAACTTTGTGGTTGTCATTTTCAGCGAGGGTCCCAAGTTTCAGTGGGAAGATGCTGCCAAGGCTGGTTACGGCATGTTGTTTCTCAACGCGTTTGTTGCGTTTATTCTCAACGTTGTCAGCGTTTTCCTGGTAAGTTTACAAATCCCCTTTTTTCTTGACACTCGCAACTAACTCTCTTTCCAGATCGGCAAGACTTCTGGCCTTGTTATGGCTCTCAGCGGAATCCTCAAGAGCATCCTCCTCGTCGCCGCCTCCGTCCTCATCTGGCAGACACAGATCACCATCCTCCAAACTCTAGGCTATGCTCTCGCCCTCGTCGGTCTCGTCCTCTACTCTGTCGGATACGAGCAGCTCCTCAAGGGCTGGCACGAGACGCTCGCCTGGGCCGCTGGTGTCTGGAATGCCGATGGCGACAACAAGATGTCGCCCACCATGCGCAAGGGTATCATTGTTGGTGTCCTTGGCTTCTTCACTGTCGTCCTCGCTGGCTCCCTGTGGCACTTCCACGGGCTTTCTAGCCAGCAGGTCGTGAGCCTGACGAGTTCGTGGTTCAACAGTGCCACATGATATTACCATGTATGAGTAACGTTTGGATAAATAGAATATAGATAGATATAATGAACCATTCACATTGTGTACAATAACCTGACAACTAAAGTGACTGACGACTCAAGTGAATGTCTGAGCAAAGCCACACGCTGTCATTATCTATCTCGATCATATCGAGCCCCCATTGGGTATCTACTTAACCTCATCCCTAATTCCTCTGCTGATTACTGATTATTGGAGTGTCATTCAAGCTATCCACGCCTGTAAGCCAACCTTCCCTCCTTCGACTGCAGCTCAACGACGGCTCCTACTACGATCCCGTCGATCTCGCCGAGGTGACAAACTCCTGTCCCGCCTGTTGCGCCTATCCCTCGACCGATCTCGGCCCCTCTCGCGCTCACGGTCTCGATCACGGTCTCTATCCCGATCACGGCGGTCCCGGTCTCTGTCGCGATCCCGCGAACGATCTCTATCACGATCACGGTCACGGTCCCTCTCTCGATCCCTATCCCGTCGGTCCCTATCCCTATCGCGATCTCGGTCCATGTCTCGTCCGCGATACCTGTCCCCCCTATCTCTGTCTCTGTTGTCCTTATCTCGATCTCTCTCACGTTCTCGCTCTCTGGCCGTTTCCCTATCTCTATCCCCATCTCTGTCCTTCTCTCTATCCCGCTGCCGGCTGCGACTTCGACTTCGACTCCTTCGCCGCTCTTCACGGCCTCCAGGTGTGTATCGGTCAATGTCGTCCATGTTCCAGCGGCGACGCAAGTCGGGAGATCTCTCGCCACTACTCTTCTTGTCGTCGAGTCCGGGAATGGGCAGGCCCTTGTCCCTAGCGTCCTTCTGAGCCGCCAGATAGGCCTTGGCCTCCTTTTCTCGCTTCCTGACCTCTTCCATCTTCCACTCTTCAAGGCCATCCTGAGCCTTGCTTGAGCCAGGTCGAGGGGCAGAGGCTGTGACTCTAGACCGAGAACGGCTTCTGCGGTCTTGACGTTTTTCTGCTGCCTTTTCCGGTTGCCTTTCAGACTGCTTCTCGGATTTTTCAGCCTTCTCAACGGCCTTCTCAGCGGGCTTTTCGACTGGTTTTTCGGCGGGTTTTTCAACGGGCTTTTCCTTCGGCTTCTCAGGCTCCTTCGCGCGTTCCTTCTCACGGGGTTTGTCTTGGTCCCGGTCCGCCTCACGAGGCCTTTCTCTGCTTCGGCGCCTTGGAGGCGAACGCTGATCACGCTCGCGGTCTCTCTCACGATCCCGGTCCCTGTCCCGACCTCGTTCGCGCTCCCTTTCTCGCGGATCATAATGATCTGCTCCACCAAGGCGCACATCACGAGAACGGCTACGCTCCCGTCTAGGGCGTGAGCGGCTTCTATCCCTCCTGTCTGCACGCATTCTCGAGCGTGACCGGTCTCGTCTGTCCCGGCTTCGATCTCTCCTCTCTGTTCGGGCTCTCGACCGGCTTCTCTCCCTTCGATCAATTCGAGCTCGAGAGTCGACTCGGGCTCGGGATCGACTTCGCTCTCGTCTCCGAGATCTGCTTCTCTCGTAGTGGTCGTATTTGGGTCGCGAACGGCTTCTAGCAACGCGGTCGTCTCTCCCAGTCCGTGAGCGAGTCCTATCCCGTCGAAGACGTGATCGACTTCGGTCACGTCTATCCCTGATTCGAGACCCACTACGGTCCCGGCGTGGGGAGTTGGAGCGCCGGTCGTTTCGACGATTGTCTCTGTCTCGAAGGCGGTCGCGATCTCGTTCTCTGTCCCTGTCGCGATCACGGTCCCTATCCCGGTCCCTATCCCTTTCCCTATCTCTGTCTCGTTCCCGCTCACGGTCTACAGCTCTAGAGGTACTGCGGCTTGGCTTTCTTTCGTCCTTTGGGTCTGGGCGCCTTGCATCCGCAGGTGTACCACTTCGGTCTGCTTTGAGCCCAGCATCACTAAGCTTGCGGCCCTCCGTAACTCGAGAATGTTCACGCCGGATAGGGTTGATAGCAGAAACCGGTCCAGACTTTCTAGGTGGTGGTGCCAAGGACGAATCAACCTCAAGTTCTGGCTGTTTTTGTGTCGTTTTGAAGCTTTCTCGGAGCAGATCAGCCAAAGCCTCTTGCTCCAAGCGCTCGTGTTCCTCCTTTGATAGCTTCTCTTTGAGCTCTGCCGAGACAGCTTCCTTCTCCTTACGACGGTCGTCTCTGTGCCGATCTCGGTCTCGACGATCGCGGTCCCTGTCGCGATCTCTTGAACGATCTCGGTCGCGGTCTCGGTCGCGGTCTCTTGTTTCTCTTTCCCGATCCCGATCTCGGTCGCGCTGTTCGCGTTCTTTGTGTCGTTTCTCTCGTTCAATGTCTCGCTGTCGTTCACGCTCTTCGCGCTCCTGCTCTCGCTTCCTACGGCGCTCATCTCTTTCTTCTTGACGTTTGAGCTCGGCCTTTTCGCGCTCACGTTCCTCTTTCTTTCGTTCCTCTCGGGCGATTCGTCGCTTCTCCTCTTCAATCGCAAGCTCCTTTTGTCGTAGTTCTTCTCGTAGGCGTTCACGTTCGGCTCGTCGAGCCTCGGTATCGGCTGCGTATTCCTCATCGGTTTTCGATCCGCGAACTTGTTCCGCCTGTGCTGCTTCTTCACCAACTTCGGCGCGACGGGTTTCACGGATGCGCTCTTCAATAGCGCCCACGTCAATCAATTGACTAATGACGGACTCGGCCTTCTGATAGACTCCGGACCGTTCCAGGGCGCCATCAATAAGGGCTGCAGCCTTTCGTCGGTCGAGAGTCAGAAGTTGCTGTGGGTTGCGCTCGATTTCTTGTTCAGCTACTTCAAGAATAGCTTTCGTAACTTGGGCCTCGTAGTCCTGGGAAATGATATGTTAGATGAAATATCAGTTGTTCTCTTTGCGCGCGACATACACTAGCTTCAAACTTGTCCCAAACTTGCTTCCGAATGGAATCGTAAGCTCCTTCTTTCTTGAAGCTATGCGCAAGGGATTCGATCGCTCCTCGTGTCGCTGAAGGCAGTGGAAGGTCGGAGGCTTTGTATTTGCGCGCCGCGGAAGGAGACGCTAGTTCTCCATTGGTAGGCGCCTGTTCGGCGCTTGGTGCTGCCATGATGTCGCGATGCGCCCCAGTACAAAGAGATAAAGGGAGAGATGAGAGCGCGCAAGAGCTGGCGCAGGGACCAGTGGAAAGAATCAGTGCATATCGCGCCGGTTCAGGGCAGTAGCGGTTGAATTAAAGAGCCAGCGCCGTATCCCTCAATCGAGCGGCCTTTCTAATGTTGCTCGAGGTTTGAATGGATCAAAATTCAAGGAGCATCAACGTTGAACAGTGGAACGTGACATGAAAACGCCAAGTCACGTGGACTCCTTTTGTTCAACCCCTACCCTAGAGCACCGTATTTCGTGGATCATATTTTCTTATCCAACAAAGCCTCTCTTACAGAATTAAATTCATTCAATAATATGAGCGAGACTTATATCATTTTGAATTTATTGCTTGAGTTTTCTTGCAATATTTTACGTGGCTGTTATCCGTTCTTTTCCTCCATCATGAGTATCCCTTGACCATCATTCTGAGTTCAACATTGCAGCGAACACGAGGACTTCCCAATTCGTTATCCTCAACAAACTTCGACGCTTAGTTATAGGTATTTATTAGTTCCCCATCATTTTATTGGAATGTCAACGCTGGCAAGAGAAATTCCAACTGCCATTAGTCCGCTCGGGATCTTGATCTCCTTTGATGCTACAACTCAATACACTCTATGAATCATCGATTTGGACATGATACGATGTGTTACACCTCAATAAGAAATATAGAAATAAGTGTTCCCTAACAACTAGTCAAGTTCAGGTACTTTTCCCGTTCATATTTCCCATAGGTACGCATCAACAAGCACGACACTCAATGATTACGGGAGTCACAGACAAGACAGACGGTTCTCCGGCCAAACTCTGTTAGGAAATCTGCCATTGCCATTATGCTATCCATATATACCCTAAAAACGCGATCATCATAAATATGAAAAGCAAGTATCTAACCTTGTGTGAAGAGCGTGGTTGAAAAGACCATTGGAACAGCCAATAACTCAAGACCTGGTTGTGCACTTGGCAGTTGTCGTAGCACTGGAAGGACTCTGCCTAATCGAAGAAACTCCCCCGCTGACAATGGTCGGGCCAGGAACCTGATAATTGATCGGACTGGCGTAGACGTTGACAAGGATCCCAGGATCATTGGCCTCATAGAGCTCAGTACCGAGATATCCAGCAGGTTTGTCAGAGCCACTCCCAGTAATCTTGAGGTTGAAGCACTGCGGGTAATTCTGAGCACCGTTCCTTTCGAGTCCACTGTGTAGAGCGATGATCTCATGTCGAAGAACGTAGTTTCCAGCGGCAATGTTGCTTGGAATCCTTACACTCCAGGTGTAGCCATTCTCTCTCAGGACACCGTCGGCGTATTTCCCAGGTCTGCCTTGGGAGACGAGACCCATTCCGTCAATCTTGAAGAATTCGAGTTTCGTCTTGTCCACAGTTTCGCATGGACCGTTACAGTTAGCCAGGTAGTCCATCACAGGTCCGCGGTGATTCTCGGGCCACGACGACCATTTTATGGTGATTGTATCGCCAGCAGCCACTTGAACATGCCCTTGAGCTGGGGTAGCATCGCGGTGACAGATGATGTCTGGATGACCGTACTTGTCGGGAGAAACAAAGCCGTTGTCTCGCTGCTCGATGGTCCAGCCAAGAACAACAGGGGGCTTTCTCTGGAGAGGAAAGCTGGTGCTCAGGTATCCCCCATAGGCGACGCCGTTGATGATGACTTGAGTGACATGACCGTGTGCTGAGACGCAGACGGCAGAGAAGAGAAGGCAGATCCAAGTCGAGACACAAAGAGTGCTCATCGAGGTAAAGAAAGTCATGATGGGCAGCAGAAAGTGTAAACGAGGGTATCAAGTTGATGTAAGTTGCAGTGAACGCAGAGCCTACAAGTGCCTCTGGATGTACCGAACTCCCAAAGCACAGAGGAAGTTGATGCTCTTTTATATCTGCACAACTGGCTGCAGTGTTCTTCTTCCTGTTCCCCCTTACGAACCGTCTCCAGAACAATGCAGTATCCCAACACGTGGAGATGTCGTGAAGACGAAAACTAACCTGGTTTCCAATGCACGTACAAAACCCCCGATGTAGTCCTCCGTTTGTCCAGTTACAAACACCCGAAGGCTGTATCGGGGTAGTCGTGATTGGTCTTCCTCTGCGCTCACAACTACGCTCCCACTCTTTGTACAACGCTTTCAGACACCAGCCTAACCATTCATACAGCCCCCTTACATGAGACCTTTTTCTCCCGGCTTGGTCAGCAGAACGTAAGGTACGGATCATGCATTTTGAGACACGGCATAGAATGAGGGTCGAGGCTGAATGTGCAAGTGTTGAGCGAATGAGATGTTGAGATCTTGTGTTTCTCGGCGGAAACTCTGTAATGAAAGGATCAGAGGCGGCTGTTTCAACTTTGGGGCAGTTCCGAAAGTGCACAACCATTCGAAGAGTCATCCGGGCCCTCGAGATGCAAGAAGCCGGACGCCACTCCGAGGATGAACGACGGGTTTTAAGGCCAGGCGCCTCCGGAATTAGAACATGGTGTCACGTTGAGAACTGAAACATATGTCGGCACGAGGTTGATGGATAACGTCAGCGCATATTGTCAGTTCAGAAGCATGCTGGGCAGAAGCAGAGATATCACGGTCAAATCACTCGACAGCATCGATGAAAAGTATTGATCAATGGTCATAAGACGTATAACTGCGTTTATCGCGTAGCCCGTAAAGATATCCAGGTAAGCATGTACATGATCACCAACGGCGCAGCTCCTTACGGTACCTCTAGATGGTGGCATATCCCTCATCAACATGGATGCAATGGATCCATGAACAGTCAGTCATCAACAGAGAGAGCACCTTTTCTTGTTTTTGAAACACCATTTCGTAAAAAATGGAAGTGGATATCATGCGTCCCGTCGTCAAGCTCGTAGAGGAGAGATCCATGCCAACCCAACGCCATGCAAGCAAATGCACCTCAGTACAGCATAAATGTCGGACCCCAAGGGGTCTCAGCTCAGAACTCGCCTTCTCCGCCGTGGCCAACCACGCTCGCCGTCCAGAGTCCGACGAGACCCCACCAGTTGACCTTCCACCCTCTCCAGAGTCCCTCCAGGCCCTGACCCTTGTAGGTGGTTGTGGCAACACTCTTATTCTTGCCCTTGCCCTTCTTTGTGACACTCGGTCTGATGGTGGGGACCTCGCGTGTTCCCTCCTCGGTTGCAATATGGTACATGGTACCGAAGGGGCCGTCATAGCGACCAGGAGGGACAATGGTTGTGAGTGACTGCTCCTGACCACCGAGCGCCTTGACATATTCGGAGGTCGACAAGACTGAGACCTGTCCACGCCTCAGGACGGTCTCAACCGGGAGCTTAAGGAGGATTGCAGCCGACGAGGCAAAGAACTTGGCCACAGAAAAGGTCATGGGGGAGGCCTGGCTGTCAATCATGAATCGGGTTCGGAGGACCAGGGGTGTGGAGAGAGTGATAAGAGGGTGGACCAAGGAGTTGAGGACGGTCGGGATGACAAGGATTGAGGAGCAGAGGTATGAAGGCAGAGCCCTGAGAGTAGCCAGCGTCCGGCGCTGGCCTCTGGAGCTCGGTGTGACAATGAGTCTGTCTATGATCAGTATTGCTCACGTGCGTGAAAAGTGATAGTCCATACCTCGTTCGCACCAAATCTAATGGCGAGAGAGCCAGCCCAGTGGCAACAGCAGCAGTTGCAGCCACAAAGAGGGATGCCCAAGGATATGGGGAGGCGATATCAATCAGACGATCGATATCCTCCTTGACGCCTATATCCGGGACATTGAATATGGCACTGAGAAAACTTCTCGACCAGTTTTCTAGCAGCGACTGCAAAACAGTATAGAGAAACGCCGCATTGGACCCCTTCCAAACTCCCCAGGCACCTTCCTTCCCCCAAAGCTGCCCAATTACTTCGAGAATCGAGTCTGGTCGACGCAGAGTCAGGTAGTGCTCCGGAATCTTCGGCTTTGGCAGAGGAGACGGGGTCCGGCGGCCATTTGAGCTCTTTGGACCAGAGGGAGTGGGAGTCGCAGGCACGCTCGATGTGAAGTAAGCGGGCTCGTCGCCCTCAGAATCTGATTCATGGAACTATGTCGTCATCATTAGCGGTGTGCCACTTACAAGTGACTCTTACAACTCACATCATACATGGAACTCCCATATGTGGAAGTTCGCTTCTTGAGAGGTTCTGGCTCTACCGTAGGGGAAACCAGAGCAGCATTTTCATCCTGGTTCCGGATTTGCAGCAAAGTCTTGGCCACCTCGAAAGGCTGGGCCATGAGGACCGAGGTATACTTCCATAGCAGCTCGTCGATGAGGTCCTTAACATTCTGCACCATGGACGGCGAGTTATCCCCCAAGTAGTCCTTGTACTCAAGGTCGTTCAAGATATCACGCGCTTTGGAGGCGTACCGCCCACCGGCCGCCGTCACATGTCGGCCATCGGGGAACGGGTTTGGGCTGGGACTCGACTTGGCGAGGGTCTCGGAGGGGTCACCGATAGTCGGGGGTATATAGTACGGCCTCAACGGATTGAAGCCTTCTCGGTGAGTCGACATGTTGCATGCGACCGCATTGGTCTCTTGAGAAGGAATTGCAGAGAGAAATGCGACGTCGAGCTCGGATCCTAGAAAATGAAATCATGCTCGCCCGCGGCCCACAAACCCAGCCTTCGGAGATAGAGAGGGCGGGACCGGAGCCCGGCAAATTGATTCACCGGCCGATAAGGCCTCCACTCCGCTATCCGAAGCTCTAGTCTAGCAGGTTACTCACTTTTTTCGGCCTGCTTAATATCATCTTGGATCTAAGAGGACGAGACGAATCCGCGGAGGGCCCAGCGTCCATTGAGCGAAATTGGCGTGTTCCAACCTTTTTGACATTTGCATGCTTGGGACGAAGAACATTTTGACGACTTTAAAATCGCATTGAAATTCTTTCTAGTTTCGCATTTCCCCGGTTTCTCGTTACTCTTCCCCGCGGTCCATCCTCCGAATACCCCGGCAGCCATGTCCGCACCTCGATCCTTTGCGACCAGCTTGGCCAAGCTTTCGGCCACGGCCTGCCGACGAACTCAACCCTTCCTCAGCAGAGGTAGCATTCTATCACAGACCTCTTCTCGAAGTCGATCGGCCATTATTCCTCGAGCTGCCCGCTCCTCCCCCGTATTCCAGAGAGCATTCACCACCTCGGCACAAAGGCGACACGGACATGTTGAACCTCCGAAGCCGGGCGAAGAGTATGTTCGCCGAGCTAAAACACCACACCGCCGAAACACTAACATTGCCTAGGCTCTGGGTTACCTTTATCGAGAAGGATGGCCAGGAACACAAGATTGCTGTCAGCGAGGGAGACAACCTTCTAGATATTGCTCAAGCAAATGACCTGGAGATGGAGGGCGCATGCGGAGGTTCCTGCGCCTGCTCCACCTGCCATGTTATCGTCCTCGAGGATGAATACTTCGACAAGATGCCCGAGCCAGAGGATGACGAGAACGACATGCTGGACCTTGCATTCGGCCTCACCGAGACGAGTCGCTTGGGCTGCCAAGTGCTTATGACCAAGGAGCTGGACGGCCTCCGGGTGAAGCTGCCCTCCATGACGAGGAACCTTCAGGCGAGCGATTTCCAATAAAAATTAAAAAGGACATGAAGAGCGGCGGACTTGTTTTGATATGAGGACTTGTATTTGTATCTATTACCCTGGGAAGAAAAGGACCGGCGATGGCGGGGATTCAGGTGCATTAGGGGTATCTTTGTTGCGACTTTCGTTGCGAGGGCCGGAAGAGGTCGGCCTGATGATTCTACTACTCCTCTTAAAGAAAAAAGAACACACATTAACCTCATGCCTCCTCGAGCGCACCCTTCTTCAGGCCACCGCCTCCCGAGGCGATGAGCTCCAAGAATCCCTTCTTGCTCATCTCGTTGACCTTTTCCTTTCGTTGCTCCATGCCGATAACACCCTCCTTTCTTGAGGTCTTCTCCGTCTCGAGAGCCTTGACCTGCGCGGCGCGGACGGCGTTGAACAGCTTGACCACACCGCGCTGCGCCACCTTTCGAAGCCTCCTCTCCGTCACTAGAATCTCCGACGTTGACGTCTCGAGCTCGCCTGTGGTGTCGTTGGCAGTTGCGATGAGCACGTCCTTTACTCTGCCCTTTTCCAACGCCAATCGCTTTTGGTCGCGGATCTGTTTTCTCGCCTTGGCTTCTAGGGCGCTGTCCACCGCCGCCTTTGAGGCTTCGTGAGCGGCGGCACTTCGAGAGAGCACGGGATCTGATCGCTTGGATGTTGACAGTTTGGTAGAGAGAATCTTGGAGAGCGATGTGGCGAAAGCATTGGGGTCGTTTCGCTTGGACTTTTTCCGCTTGCCGCCGGTTTCCTCATCGTCGTCATCATCGTCGGAACCTTCTTCATCCTCCTCTTCATCGTCGTCTGCCTCTGATTCGCTTTGGGGTTCTGCCTGCGCCTTTGCTTTTGTCTTCTTAAGTGGCTTCTTCAATGCGGGACCTTCCTCATCGGGACTGGTATCTTCATGATCGGAAGCGCCAACATCATCGACCTTGGCGTTGTGGATATCGTCGTCAGAATCGAGGAGGTTGACAGCATCAAAATCCTGCTGCGCGTTGTCGCTCTCAGAGTCGCTGTTGTATTCCTGCAGAGCTCTCCTCTTCTGCTTCTTTGAGGGCCGTTGTACACGACCATCATTCTGCCGCTTCTTCCTGTTTCCTGGGCCAGCCATTGCGAATGTTGGGTTGTTGCTGTGGCTGAAAAAAGGGTACAATTGTTGATGGGACGTCGTCGCGCTGATGCTGGGCTCGTCGTGGAAACTTTTTTGAGAATTTTGCCGGGGAAATTTTCTGGCAAGTGGAGGGGCGGGCCAGGGCGGTGAGCTAAGCTCGGAGGCTGAGTGTGGGGCAGATCGGGGATGGACAGACGGGTGCCGATCTGGCCGTTGGAATGATACGCGAGATGAACCAGATTATTACTTATTGGCATTGTTTAGCTGGACGACGACATAGAATATTTGTTCGTTTCAAGTCAATAAGCACAGCTGGACCTCAGCACTGGCCCAGAATACCGCTCTGGTTGTCAGTTGGTGGAAGAATCATTGCAATGAGTGCCTCCTCGCTGAAGTAAGGACAATGAATTTTTAATTAAGCACGAGATATTAGTTACTACAAAGCTATTCCAAAAACAACCCATAGGAAAAATCCTCATCCTCGCGATTCCAGAACCGCGACCCTACTTCTTTCTAGAAAAACTGGTGAAGCCGGTCCCAGATTGAGGGAGGGGACTTGAAGCCCTCAGGAGCCTCCGGTGCTTCGACCACTGTTGTCCATGTCTCCTTGCCGTCAATGTAGAGTGTGTAGTTGAGGCTGCTCCTCTCTCCCTGCTTCTCAATCGAAAAGGAACCAAACTTGGAGATGCCACCGGGGATGTAGCTATATCGCTGTTAGTGGCAGAAATAAACGGCAGTGAGGCAAACTTACTTCATCATCACGTCTTCATCGTCTGTCTGCCTATATGTCGGGAAAGGAGAAGCGAATTGGTTTAGAGGGCTGGTGGAAAACTCGTGAGCGGCAGCAGACTGAGGCCATCGCGAGCCAACAGGTGGAAGGAACCTGGTGGCAGCAAACTCGTGTCGATCGCCCGACAAGATCACAACGCCTTGGCCTCGTGCGCCGGAATCCCACATGGCCTCAAGGATCTGCTTTCGCTCCGTAAGGAAGCCACCCCAGGTATCCTTGACATTGACAGGCCAGTTCTTGGTGAAGGGAACGGACGAGGCAATGAACTTCCATCGAACGCCCTGGGGCTCAGGGCGGGCCAGCCAAGACAGGAGGTCAGCCAGCTGCTCCTTTCCAAGCATGGTCTTGTCGGTCGCATTGAATGGGAGGTTGTTGCTGGAGCGGTAGCTGCGCGTATCCATCATGAAGAAGCTGGCCGGGCCTTGGGTGAACTCGTACCAAGTAGCGTTACGTCTAGGGCCGCTCTGGCTGGCAGACTGAGCGACAGGTGGGTTGACGTTGGCCTGGTAAATGTGCCAGGGATCAACAGCGGCGCTGTAGATGCCAGTGGTGTTGGAAGACCAGTCGTTGGAGATTTCGTGGTCATCAAGAACGTGAATCCAGCTCAGGTTCTGGGCCACGGGAGCCCAGTCTGGTGAAGCGTAGACCTGGCGATATTGCATGCGGTACTCCTCAACTGACTTTCCAAATCGCTCAGGAACATCGACATAGATGAAGTCGCCTAGAAACAGCATGAACTGAGGGCTCAACGTGGGAAGCTTCTCTGCCAAGTTCCTCAAGCCAGGGATAGCCAGGGGGTGGTCCACTGGGTTGTAGGGGAATCGAGGCAAGATGCAAGAAGTAGAGAGGAAGGTGAACAATCCGTTCTCGGTCTCGGGCATCTGTCCGGGCTTAGGAGCAGATCGGAACTCGCCAGTGTGGTTGTTGGAGGTTCTCCACTCATACTTTCTCTGCTTTGAGTCGTCGAGGGGCACAGTAAGAGTTGTTGTGAAGTCGGTGCTGTTAGTAGTTGAGGTGACAAAGCCCGCGGTCAACCACAAGTTGGTCTCAGATGACAGTTGAGGATCTTGAATGTGGTACTCGAATGTGATGGGCAGCTTGGTCTGATCAGGCTCGCGGATAATGAAACGAGCTTCCGATGGAGAGATGTATCCGAGACGGACGAAGGAGAGGTCGTCGGCAGGGTAATACCATCTCGCACGGAACAGAGCGTCAGCTGTCAAGGCGATGAAGATGACGTTGATAAGAAAGGTCAGGAATGAGGCAATGGGGCGTCTAGCACTGGGAGCTCCCAGCAAGAGGATCTTGAAAGCACTGGGAATCTTTTCACCAACGACAATCTTCTCCTTGATGTCAACCACGTCGGTAACAACATCGGGCTCGGGAGCGACCGCAACTCCGTCTCTGGTCAGCAACGGTGTTGTGGATGTAATGGTGGACTCTTTTAATGTGACATCGACCTCATCTTTGAGAACCTCCACTTGGGGTTTGGAGAAGTAGGTCGCGATGTAAGAGGGGACATAGATGGCGAAGAGTACGAATGCAATTGAAGGGAAATGAGCCTGTCACGGAGGTTAGACTTGTCTCGGATCTTTTCTGATGCTGCCTGGCTTACAGGGAACTACATGTATTGTTAGTCAATTATGTCATTGAATTCATCGGAGAATACGAACAAGTCTGAAAAAGACGACGGCGCATATCCTCAGGGCGACTGAGGATACGTTTGCGACTGTCGTCTGGAGGGCCATTTTGAGGATGGCCGTTTAGGGGGAGAAAGCGCCGGCTGACGGTTGGCGATGGATGGCGCCTAGAGGGGCCAATTTAGGAGATATCGTCGATCAAAGAGAGTAGAGAAGAGAATGGGAGTAGGACGTCATGCCAATCTGTCAATGCGACATGAGGATCAGAGGTTGCGTTTAGGGGATTGTTCAAGAAGTCAGCCACGTAACGTACTCCTTGAAAGAGCTTGACAGGGGAGTGAGGTCATCATCCTTGATAACGAGTGATGGAACACGCCTAGACGCGTATTGGCAAATGAAGTGTGGCTGACACCCCTTGGCGCACCAACGAGGGGTGGCTTGAGGCTTCTAGACTGTGGCTAGTTCAGCTCAGGAGGGGCTCCAGCTGGCATTTTGGCATTCCAGGGGTTCAGCGCCCAGGGGCCCGGTGGGTGCAAAATTCCGCGCCGAAGCTCAATCGTGGCCCGTTCAGTTACATGTGCTCTAGTACCATCCACTTTGGCGACAGCTTGTCCTGAACCAGCCGTCCAGTCCAGCACGCGACAACATCTTCCACAACACCGCAACCATGAGACTGCCGACACTTCTCGCCGGGCTGTTCGCCTGCCTTATTACCGACGTCGCCGCTACTGCTCTGACTTATAAGCTCGGTGCCAACGAGAAAGCCTGTTTCTACACTGCGACGAAAAAGGAGGGCGAGAAGGTCGCATTCTACTTTGCCGTGAGCCTCACACGACGCCACCATACGCATCGGAACTCGAGCTGAATATAATACTACAGGTCCAATCTGGAGGTTCTTTCGATGTCGACTACATTGTTGAGGGTCCCAATGGCAAGATCATCATGGACGGCCAGAAGGAGAGGCAAGGCGACTTTGTCTTCTCTGCCAACGTGGTTGGTGACTATTCGTTCTGCTTCGACAACGAGATGAGCACCTTTGCCGAGAAGTATGTCGACTTTGAGATTGCCGTCGAGAACGAGGCCCGCGCCCAGCTGCCCTCGAAGCAGGGAACCACCCCGGAGCAGACCTCTGTCCTTGAGGAGGCCATCTTCAAGGTCTCTGGCCAGCTCTCCACCATCTCGCGCAACCAAAAGTACTTCCGAACCCGTGAAAACCGCAACTTTGCCACCGTAAACAGCACCGAGGGCCGAATCATCAACTTTAGCATGATCCAGATCGGCCTGATCATCTGTATGGGTGCCCTGCAGGTGTTTGTCGTTCGGTTCTTTTTCCAGGTATGTTTGACCAAGTATAATAGAATGACATGCGCTAACTCTCCAAAAGGGTGCGCGCAAGGGTTACGTATAAAGGATTCGATGTACCATATACCAAGCTGGATCTGGGTGTTACGAGGCGCGAGATCAAAAAGGAGGCGGATACTGGAAATGTTATGTATAATCAATGGAAACATAGCTCACGGTTTGGCTGGGGATTTTGCGTGGCGCCTGTTTTCGGCCCCGAGGCTGTGATGTTCCATGCTTGGACGAAGCCGATGAAAGTTGTCATGATGCGCTTGATTGGACTGCTAGAGACAGCGAGGGATGTTCTAATAATTGTCGATGCGATGGCATAAATATGACGTGAATATCTGAATTCCGAACTCTCCTTGATACTTGGATACGTGTACAATTAATTGCCCTTAAAACAAAATGTCAAAATGAATGATTCTGAGGTTCTGCTTTCAAGTGCTCGAGGTGTCATTAGGAAGCCTGTAGGTAACGCCCCAAGATCTTGGCGTGGTGCTGCAGCAGCCCGCGCTAAACCCATTTTGGCGCGTCGCCTCTTGAAATTCTGAACCTTGGAGCCTCCGCGATCTTCAAAGACATTCAAACACTTCATCCCCATCACCACAACAAAATGACGTCGATCGCCGGGTCGCTTCAGGCTGCGCTGCCCAAGCCCAAGTATACGGGCGAGGACGAGGAAGCTCCCGCGCGAGCGCAGCAGCGTGGCGTGAGGATTGTTGGCCCCGGACAGCTTGACGAGACGCAGCTCGTGCTCAAACGATCCGGCCCTCCAGCCTACGGACAGCGATCAGGATGGCGACCACGCACGCAGGAGGACTTTGGCGATGGAGGTGCTTTCCCCGAGATTCCCATTGCCCAGTACCCGCTCGACATGGGCAAGAAGGGCGCGACGACGAGCAACGCGCTGGCGATTCAGGTCGATTCCGAGGGCAAGGTCAAATACGACGCGATCGCGCGACAGGGTCACGGCGAAACCCGCATAGTTCACACATCGTTCAAGGAGCTGATTCCTCTTCGACAACGCGCCGACGCCGGCGAGATTGATCTTTCGCGACCGGACAAGGAGTCTGTCGAGGCAACAACGGAGAGGACCAAGAATGCCCTGGCCGCGTTGGTCAGTGGTGCGGTGGCTGCGCAGAAGCCGAAGAATGTGAATATTGGACAGCGAAAGGATGCCACTTTTGTGCGATACACACCGGCGAATCAGATGGGCGACAACTCGAAGAAGCAGGACCGTATTATGAAGATTGTCGAGAGGCAACGCGATCCTATGGAGCCACCTAAGTTCAAGCACAAGAAGATTCCTCGAGGACCACCATCGCCTCCTCCGCCAGTTATGCACTCGCCACCCAGAAAGCTCACAGCCGAAGACCAAGAGATGTGGAGGATTCCGCCTCCAGTCTCAAACTGGAAGAACCCCAAGGGTTTCACGGTACCGCTGGACAAGCGATTGGCGGCAGATGGAAGGGGACTGCAGGATCTGGCCATCAGCGACAAGCATGCTCAGTTTGCTGAGTCTATCAAGATGGCGGAACGTCACGCTCGTGACGAGGTTCAGCAGCGCGCCATGATGCAGCAGCGACTGGCAGAGAAGGAGAAGGCACAGAAGGAGGATAACCTACGGGAGCTGGCCCAGAAGGCCAGGGCAGAGCGTGCAGGCGCAGGCCGCAAACGCAGAGACTCTCGCGACTCCCGAGACTCGAGAGATTCAAGGTCACGATCGCGAAGTTACAGCTACTCCGAGTCTGATCGATCCGATAGCGAGGACGAAGAGGTCAGGGAGCGTATCAAGGCGCGGCAGGAGAAGCAGCGGGATGAGGAGCGAAAGTTACGGCAGAACCGCATGGGTGCCGAGCGCCGAGCCCAGGTTATGGCCCGCGAGCAAGGCAGAGATATCTCGGAGAAGATTGCTCTGGGCGTGGCCAAGCCGACGCAGTCCAAGGAGACCATGTACGACTCGCGATTATTCAACCAGTCGAGTGGATTCGACAGCGGCATCAACGAGGATAACCCTTACGACAAGCCACTCTTTGCAGCGCAGGACGCCATCAGCAGTATCTACCGACCTCGAGCCAACCTGGATGATGATGACGCCGAGGCAGGAGATGCGGAAATGGCCAAGATTCAAAAGGCAAGCCGATTTGGAGAGGCACTGGGTAAGGGAACGTTTAAGGGCGCCGCCGAGGTTGAGGTCAGTATTTCAATGTCTTTCACATCGTCGTATCGTATGCTAACACACACCCTCCAGGCGCGAGAGGGACCAGTACAGTTCGAGAAGGATGTCGGCGACCCTTTTAATGTGGACAAGTTTCTGTCTGAGGTGGATCAGGGCTCCTCGTCAAAGCGAGGTTACGGTCTGCAGGATGAAGACAGCAGGCAATCAAAGCGGCCACGAGTGGACGACGACGATGAAGATTAAGCAGCAGATTGTACGGTTATGTGTGTGGTGTATAAAGTTAGACCCAGGTCAGGCGTCAATGATTAATATGGATGGTGTGTTCCAACAGCTTTTGCTATGAGGAGCAGATATTTGACACCATCTCAACTTTCATGTGCAGATACCACTTAGACTGTCCTTGTAAATCATCATCAGCGTTCATTGTTTTACCACGTAATAGCAATCTCAGAGCAAGACGAGGCAGAGTAAAGTCTTGTCCTTGACCTTACGTACAAGTCAAATAGATGTGTCATGCCAAAGTCGGTGTGTCAAATTTCCGCTCCCTTCCGCTTTACAATTTCGACCAGCAACACAGGGATTCCTGGAGAACTTTACCCCGAAAAGCTATGACATGGTCATGCACGTTGAAGTCTTTTGGGTAGCTCCATCTCCAATACGTGGAATTGGACCTTTTGAATCTTGGGTCCCCCTCCCCCAGCCTCGGAATTATGGCCGCTTCGGGGCCTCGACTTGCGGGGGGTACTAGGGCCTCGGCGACGACCCGCGATTCCCTGGACTCGAAGAAGAATCATCATGCTATTCACCATGCCATTCCGCAACAGGGTCTTTGCCGGAGCTAAAAGGCCTTCTCCTGACAGCCGGGTTCCCCTCTCGCTAAGTCTTTCTCCCGAGCCCCGAATGCAAAGATGGGGAACCTCCCCCAACCGGTTGTCCCGTTAGCCTGAAAGGAGGCGATCGGCATCTCCCCATGGGGAAACAAGACCCTGCTCGGTGGAATTCGAGCTCACCTTGCCAGGTCCTGACTCGAAGCTTCATCCCCCAAATGACAATGGGGGTTGGGCTGGGCAGTGGGGGACCTGGAAAGCTTATAAAAGGGAGATGAAGCTTGTGAAGCTGTCGGTGAAGAGCTAGGGCTTCCAGCAAGACTCACATCTCCCACCGCCGCCATGAAGTTCCGCAGCGTCTCCCTCGCCGCCTTGTTGCTCCAGGCACCTCAATGGGTTGCCGCAGCTCTGAAGGCAACCGAATCCGACACTGAGCTGGTCATCTCCAACGACCGCCTCTATGCCGCCGTCCAGAAGCCTGGTGGCTCCATCGTGAAGCTCACCCTCGATGGAACGAACCTCCTGGGCACGAGATCAGGCTCTACCGGTCAGGGCCCGTACCTCGACTGCTACTGCACGCCCAAGGGATTCTGGACTCCCGGTACCATGACGCCCACGTACAAGCTCTTTAAGGGCAAGGATTCGAGCGGCAAGGACTACGGCGGCATCATGATGGCCGACACGTACACCGAGACAGGCCAGGTTCTGGAGCAGTATTGGTTCCTTCGGGATGGCGAGACGGGCCTGCACACTTTCAGCAGGGTGGCCTACCACAACGAGGAGCAGCCGTTCCTGCGCAACCTGCAGGAGCTGCGCACCATGTTCCGACCCAACAGCGAGATGTGGACGCACCTCTTGACCAACGAGAAGCAGTATGCGCCTCTCCCCGGCACCGAGGCCAAGGCGAAGCAGGTCATGGTGCAGGATGCCACGTGGTATATGGGCAACACGCCTGATGATGCCTATGTCTCCCAGGAGGCGGATTACTTTACAAAGTACACGTTCCAGGACAACTGGCGTGATATCGACGCCTATGGACTGTAAGTGTACACGAATGGCCTCTAGAATTGCTGACTGACGTGTAATAGGTTCGCCGATGGCTCCAAGACCGAGGATGGTGATGCTTACGGAGCTTGGCTGGTTATGAACACCAAGGACACTTATTTTGGAGGACCTCTACACTCAGATCTGACTGTGGATGGTATTCTCTACAACTACATCAGCTCCAACCACCACGGAGACCAGACTGTAAGTCGATTTTACACCGACCTTGCGATAGCTAGCTAAGAAGCAACAGCCCAACATCACCCACGGCTTTGACCGCACCTTCGGACCTGCAAGTACACCTCGAGTTGGGAGAGATGAACATGTCTAACCAGAGATAGCAATACTACCATTTCAACCGCTTCCCCGCCGACACGGATATCCTGACTGCTCAGGCCGATGCCGCTCAATATGCTGATCCTGAGTGGAACGCCGACTTTTACGACTCCATCGCCAAGCATGTTCCCAACTACGTCCCCTCCAAGAACCGCGGCACCTTTGAGGTTAGAGTCGATCTTCCCAAGGGAGCCAAGAACCCCATCGCCGTTCTTGCCCAGAGCGGTGTCGACTTCCAGGACAATGTTTTTGACGTCAACGCCTACCAGTACTGGGCAAATCTCGACGGCAATGGCAGAGCTACCATTCCTATGGTCAAGGCTGGCACTTACCGTCTGACCGTCTACGCTGATGGCATATTTGGACAGTTCACCAAGGATAAGATCAAGATCAAGGCTGGCAAGACTGAGAAGACCAAGGTCACCTGGAAGGAGGAGACTTCAGGCAAGGAGCTTTGGCGCATTGGAACCCCCGACAAGACCTCGGGCGAGTACCGCCACGGTTTCGAGCCAGACACGTCCAAGCCGCTGCAGCCGGAGCAATACCGCATCTACTGGGGACAATACGACTTCCCCAAGGACTTCCCCGATGGCGTTAACTTCAAGGTCGGTGAGAGCGATGTGGGCAAGGATCTCAACTACGTGCACTGGAGCGTGTTTGGTGGACGGGCCAACTACGTGCGCCCCGAGGCCTATGTCGGTAACGGCGATGTCAACAACTGGACCATCGCTTTTGATCTCAAGGAGGCTCAGCTCAAGCGTAAGAAGCAGGCGACCTTTACGGTTCAGCTCGCTGGAGCTAAGACTGCCGCCGGAAATACGGATGTGTACAACGCCTCAGAGCCTCACTCGAACCTCAAGTACACGGTCAACATCAACGGCAAGGATCTCGAGCCTTGGGTTATTCCGTAAGTGTGCTTTCGCCTGTGGAAGATATTGGTGCTAACTTGTTCAAGGTATCACCACAGCAGCTCATGCGCTGTGCGCTCTTCTGTGAGCTGCTACAACATTGCGCACAAGTTTGTCTTTGATGCTGGTCTCTTGAGCAAGGGCGAGAACGAGATTGTGCTGAGCCTGCCGTACAACGCTACTGACTATGAGTCTGCTGTGCTGCCCGCGTCTGTTTATGTACAGTACGATGCGTTGAGACTTGAGATTGACTAATGTGGTCAACGTGTTAATGAAAGAGTTCATGTCTGATAGTTGGGAATGGTTTCCGATCCCGGCACGCGAATAATTAAATGATGAAGAAAAAAACTCGGAATGAAACTTGAGATCATGCGATGGTCTGTAAAATAGTTGTATCGTCAATGGAGGGTTTGAACCAACATGGCTGTAACATCGGAGGCTTTGTGACGTCTAAACCTCCGTAGTGAGAGGGATCGTCCATGTGGAGCTGTTTAGTACCTATGAAGAGCGAAGAGCGAAGCAGTCGGAGGGTTTTCGCGTCGCGAGTAAAGTCAGATGATTTTGAAGGATCAATTGAGAATGAACTACCAACGGAATTAGCTTGAGTTCTTATAACAGTTAAAGACTAGAACTGCACAAGATAATTAACTGCATCGCATTCTGCATTCACTTCAATCTCACATCATCTCATCTCAACACCAAATCTCAATCCATCACCACATCTCGACTCCAACCAACAACAACCCACCATGGCCTCTGGCGCCTTCTTCAACCCCAGGACCCTCCTCCTGGTAACACCCCTCGTCTCATCAACCTGCTCCCTCTGGTTCGCCTGGGACCAAGACTTCTTCCTCAAAATCTTTACCCGCCCACCGGTAGAGCACAAACAAGCCAACGAAATCCTACCAACATACATCAAAGGCTTCTTCGGCTCCGGACCCTGGGCCGTAGTCTCCCTCATCGGCACCACCTTCTGGACATCTCTAGCCGCCGTGTGGCTGGAGCGACCTCTCCTGCGGAGCCGCGGGTCGACGGCTTTCTACGCGGGGACTGCTGCGCTCGCGCTGGGTCACCTCGTCTATGTGCCTGCTGTTGCTTGGAAGCTTAAGAATCTTATGGATGATTCGTGCGTTGAGGAGGGGACGGATAATGTGGGCATGTTGAGGAGGTGGCTGGGCGTTAATATGACGAGGATGCTGACGACGGATATTGGTGCTTGGCTTTGTGCTGTTGTTGCCATTTCGAGGACCCTGGCTGTTTAGAGTCGGAGTGTGAGGTTATCGCCATTCTGTACCATGGTCTGTATAATACCGGAATTGACTCTCTTGTTCTACCAAAATGCGAAGCATCTCTATACACAATGCACAATATTTCAACTGTTGACATTTCTTGCCTGATCAAGGGTCCTTGTCTAGGATTTTCGAAATGATGCCACACTTGGCCCGTGTTCTATTCATAGACGCTTAAATCCGTAACTTATCAATCATGCCAAGACACGTTTAAAAAGCAGACTCGCTTTAAAGAAGGTGCTTTAGCGATGATGCAGGTTACAGTTGGAGGACTGATGTGTCTCTGGTACGTGACTTAATTGATCGTAAGACAGAAATTTGACGGTGAAGAAATGGTGTCTAGTGATGAATAAAGTGTTCATGTCGGAACACACAGCAGCAAGTTGACTCGTATCAAAATGATATGGAATATATGATTTCTCTTATCGCGACTTTCAAATGATAGCACATCACAGGTGACGGCTCGGCCTCCTCTAAACGCTCGAGCAACACTTACGAACCCTCCAGCAACATAAGCAGTCATTGCTTTTTAAAGAATTCTGTCTTGACTCGCCTATCGAGACCATTGCTCGCTTACCAATAACACCGTCGGGGTTACCACATGGCCTCGTATATGTAAGTGTTCTAGCGTACGGTGGACCTCGTCCTGATCACCGACGGGATGAACATGATAAACCAGGGGAAAAACTTGAACTCTTCTTCTTTATCTCCGGATAGAAGATCAAAAAGAGTCTGGTCTCTGTGGAGACAGGAATGGGTGACGCTGTGTTTCTCGGGATCTGGGAGGATCGATCGATCGTTTCGTGGTCCAGATTACGCGTCTCCTTAACCCAAGCAGCCAGCCACACAACTCACAGACTTGCCTCCCTTGCAAGGAACATGCAGCAACTTATTTCTGGGGCTATTTTTCTTTTTAGCCTGATTCTATTCGACGGGAATAGCAAAATGTTCTGACTGATGCGATTCCTTTTTTGGCTATGGTTTCTTCGTGTTGACCTCGCAACACCCCTGATTCATGCAACATCATGGAATATCCTCACCGGAGCACAGCCATGATTTTTTTTACGGTGGACACTAGAAAAAGCGTGGGTGTGGATACGGGTATGTGGGGGTGGAAGAGAAACATCGATAGACTGAGTGTTGGCATTCCGGAGCCGGGAGTCTTGTGGTGGTGTTTATCATGGCTCCATACCCTTGGGCATTGCGTGTACCAAGTGAGGCGTAAGTGTTTCAGTAGTTTCTTTTAACCACTTTAATCTGTGATTTCTCCTTCAAAAAGTCTCGACTCTCTTTCTTCAACATCAATTCACATACCCGACTATATTTAACAGTTAACACAATGGCCCGACTTATACCTGAGGTTAAACCTGGAGAGATACCACCAGCATACGACGAGATCATGCTCTCTAGGCCCGGACAGGATGTTCGACGGGCTTCTCCAAGTATGCCCTGGTGGAACCCGCGATACTGGAGGAAGCGAGTATGGGCGGGAGTTGTGGTGGTTATCCTCATTCTCATCGCAATCATTATTGCAGTTGCAGTTACGCAGTCGAAGAATAATGCGTACCCAGACTATACAGCGCTTTCGTATAGCCTGAAAGATACAAGTTGGTTATTATTCTTTGCTTATCGGAACTTGTAGCTAACAATTTTCGCAGTTGAGGGAGAGTCTTTCTTTGACGAGTTCAACTACTTTACTGGATATGACCCAAGTAAGTGCAATTCTGACTCTTGATTTTACTCAACTAATATGATTCTAGCTGGTGGTTTCGTTCACTACGTTCCCAAAGAGCAGGCAGCGTCTCTTGTATGATTACTTCATAACTATCTTGACTGTCATGTACTAACTCCCACAGAACCTCACCTACGCCTCATCTAGCTCCGCCATCCTCCGAGTCGACACATCCGTCGGTCCCAACGACGAACCCAACGCCTCGACAGGTCGCTTCTCGGTGCGCGTCGAGTCCAAAAAGACGTACGACGATGGCCTCTTCATCTTTGACGTCAAGCACACTCCCTACGGCTGCGGCACTTGGCCCGCCCTCTGGCTTACCGACCACTCCAACTGGCCCGACAATGGCGAGATCGATGTTATGGAGGCTACAAATCAGGCAACCGATGGAAACCAGATGACGTTGCATACTACATCTGGATGCTCTATGGATGTACGACGAAAGGCTACTGGCAAAGCGTTGAAGAAGAACTGCGACCACAGCAAGAACGACAATGCGGGTTGTGGTGTTCAATCTGACGCTGATGGTTATGGGACAAGCTTCAACAGCAATGGAGGAGGAATCATGGCCATGGAGTGGCGAGATGAAGGTATTCGAATGTGGCAGTTTGCTAGAGACTCGATCCCCTCCGACATCACGAACAAGAAACCCAACCCGAGCACATGGGGAACAGCCCTCGCCGACTTTCCCAACACGGATTGCAACATTGGCTCTCACTTTAAGAATAACAGCATTGTTGCCAACATTGACTTGTGCGGCGAGTTGGTGTATGCCGTCTGGGACGAGTCAGGATGTAAGTGGATCTGGTTAACTGGAAGAGAATAAGTCTGACGATTATAGGTTCGAGCAACTGTACTGATCTTGTTGCTAATAACCCCGAGGCTTTCAAGAATGCTTATTGGGAGTTTGGATCTTTTGAGATTTATCAAACCTCTTGAGCTTGACTGTTGGATTGGTATTTCATGATTCGAAGCGTGGCGTTAAGGAAAAAGGGACCTGTGTTTGAATCCGAACCTGTTTGTAGATAGACATATTTTGAAGAATAGATAACCCGTAGACCATTTCTTTGCAAACCCGCTCCTCTATGAAGCGTTCCAGGTATTACACACCTCTGTTGATACACGTATAATCATCTATTCCGCCATCGGCACATCCGCCAGATCCAAAGAGGAGAGAGAAAGTCCGTCTCCCAACGCCATCCCTATGCTCTAATAAAGCAAACCCCAAACTCCCACAAGCAAACATAATATCTGTACAACACAATCCCACCAATTTTCGTTTCTTTTACTCGTCCTTGGCAGGCGACCTCATCCAAGCATCAATAGCAGCACTAAACGCCGCAAACGCCAAGCATCCACCAGCCGCAGCCTGAGGACCGGCATTCTTCGCTAGAACACCACCTGTCAGACATCCGGCGGCGACGCTGTTGGTGAGGTCGTTCTTTGCGCGGAGACCCTCGACGCCGCACTCGATGCCTGAGTATAGGGCTCCGACTTTGCCAAAGTTCTTGGCCATGGACCACGACCGAGTTCCCATATCTTTGAAGCCGATTCTGAGCTGCTCTTTGAGTGGGAGGGAGCTGATTGCGGTTTGTGGGGCGCCGGGGGCGGCTGTGTGGTAGGGTGTATCGTAGGACATCTAAGAAGAGAGCGAATTAGCTGGTGATTCTTTGAGGATAAAGGATTGAAGACGTACAGATGCCATAAACATTCCGAATACACCGCCCATGCCAAAGCCCATCACTCCGGACATGACAGACTTTCCATAACAAGATTCCATCGCAGCTTGAACCTATTCACAAGTTAGCCGACATGCGCCCCTCCCGAGCAAAAAAAAAAAAAAAAAAACGTACAGCTTTGACATTAGGATCTTGAGGTCCGCCAGGCGTGGGCATGGCGCCCGCAGCAGCGGCGGTAGCAGCAGTCGGAGGAGCGGTCCCAGGGAAGTTCATGGTGGGCTTGCGTTGGGATATCGAGTTTCGGATTTGGAGGTGGTTATCGCGGGTGCTAACGGGGGGAAATCTTTCGGAGGCAATATTTTTGCCAGTTGCCACCGCTTTCCGGGGGCGGGATGATATCGGCCCCACCCTTCCGGACCTTGGCGCGGGGCTTCTTTTACTTCAATCTTTAACTCCAAGATCTTCAAGATAACAACACCCACCTACCAATATCACAGGGGGCTCATAAAGTCGACCAAAACTACTTGAATGCTAACCTCAGAGTATCTGCGCGGATCAATTAAATCGTTACAAAACTGGAACCATGTGAACCTTGTAAACCCTTCCCTCCACCACCCCCCTTCACAATTCCCTGGTCAAGTCTCGTCCAGCAAGACCTCCCATACTTGTGAGTTACAACCATCACATATCTGTTCCCTGTAGTCCGCCGCAGTCTCTCTCGTTAGCAAATTTTTTATCCTCGTCATAATGTCATAAAGTCATCATTCCGATTATGTGCCACAAATCTCCTTGACTCAGGTGCTGAATCAGTTGCGCTCACTAGACGGCTGTTGCCCGTCTAGTTCTGGCGAGAAGTGGGGTGGTCGGGAAGAGGACGTCGCTTGGGAGCAGGCGACTGCTCATCCTCAGCAGAGGTGCTGCGCTTTCGGTTCTGCAGCATGGCATCAGCGTCGCGGCGAGCAAACGCCTCCTGCTCTGGTCCCACGAAGGTGAAGGGGAACATCTCGCGAATGGAGGGCAGTCGAATGGGCCCTTCTTCCTTGACAGCGGCGGCGATCTGGAAAGGAGACTGAGCAGGAGACTGGCGAGGAGCTTGGGTGGACGTCTGGTAAGAAGCTCGAGCAGGGGTCTGCTGAGAAGTCGCCGGGTAGCCCTGGTAGAACGGGGCGTACGAAGAAGAACCACGAGCTTGGTTGGCAGTGCCTGTACCGGTGAAACTCTGAGTGCGACGAACATCTTGCATGCCGTTTCCGAAAGACTGAGTCTGGCGGCCGAGAAGAGCGTTGGGCTCAGTAGAGGCCTGGGTGACGGGCGCCTGCGAAGTAGTTGGCTGTCTGACGGTCTGCGTAGGCTGAGTAGTCTTGAACTGGCGCTGGACCCCCTGTGGGAGCTGTCGCTGGCTAGGGAATGCGAGAGAGCCGGACCCAACACCCGGGTTGCTCGCAAGAGGGTTGGCAAGGGAGTTGGCAGCAGCAGCGGCGACAGCAAGTTTGGCCACATAGTGGATATCAGCGCTGGTAAAAGTGCAAGCAGCAGGGTTGGCAAAAGAGTTGGCAACAGTGTTGCGAGCAGGGGTTGTATCAGTGGTGACCTCGGGGAAGCAAAGACGCTGGTTGATAGGCGTGAACGACGAGGAGTTTGCACGAATCGTTGGCTTGATAGTAGGGTTGGCAAGACTCTTCTTGTACTTCTCAATCTCCTCGGAGGCGGGCAAAGCAATCTTGCGCCCACGCTTCGCCTTGGGCTGGGAGTTGTTGAGCTTGTTCAGAAGAGAGGCGAGGGCTTCATCCGAAGTGGGAGCCTGAGCGGGAGCGGGAGTAGGAGGGGGCGAAGTCTTGTTCTCCTTGAACCACTCTGTTTGTTTTGTCAGTTTCCAAATCGCAAACGGGGGGGTAAACGAAAAAAAAAACTTACCGATGTCTCGAAGGTGCTTCTCCAGGAAGGCGTTTGCCTTGGGAGACTTGGCGCCGGGCTTGAAGTTCTGATAATGATGCTCATCTGTTTGTTTGAACGTTAGCGCCTACAAACGAACTGCAGAATATTGCCACTTACAGAGCATGGTGTGAGTGTACTCGCGGCGGGCATTGGCTCCTATCTCCCGCTTCATGAGATCAACACATTCCACCCAGCTCAGAATCCGTTTGGCAGGGTTAGCAGCGTTTGGCGAGACAGGGACAACCACCTCCCAAAAAACCCGCTCCTCTTCAGTGGACCAAACCTTGCCGCCCATCTTGCAAAAAATCGCAGAAGAAAGGATAGCACAGGGTTTGTTGTGGTGGGTATCAGAGAGAGAGAGAGAGAGAGAGAGATGCGATCGATGACTGGTCAAGTAGTGCACGAGAGAGTCGGCGTTTGCAAACTTGTTTGGAAGAGGTTGAGTCTCGAGATAAAATTACAAACGGGGAGGATCAGAGGGAAGATTTTATATGTTTGGGGTGGTTGCTGCAAAATGTCCCAAGATGGGTGATTCAGTCCCAATTGTATTGTCGTGATCTTTTGGATCATTATTGTGCTGAGAATTCAGGCAGGGCTAGCGCTGAATAGCAGTCAATACAATAAAGTATCGTCGCTGATTCACCTATTTTGGACATGCAATCCGAAATAGGCTGCTCGATCGAGGCTGTTTTTTGGTGGCAGCTGATTGACGGTGATAATAGGAACAATATCAGACGACAGTTATTCTTCGAATATGCTGCGAGGCTCAGGCGCCTGAACCCCCCGGGAAAGGAGAAACGATGATAAGTGTCGCTCAGCCCTCGAAAACTGCATTTGGTAAGTTATTGTTTGCCATTTGAGGTTGTTCATATTCAACTCACAATGCTTTTCTTTTCCAAAGGGATCACCCCGTCTCTCACCCAGAACCCCCAACCCCCAGTCATATTTGCGAGCATCATATCCGTCGTTAGCCTGTCGCCGACGAATGCAATGTGCGCAGGGTCAGTGACGCCTGTTTCTGGATGCTTTTGGAAGTATTCCATGATCTCCTCCCCGCACCCTGGCTTCTTGACTGAGTGAGGAAGCACTGGAACGCCTGTGTTCTTTTCCACCTCGGAGGCCAGCTTCATATTCTTGTCCCATGAAGTTGCACCGGCGGTATTTGACACCACAAGCAGCTTCCGACCAGGGTATGCTTGCCTCAGTTTCTCAAAGTGAGTCTGTCGCAACCTTAGCAAATCACTCCATTTGTCTCTCAAGGTCATTGATAATTCACCCGATAGGGACCGTAGACTTCAATACTATCAGGGTAGGCAAAACAATCGTCTTTGTCAAGGACGACCGCCTTGATCTCTACCTTTCGGCCATCCTTCTGCAGTCCCTTCTCCAAAGGGATTGGCAGGTCATTGAAGGTGGATACGGTATGATGGGGCAGACAGAGACTCGGCTTGAAGAATAGCCTCGTAATGTTTAATGATGCCGAGAGATTCAAGTTCATCGTGATACAATTTCGAAAGTTGGTGACCGTGATGTTCTGAGTGAAGTGAATGGTCGTTGAGAGGAAGTTGGAAGCTCGCGCCACATACACTGCGCCACAGGGGCGCCACAGCCAATTTAGCAAGGAACGCGTTACTCAAACGCGACTGGTCATTGCATCTCCTTCGTCACCCCTGTTCACCTTTGAACAAGGCAAATAAATCAATCGCTGGAGAGATACGGGTTGATCTTGTTTCTACATAAATCTCCATCATGCCACGGAAGAAGGCTGTTCTTGAGCCAGGCCATCCCCCGGCAGAAGCACCACGATCTCTCCGAAAACGAAGCCACCAGGAACTCGATGCAATCCCAGAATCAGACCTCGAAACTACACCCTCGAAGCGCATAAGAAGCTCAGCTCGATACTCCCCAGTAGCCAGCGATTCTGACAGCCAAGCTGAAGTCTTTGCTACAAATGGCACCGAAAGCCCTGCAATTACCAGCACTGAATCATTAAAGACCGACGATGACGAGACCCCTAAACCTACTCCTCGACGTCGAGGTCGACCCCCGAAGAAGGCCGTGAATGGAGAAACACCTACACCGAAAGCGAGTCGCACTGCTCTCTTCCAAACCCCGACAAAAGCTGCGGCTTTTTCTCTCAGTGCTGCCACCCCTCGGGCAGCAGATCGATCCGCAAGGAAGAAGAGCGCAAGGGCCTTTATAGAACATGTGGTGGGCGATAACCTTACGGATGAGGAAGACGAAGGACTCGCAAGGCATATTTACGATTCGAGCGAAGATGAGGAAGAGGGCGAGGATGGCATTTCGATGTCTGCAGACGCCTCAGTCATTGACGAAGCTGCTACACCGTCAAAGAAGACCCCAAAGCCAAGGGGGCGACCCAAGAAGACCAGATCTCCAAGCCCACCTCGCGACTTGCCTCCCCACGAACTATACTTTGCCCACAACAAACCCGGAAGGCCAAAGACGTCGAATAATACACTCGGGTCACTCTCTTTGCTCACCCACGACGAATACTTTACAATAATTAGGGAGAACAAAGACCATCATGAAGCCGATATCGAGTACTTGGAGAGTCTACACGCGGAGTCCTTCCCACAATGGTCGTTTGAACTATCACAGGGCTTCAATTTGTGTCTCTATGGGTATGGCTCGAAGCGGCGGTTATTACAAAAGCTTGCAGGGCACCTCCACGCTCGAAGCAGGCGGGACAAGGGAGACAAGATTGTCATCATCAACGGTTACGCTCCAACAACGACAATGCGTGAGATTCTCAGCACTGTCGGCAATGCTATCGACCCTTCTCAGCGCATCCCTCTTGCTCAGCCCTCCATCATGGTTCAGGCGGTTCTTGCTCACCTCGCCAACTCATCCATGACACTCACACTCATCGTCAACTCGATAGACGCAGCACCACTCCGCAAGCCTGCTTCTCAAGCTGCTCTTGCGCAGCTCGCCGCGCATCACCGTATACGTTTGATCTGTTCTGCTGACACGCCCGACTTTGCATTGCTCTGGGATATCGGCGTACGTTCTGCCCTGAATCTGGTGTTTCACGACTGCACGACATTTGCGGCGTACACTGCCGAGCTCGACGTTGTGGATGAGGTTCATGAGCTGCTCGGTCGCAATGCCCACCGTGTTAATGGCCGTGAGGGTGTTGCCTTTGTCTTGCGCAGTTTGCCCGAGAACGCAAAGAACCTATTCCGCTTGCTGGTTGGCGAGGTTCTCATCGCCATGGAAGAAGAGGGCGAGGGCGGCGACGAGCCCACGGGCGTGGAATACCGGATGGTATACAACAAGGCGGTGGAGGAGTTTATCTGCAGTTCCGAGATGGCTTTCCGGACTCTGCTGAAGGAGTAAGTACCCCCTTACCCGGTTTATATTGACCTATTACTAACGAAGAGTAGATTCCACGACCACCAGATCATCAAGAGTATCACAGACGCCCTTGGAACAGAGTTGCTGAGTCTTCCCTTCCGGAAGGATGAGTTGGAAGCAATCTTGGAGGATCTCATGTCATAATTTAGATAATCACTCTCGTACACGTAAAAGCACAACACATCATGTTTGGCGCAGGAGTTGGCTGTGGGACCAGAAGGATGATTGCTATATTATCTTGGGGGTATAGAAAGTACATCTCGGGGATAACACTTCCCACAAGAATTGAAGAGAAGCCCCCTTTTAAAGTCTCATAAAACGTTCATTCATCTCTATCCAGCCGCCTGCCGTCCCTCTCATCTATTTTCTCCATCCGACCAAAGTACCCTCGCCAAACGCCGTCACCACTGTATCAAATGCCGAGGCTTTTTACGCATGTCCAAAGGACCACTGGTACGATGACGTTGTCGTTACCGCCTGTCAGCACGGCCTCCGTAAGGCTCGCCATCGAGGCACACATTGCTGAATTCCGTGTGCTGGCGAAAACACCAGCTTGCTCACTTGTAGCGGGCCAGCCGCCAACCTTTAACCAGATGCTGGCAGCAGCCAAGCCAGCAAACACAGCGATAGCAAATGCAACGCTACCCTCCAAGCTCTTTCCACCGCCCCAGAGCCACTTACGATGACCGTAGCGGCGGCCGATAAGGGAGGCTGCCGCGTCTCCGAGGCCCACGCAAATGACGCCAGACACCATGCTGACTTCGCGAGTTGGCACCTCCCAACCTGCAAGATAGCCAGATCCAGTCCTCGGGATCGAGGCGAGGGCAAGCCAGAGAGGAATAGCACATCCAATGAGGAGGAAGATGTGCGAAATGACAACAGGGCCGCGGAAATCTCTTCCGTCCACATACGGAGCAAGGAAGGACGCTATCGGTTTCGAAAGCGGAGGAAGTTGGCTCGCTCTTAGAAGATCCAGTATCAAAAAGACAGCCAGGATCAAGGAGAGAGCCAGGGCCGCATAGGTAGGGTCGACGTAAGTGGCAGGGAGAAACATGCCGACCATCATGAAGTGAAATACCTTCCGCCGTGTATCAACCTCGTAGATATCCTTCAGACGGAAGACAATGATGAGGCCGACAATCAAGATGCCCAACCAGTAAACGCTCAGCAAGAGCCGAGTGTTTGCTTCGCCAAAGTCGTCATGGCGAATATGCTGCACCCAGCCAAAGTGGCATTGCTTTCCTGGCTCTGATCCTGATCGTGACGGTAGACAGATCCACCGTTCAAGATTGGCCATAACCACTTGGTACCTGAACCAAGGTAGATCTCCGAAGAGGTATCCCAGAGCCCAGCCGATGGGTTCGTTGCCGTCCAGGGCAAATTTCTGGATATATGTGCGGATACCAATCAGGATGATTGTGAGGATACAGGCGTAGACATATCCAGCATACAACCACTTCCTCAATGTGGCCTGCTCTTGGGTGAGCTTGAAAAATGGTCTGACGGACATTGAGGTCGCTCGTTTCTTGCGCCCTGAAGGAGTATGAGTGGCGTTACGTCGAACGATATGGTCCATGTGTGACAGAGTATGTCTTCGAACAAAGGAATTGCCATTAGCAAAGGCGTCGTCGCCAAACGTGGGAGACGACGGAACGCTGTCGATGTCTGCTGTCATAGGATGACTCGGCCCAAAAGTCTTAACTCGGGTTGGCTTCCTGAACAGGGGCCCA
Source organism: Fusarium duplospermum (assembly GCA_003946985.1). Lineage (NCBI taxonomy): Eukaryota > Fungi > Ascomycota > Sordariomycetes > Hypocreales > Nectriaceae > Fusarium > Fusarium duplospermum. The sequence goes on along the minus strand of NKCI01000013.1, from coordinate 95,861 downwards.
GTCTCATCATCGGATGAGCCGACTGTGTCGTACACCGTCTCCTCAAAGTTCGTCCTCAGTAGCTCATTCTTCATCCGACGTAATGAGAATGCATGGGCTAGTGACTTCCATAAAGGGGGGCTTTGAGAGACTGATGCCCTTCGAAATCGCCATTTCGGGACTCTGGCCAGAGCAATCCCCCATCTTATGACAGGACCGCAGAAGACAAGCAAGCTGAGGCCACCTCCCCATAGAAGGGCTTTGAGGATCTGAATCTGTGGTGATGAAGCCAGAAGTAACACATTAATGAGTGCAATTGACAGCAGCTGGAGCTCAGCCGTCAAGAGACTCGTGGTAGTAAGGTGATGCAGCACCACACATAATGATTGATGCAGGGGATACAGCAAGACGGCCGTTTCCTCAGATATAAAACTGTCTGGATTCTCGACTTCGAACATCTCGCGCTGTCGTGGGCTCCAGATCAACGGAAGACAAGAAACCCCCCATGCTATCACATCGTAGGTGGCATAAGGGTTGACCTTTGGAATGACGCTCTGAGGAATGGAGCAGAGACTGAGTACAAGGTTCGGAAGAACTCCAGCTGGATTATTTGAGGAAACAAGTAGAGATACGAAAATGGTGATTGCTGGAGGATATAGTAGTGGCGCGGGGTCGAAATGCGCGGGAAGCTCGAGAGGAATTGGATGAGTGGGAGAGTGTTTACGGTAACCCCATGCCACAACTCGGAGAGGGTAGAGGATAAGTAGTCCAGTGTAGGAAATGGCAAGAAAGAGAATGTCTACATAGGTCAGTTGATGCGATTCGCACAAAACATGGTGCACATACCTTTTCCCCAGATCTTAATGAGCCCCGATACTTGAGGGTTCGAAGCTACCATGAGACCCAATGCCAGGACAATGCCTGCTTCAGTTATTCGTCGCGCAATGACTCGTCTTCGTCGTCGAAGAGCTTCAAGCAAACGCCGTGACTCTGGTGTATCGACAGGGGTGAGCGCCTTTTCCACCGCGCGAACAGCATGGCCGTCCAGCGCTGCTGGTGAGGGCAAAGGCGTTGAGGATCCAGAAAGCGGCTCATTGAGACCCCTCAATCCTTTGTGTAGATTCGTCTTGGGCGCTGGTAGCCCTTTCCAGAAGTGTTCATCATCAGCTTCGGAGCCACTGTCGCTCGTTTGAGGTGAATCCCTAGGGAGAGGTGGCCATGCTGTGCTGGACGGCTCAAGCTGGGCGTCGTCACCACTCCCAGTCGATTGCGCTTGGCGGTTACGTAGCGAGAAGCGATCTGACAAGTGCGGGAGGTCGGTATTCTGGTGATGGTATGGATGAGGAGATCGCGAGCGCACTCTCAAGCTAGATTGCTCATCGGGGTCGAGGGTATTCAGCGACTCGGGGCTAAGATGCTCTGTCATGACGAGGCTGTCGAGGACGCAGCGGTATCATTGAAGATGGTAGGGGTGCGCAGGCGCATCAAATAAGGACGTCGAGGGCTCGTCGCAAGGAGAGTAACTAAGGTTGGTTGGAACGAAAATGAATTGAATTGGAGATTATCCGAGTCAGCGGCTTGACAATCGGAGCAGGTTCCCACACCGACGGTTTTAGTTGACATGGAAGAGAAGCTTGAACAGCCGTCATCATGTGAAAGTGGCCTTCTCCGTCGGGCGACCATATGTTTCGTCAGCCTTTGCCATCAGTCAGCCGCAGCCAGGGGCACAAGCCACGAACGTGCGATAGTGGCTGAGGATCGACAGCCTCATGAACTCTGAGTATCATGACACGCAAAAGACGCTCAATTTGGTAATCTAGTTTATTTACAAGCACATGGCTTTTTTCCGACTCTCGTGGTATTGTTTCTTGTTTTTTTTTCCTTCGCTTCCTCGGTAAGAGGAGCTTCATAGCTTCGATCAAGAGCCAAGACTCAACACATTGCTTCATCCGTTGAGCTGGCACAGAGAAAAGCCACACGAGACGTCACGTGAATCAAGCTCAGCTTTTAATAGCACGCAAATCGAGGAAACAACGAGACACCAATGGCTTGTCCTATCCCCAAGGAAAGAAATAATAAGTACCTAGGTAGGATATCTCTTGGTACTAGACCTATATTGTTCATACTATTAAAGAGGGGTTAGATCTTCTTTGCTCTTTGGTGTCTCACTTGCATATTTCTTCCCCGCCTGAACAGTTTCGTCGTGGAAGAAGGTGCCATCCAAATAGATGCGACAGTAACACCGAGCATCTCCCATCTTTTTCTTTATCCTGGGATGCACCAGTTCTTCTCTCAAGCATGGTTGGGACGAATCCCCTCAAAGGTGCAGCAAGGTCACATTTCTAGGCTGAGATGGAACCACTGAGGGCTAGACCTCGAATGTCGTCCCCGCCGGGATAAATATAGACGACGATCGACCAGTGGATGCACACGCCAGAGTCACTCCCCGCGCCCATCCCAGATCAGCACCAACGAAGAGAATCCTTCCCGAGCGACTTGACGCCGAGCGGCAGGCTCTCGCGATACCGCCTCCCCGGGTTGGTAACACTTGTGATGGCTGCATCTCGGATTGATGCAGCTGCAGCACGAGGCCGCATCTATCAACAACCGTGACACGTCAGACACGTCAGCCCCAGCCCGAGACCACCCTGCCGTCCAGTGATGCTGGCCCACCCCATGGTCTGGCCAGAGCTGCCACAGAGCTCAATGTGGCATCAGGTGAGGAAGACGGCGTTCTCACCAAGTCAACAAAGAAAGGTCAGGCAGGGCATTGGAGACACACGCGCCGGTCGAGGGGCAACATTCTCGACACCACCTTCGACACGTTTCTGAGACTGCAAGATGGAGTACGGCGACAATTGAGTTGCGGGACTAGTTGCAGTTTTTCAGCAGAGGCGACCATGTCTCTCTTTTGGCCACCATTCGCATCCTACAGACCAATGATTGCGCCTCGGCTCGTACAACTGCATTGGCGTGTTTGACGATTGAGAAAGTGTGTTTGGTGGCGGGCGATAGCTTATGTATTGTAGGCACAAGTTGCTCACAGCCCACGAAACGGACAAAGACTTCGGGTCTATTCAGTCAGAGAGGGGTTGGGGTTTCAGGCTCAGCCTGGGGTTGACCAAGATGACGACCTGCGTCAACTGCAACAGCAATGGTCACAGCAGCATCGAATTGGCTGCAATTGTACTGTAGCACCCCGAGCTACAACCATCCTTTTTATGTTCTCCCCAGAGCTATCCGCATTGGGTGGCAGGAAGGACAAGGAGGGCAAACCAACCTCACACGCTCGGGACAAGAAGAAAGGCGACAAAGACCGCGCGGAGCTTATTCACGATACGACCCTAGCATCGACCGAGCCTCAACACGCCGGACCAGCTTTTTCCTGGACGTGCTACGCGGCCAGTGTCATTGTTCGCTAAATCGCTCTTGTCGATGAGCCGCCAGATCCGGCGGCCGCATCATGTCTCCTTGGCAGACTGAATCTACTTCCGCTTGCACGGACACGCCGGGCGGAGCCAGTGCTCCACGGGACTCAACAGGCGGATGAACTGATGTGCAGTTGTAGCAGCAACGTGCGTGTCTACACGAGCAAGAAGCACCAAATTGAGATCAACGTGAGCGGTTCTCATGGTGTTGCAAGGATTCACAGGTTTTTACCTCGGATTTTGACGGCTGGGAGGAGTTTAGGAAATGATCGCAGCCGTCGGACTGTCAGAGATCCAGACATTCGGACGCAATTGTCGAGCTCGACGTTGACAAAAACGTTACACCTCGTCACCTATCATGTCATCACGCACATCTCCGCGTATCAGATAAGGCCAAGAATCACCGTTCATCCTAGTTAGGGTCGGGATTAATGTTCGAGTGGGCAAAGCCAACAGTCTATATGGACATCATGACGAGTGATGGCCAGGCCGAGCCAAATATTATGATCCAAAAGCGCTTTCTGTTGACAGTAACCAACACATTCGTGCCGCTCCGCGAGACAAGATCAACAAATCGAAGGGGGTTGGACAACGAAAGCTGCAAAGACGACAGGTAAGACAGGGGGTAGGGAACAAGGGGCTAACAACGTGGGTCAGACAGGGGCCGGGGAACGGGGCGACGGAGACCAAAGAAGGACGCTCTGGCTGGTGGGAACCAATGACTTGGGCCCGATCGCTTACTCGCTTACGCCTCCAATGCCCGACTTTTTCTGCCGATTTTCTCGTATTTCTTGCCTGGCATGAGGTGCTTGAACCTGTCGGCGACTTCGTGTGCCTCTGGCACGGGGGCTGCAACGTTGAGGGGGCTCTGTCGGCCCAGAGGAATGCAGGCCGTCAGTGTCAGTCATGGGGACGATTGCTCCGTCTCGTGTCAACTGGATCGTGTGGGCTCGCTCGGTCAACGTTTTCTTTTCTGGGAATACGAAGCCAAGCATCACGGCCTCGTGCCTGCGCCCATGTCCGTCCGTTTGTCGTCGCACCCGCAGTGACATCACAAAGCTCCAGAATGCCGGCGCCTGGCGTCACTATGGGGGCGTCCGATTCAGAAGCGCCTGCTGGGCAGCTGGGCAACGAGGAGAGCCAAGGGGTGGAAGACCCGATAGCGGTGGGAGCGTAGCGGTGCTCCCGACAAAAATAACCCTGCAACCGATTGCAGAGGCAGCAACTGAAGCAGCGGAGCAACGCGTAAGAAACGGTACGTACGCAGCGAAGATCATGTTACTGGTCCGTCCGCCAAGACGAATTCCAAGATGCTCGATCTTCGCGTGGGGATAATTGTGGTGAACAGCAGTGGGCGACGCCGTTGCGAGCCAGCGGTTATTGACGCTAGACAGAGGCTGAAACTTATCCCGAGTTTCCACGGGGAGCTGAGGAACAAGTCTCAGGAACTTGAATTCTCAACCATTGCTTTTAAACAGCCGGCGCGTCAGGAACGCCAGTTATCGACGCCTTACATCGGATCAGCCAGCCAGACGGCGCCATCGAGTGCCAGCCAACGCCTCCTTGCTGACACCGGTTGACGCTCAAGGCGGGCTCGGGGGCTAGACTGGCCTGGTCGAGCCGCCTCTCAGCGCCTAAACCCCACTGTCACCCATCCTCCCTTCCAGTCAGGGCCAGGGTTTGCCAGGCTCCCCGGGCACGTCGTCGAAGCTGTGCCGGACGGTCTTCCAGTGGACGGAGGACGAAGCCGGTGGGACCTGGCAGGCCGACAAGGGCGCTAGGTGTCTCTAGAGCCGGGGTGGCTGTTGTTAAAAACTGCATGCGGTTCCCTCCATCCCGAAAAAAGAAACATGGGATTTGTATCTCCAACAACCATCAACCGGCTTCCCGTGTGTGCCCTGCCTGCCTGCCCTGCCCTTTGCTCTGCTTTGCCACCACTCAGCAAACAGTCAGAAAGGTCGTCGTCTGCAGCTCAGCCTCCTTTGTCCAGCCATAGTTTAGCTCTCGGGATTTTAGTGGACGGATCTCCACCATCCATCAGCGATCCAGCATCACGGGCTTGCATTTAACACCAAACTCTGTCCTGGGCTGTCCTGTCTTGTCTCTCTTCCGAGCCTCCCACTTGTCCACAGCTTCCAGCTCGACTCAGCTCCTCGTGTTACACCGTCACGGACTCTCTCCACCTCGTCCTCCACCTCGTTCTCGGGCCTCCACCTCCACCCGCACTCACTCACTCACTCACCTCACCCCTTTGGTCTCTTTGGTGCACATTTGCCAGCAGCGCCTCCATCGACTGTCGACTGTTTACCGGCTGGCGGCACGCTATTCGCTTTCCGTCGTTTTACTTCCCTCACACTCGCATCACCAGCTTCTGCCCTGTGTCCTGTCTGTCTACCGCTGCTCCGTGCTTCTCCCTTGAGCACCCGCACAAGACACTAGAGCCACCTCCCATTTGCTTGGCCCACGACTCTTTCATCATCGATAAAGGGAATCAGCCCCCTCTCGCCAGCTGTCGCCTGCAGATTCTTGGGTCCCTTATTTAGCTTGCCGTCTCCAGTCACCACTCACGGCCTGGTATTCGCCTCCTCAACCTCTCACCACCTGCTTCCAGCCAGTCGTTTCTCGTTCCGGCCCACGACACAAACCCAAAACCTGTCCACCCATCTTGGTCACTGCATCTTCCTGGATACCATCCCGTACCTAGGTCTATCCTTGGCCACTAGACGTGCTTTGCATATCTGCCAAGCTTGATCTCAGCCTCCTCTCTTCCTCCTTGTATCAACTTACAAAAGTCAACCACCACCCTCACCTCAAGCCTCCTCAACACTCATCATCATCATGGCATCGCACAAGAACGACTACAACATGGAGGCCGGACTGTTGAGCACTGACAGAGAAGAGAGGATCATGTCTGACAAGGAAGCCCTACTCCAGGACTCGGAGCCTGCCCTACCCCAACGACGAAGGATCTCCCCAGCCCGCAAGGTTTTGGTCGGTTTTGCCGTCTGCTGTCTGCTTGGTGTTGGACTTGGTGTTGTTGGACATGCTACCAACATGCGCATGTGCCCTGGCCATCTCCGTCATGGTCAAGGTGATGCCATGGACAAGCACGGCATGAGCTCTCACAGGCCAAACCTGTCCGAGTCCATTGCCTTGATGGTCAAGCGTCAGAACACTCCTGCACCAAGCGACACAAACCAGGCCACTGAGCCTACCCAGGAACCTACTCAGGAGCCTACTCAGGAGCCTACCCAAGAACCTACCCAAGAGCCCACTCAGGAACCTACGCAGGAGCCTACTCAGGAGCCTACGCAGGAACCTACCCAAGAGCCAACCAAGGAGCCTACCCAGGAGCCTACTCAAGAACCTACTGAGGAGCCTACCCAAGAGCCTACCTCGCAGCCCTCAGCCACCAAGGAACCAACTTCAGCCCCCTCCGACACCAAGACGAGTGAGCCCTCCTCAGCCTCGCCCGCGAGCTCAGAACCTAGTGAACCTGCCCCTGACACATCAACAGACAAGCCCTCCTCTGCCCAGGACACCGCTACCGAGGAACCCTCCCCCTCGGAGACCCAGGAACCCACCGAGTCCGAAGCCGAGACGACTGCGGCTCCCACGCGAAAGTCGACAACTCAGGAACCCAAGTCGACCGAGGAACCCGAGTCGACTGAGGATTCCGAGCCCACTGCTACCGGTACGTCTGATTCGGAAGAGGAGACTTCCAAGACTTCTCCCTCTTCTCCAAGTGCTCCAACGTCCGAGTCCTCTGCTCCTAGTGCTGCAACTGCAACCTCCACTGCTGCCAGTACGTCTGAACCGCAAACTACTCTGCCTGATGATTCTTCTTTTACTTCCTTGCCGTCTGAGACGGTTTCTTCGGGTGAGACTGCTCGTTCTACCGCCGCCCCTGACACCACCACTGTTGTTGAAACTACTGCTGTTGATGCCACAACTGCTTCCTCTGAGTCCGCCGATGAATCAACGTCTGAGTCCGCCACTGGGTCAGCGTCTGAGTCCACCGAAGAGGCAGAGACAACATCCTCCGAGCCTCCAGAGGAAACAGAGACATCGACAACCACCGGTATGTGGGACGGACTGCCAGTATCGGGTCTCTTTGCGGAGATTCCGATACGGATCCAAATCCCAAAACCTGCTGCGTTATTGTGTTTCGTGCCATCCTTCGACACCCTGACCACCCGAATCCATAGCCTTCGCAAGTGCGCCAGATACCCGATCATCGCTATACTGAGTTTGATGAACCACGTGCATGTTGACTCGAGACCGCGCTGAACACTAGTACATCTGTATCATACAAGCATGCTAACATGAGTGCAGACGACGACCAGGAGACTTCAGCCACTGAGGAGCCCACGACCACCCGAAGCACCATCACCGGAACCGGCACCAGACGAACCTCGAGCGCTGTGCCCCAGACCTTCACCTCTACTCTTGAGGATGGCGGTGTCACCACCATGACTTCCACCTCTTGGGTGGAGGTTGTCCCCTCGGCCGAAGCCACCGCCAGCGGAAGCCCCGACCTCCAGAACGCCGCTCCCCGATCCTCGGCCTCTATCGGCGGTGTCATCTCGGCGGTTGTTGGCATGCTGTTTGGCGGTCTGATGCTTCTGTAAGCCAAGCCAAACCCAGCCGAATACGGCCCCGGACCACGCAAGCGGCGGACGAAAACAAGAGGACCCCGGTGTTACGAGTTACTTGACCAGTCACCCCAACCGATTTGCCAAGTCGTCTGAACACGGCGGGGTCCACCTTATGAATTTCACGGTCTTTTTTTCTACATATGGGAACAAAATGATGGTAATAGACTGGGAGCGGAATCAGACGCTCAGTGCAGATTGGACAAGGGGACTTTTTGATTAGACAAGAGCATCCACGTACGGTTGTATCTTGGAGGACTGGGATCATTAATGGCGCCTAGCATATTTGTCGACATGGGAATCGCATGTAGTAGAGTGAGTGCATAGTACATTAAGCGGGTACAAAGAGATTGGCGTTTTGTCACGCACCACATGGATTGAGTCTGGTTAATTATTTGTTTAAGTGAAACTGATATTTAGGCTTGGCCGCACTTTAAAAATTTTTACAAGGTGGAGTTGGGGGTCGTGTCAAGGGCAGGGGGTTTAGAAATAACCTTTGGGCATGGGCATCGGCTCATGATGAAGGGTGACGGTCATTCCGGGCCAACGCACAGCCCAGACGGAGGCGTGCAGCATCAGGGACGTCACTAGTTTTCATCCGTTGTTTGTGAAAGGTGAACAACACAAGGACATGTGTATCAAAAGTTGATTGTATAAAATGAGGGTATACCCAGAAACGCCTACTCCATGATGATGATGTTTGTATGTATGATGTTGTCCTCCAATGCAGCAACCTGAGATCTTTTCAACCTGGGCCGATTCTCGGCATGTCGTGATGCTCGCTTAGTCTGGAAAGATAGGTGTTCAGCTCTTCGACTCGTTCCTTGTGTGTCTTGAGAAGTTCGGGTCTAGAGCCTGAAGACTCGGCGAGCTTGAGGAGCTGCGAATTGACCATATTAGCAAAAGTTTGAGTGCAGATCGTGGGAGAAAGAACTTACCCTCTTCTTCTTTATTTCGTCGTGGCGCTTCTCAGCCTCGGTCTTTTGCGCCGCAGACCTATCATCCTCTTCTTCCTCACGAGGCTGATCCTCATCATCTACCTCCTTATTCTTCTTCCTATCTGGATCCGGACCTTCCCTCTTTCCGGTGTCGAGGTTCTTCTCCAGATCCGTCTTCTTATCTCGCTTCTTTTTCTTCTTGTGCACCTTGGACCCCTTGAGCTTCAAGGCGCCGCCGCCACTGACGGCGGTATAATCGTCCGAAGCCATAGCGCTGATGGTTTAGGACGTTGCAGGATGCATGATCGGGGCATCTGTGAGGTTGGGAGGGAGCCACCTTGGTTATGTAATATGTGTGGCGGTGCAAGCCAGTGGTGGATACGAGCGGGAACGAGTAAGAGCGAGAGTTCAATACGCGGATTTGCAGTTGCCCAGTTTTAGGGGACCCAGAGCCTAAGCCAGAGCTAAGTGAGATCCTAACTAAGACCTTTTGAAGCCTCTCCTATTTTGATTGTTCTTTGTCTTGTTCATGCAACACGCGCGATGCCCCCTTTTGGTACTGAATTAAATCTGACGAACAATCCTTTGATGACACGACATATTATATTCTACTGATTTTTTAATCTTCACGATCAATTCACGACTCTACACGCTTTCAAATACACCGCTACAGAAACGAAAGTTCCTGACGCCATTAAATCCATTCCGGACAATCTACGTCACCTGGCAGTCCCAAAGTCTGTTTTCGTTTCACGAATCCCCTCCTCGAAGACGTTCTTGCGCGATACCGCTATGTTTTATCGCTGCTAGCGACTTATTACCGTCTAATTGGGAATAATAACTCTTGGACGGGTTGATTGAGGACGAGAGAGGCCGCCGAGAAAAAACGAAGCGAAAGCGAAGCGAAAGGACGAGAGACAGAGCAGGATTCAGCAAATTTCCACAATGCCCCCGATGTACGGGCTCCCGTCGCATACACGAGACTCGCTCGAACTCGCGTCGCTCGCCAGCTCGAGCCAGGGAAACGAAGATGATGGCGTCTCGGAGATGTCGTCGCGACCCAGCATATCGTCGTCGCGGAGGTTGTCGCTCGATCTAGATGATCCCCTCAACAGCGCCAACCCGGCAGGCGCGGGGAGGATGCACCGGTCATACTCGGTATCGTCGGCCTTTGACTTTGCCGCCAACATGTTCCCGCTGAGCTCAACAGCCGGCGCCGGAGGGTACGCGCCCATTGGAGCTCCGACGTCTACGGCGCGGCCGAATGGTGGGTTGGGTGGAGGCTCGTTGGAGAAGCACAAGACCTTGACTTACCTCAACGGGTTGTCGCTGATAGTCGGACTCATCATCGGTTCGGGTATCTTTTCGTCTCCAGGCTCGGTGAGCACTAGGGTCGGCTCGCCGGGCGCTGCCTTGCTCGTCTGGGTCATTGCTGGTGTGCTCGCGTGGACAGGCGCCGCATCGTATGCTGAGCTTGGTGGAGCGATCCCTTTGAATGGTGGTGCGCAGGTATATCTCGCCAAGACGTTTGGCGAGTTGTCGGGCTTCCTCTTTACATGGGTGGCCATGTTGGTGCTTAAGCCTGGCAGCGCTGCTATCATCGCCATCATCATGGGCGAGTACTTGGTGCGCGCCTTCATTGGCGCTGAAGCTGAGCATATCAGCCCCTGGATCAACAAGGCGGTCGCACTCGTGGGTCTTGTTGCTGTGACGTTTCTGAACTGCGTCTCGACGCGGCTCGGAACGCGGCTGAACGATATGCTCATGTTCGGGAAGTTTGTCGCCCTATTGGGCGTCACCATCACGGGTGTGGTTGTGGCCATCACAGGCAAGACACTCAAGGGCAAGTCGAACGTCGACTGGAAGGTCCACGAGTTGTTTGACAATACGTCGACCGACATGTCTGCTTGGGCACTGGCGCTATACGCAGGTCTGTGGGCCTATGATGGATGGGATAACGTGAGTAACAGACTACCCTTTACAACTTCAGTAACTAATTTGATATAGACAAACTATGTGGTTGGGGAGTTTCGAAACCCTACTCGAGACCTGCCCAGGGTTATCCATACGGCCATGCCTCTGGTTATCCTCTGCTATGTCCTAGCCAACATGGCCTACTTCCTCGTCCTTCCCCTCGAGAGCATGGATGGCGCCAACACTGTAGCTGTCATGTTTGGCTCGCAAGTCTTTGGCTCAGTTGGCGCTCTCATCCTTGCGCTCATCGTCAGCGCCAGCTGCTTCGGCGCTCTCAACTCGTCAACATTCACCTCGAGCCGTCTTGCCTACGTCGCCGGCAAAGAAGGCTACATCCCCTCCATCTTTGGCCGTATCGGCGTCGGAAACGAAAACGAGAACAGTCTCAGCACTCAGCGCACACGAAGCTGGTTCTCTCGCAAGCTAAGCCGTGCTTTCGGCGACGAAGACACAGGCTTATTCTATACCCCTATTTACGCGCTCGTGCTTAACGCCGTCTTGACTACGGGCTATGTCATCGTCGGCGAGTTCAGCACCTTGGTCACATTCTACGGCGTAGCGGGCTACACCTTCTACTTCCTCACGGTGCTGGGTCTCATCGTGCTACGTGTGCGCGAGCCGCAGCTTGAGCGACCTTACAAGACATGGATCACGACGCCCATCATCTTTTGCTGCGTGAGCTTGTTCCTCCTCAGCCGTGCAGTCTTTGCCCAGCCGTTTCAAACCGTGGCCGTCGTCTCATTCGTCGTAGCCGGTGTGCCAGTATATTTCTGGCGTATCCATGGTCGTGATGAGACGGTGTTGAGAAGAAGGGGGCAGCCAGGTGAGGAGAGAAAGTGGTGGCGATTCTGGAAATGATTCTCATGATCAAGATAGGTTTTTAACATGGTTAAAGAATTGGATATTGGTCTTGTCATGGCATGGGAGGTATAAAGGAGGGGGAAACAGACAACGACGCTCTGATGACGACGGTTGGCTTGATGAGAGGATACCACCCACCAATTGGACGTGTAAATGTAACAGTAACAAACAAACAAACGTTATGGTAAAAACGAAATAATCAACAAACAATACAGCAGGTTTTGCTGCTTTCAAGGTTACTTATATCTTCATGATACTGTGGTTGCAAATGTGCATGATGATACTAAGGTGGGCTAGTTATAACTGTCGGTACTCAAGTTCCGTCATGGGAGCCTCACCTCTGCCAACTTCAACTCCACGACAAGAGATGGCAAGACGTGTTTCAATTCCGCATCGAGATGTACATGACATCCAGCTCTTGTCAGTTAAGTAAGATAGATATGCTACTATCTGCCTTTCTACATCGCCATAGTCATGAGATATCTTGTCATTATTCATGTTTCTTAGGTATCAGGAAACCAAAGCAATAAAAGCAAACTTCACAAGCAGTGAAGAAGAGAGACAGTAGTTAATTTTTACAGTTTTTTTTATTATCTGCGACGCTATCTTTTAAATCCCCGCGCCGATTATGCAGTTATGGGACTCGTAATCATCATCATGTACAGTAAATCTTTCCTTCCTCTAGCAAGCGAGGCGCTTACTTCTTCTCACGCTGGCCGTAGGCCTTGGTGGCGTAGTCACCAGCGTGGACGATGAGGTCCTCGGGCTTGTAGTCGAACTTGCCGGAGAGGTAGCTCTCGATGATGGCCTTGGTGCCGTCGGCGTAGCGCTTCTGGGCGTCCAGGGAGGTACCCGACATGTGGGGGACCATGGCGTTGCCGCCGCCGAAGGGGTTCTTGGCAGTTCGGAGAACGTGGTCGCCGGGGGCGGGCTGGGGGAACCAGACATCACCACCGTAGCCGGCGAGGTGGCCGGACTTGAGGGCGGCGGCGACGTCCTCCTTGACAACGATGGCGCCACGGGCGGTGTTGATCAGGTAAGAACCCTTCTTCATCTTGGCGATGAGGTCCTTGTTGAAGAGACCCTTGGTCTTCTCGTGGAGAGGGCAGTTGATGGTGACAATGTCGCACTGAGCGAGGAGCTCCTCGAGGGTGTCGACACGGCGGCAGCCAATCTCCTTCTCCTTCTCGGCAGACAGGGGCTGGTAGTCGTAGTAGAGGAGCTCCTTGCAGTCGAAGGGCTTGAGACGGCGGAGGACACGCTCACCGATGCGGCCGACGGCGACGGTACCGACAACCTTGCCCTCGAGGTCGTACTCCTGCTTGGCAGCAGCGGCGACATCCCACTCACCACGCTCAATCTGCTCATGGGCGGGGACGAAGTTTCGGATGAGGACCAGGATGGTCATGAGAACGTGCTCAGCGACGGAGACGACGTTGGAGCCAGTGACCTCGGCGACGGTGATACCACCGTTGGTCTTGTTGGCGGCGTTGAGGTCGACATGGTCAGAGCCGATACCAGCGGTAACAGCGAGCTTGAGCTTCTTGGCCTTGGCCAGACGCTCGGCGGTCAGGTAACCGGGGTGGAAGGGAGTGGTGATGATGATCTCAGCATCGACGAGCTCCTCGTCGAACTTGGAACCCTCACGGTCCTTGTCGGAGGTGGTGATGAGGGTGTGACCCTGGTCCTCGAGCCACTTGCGGATGCCGAGCTCGTTCTCAGTGGTACCGAGAAGGCCGGGGACCTATGACAGGCGTGTTAGTTATGGTTTGAAACTTAATTGACTGAGACTGTGCAGGTTGATGAGTGAGGGGGGATCAGGGGCAAGACATTGAGTGACCCAGGAGGCGAATGGGGTTGCATTATGGTTACTCAAAGACCATGCAGTGTATCCTGCAAGAGCCACAAGCCCACAGACAATCCCACCCAGGGACAACTCTGATGTCTTACCCAGAGGCACTGCCCCGCATCTTGGGTTGAATGTGGCTGATCTTGAGTAGGGAGACGATTTCCCCGCGTTTGAGATCGGCAAGCGTGGGTGTGAGTGGGGAGGGGTTGTTGTCGACGTGAAGGCGTTTGGAGGGGCAGAGAGCAAACGACCATCGACGAGCTGGAATCAAATGGTGAAGAGGAGGAAGTTGAGAGAGCTTGGAGAGAGTTGATTGAGAGCTAGACATACATCCTTGGCGTGCTGGCCACCGTCGTAGAGAACAGCAAGAACCTTGACCTGTTGAGGCTGTTAGATAGAGCTCAAAGGGATATCAAAGTGCGAATGAGGAGAAGGGAATGCTTACCATTTTGGCGGTTGTATAAAAGTATTGGTTGTAAGTGAAGAAGGAAGAGGAAGGAAGATGGTGATGATGATGAGAGTGAGGAGGAAAAGAAAGAAAAAAAACAAAATATCGAGCGTCCAACGCCAGATATTTATGCTCCAGTCGGGCACCGGAGTCTCATTACCACGAAAAAAGTTACAGCAACGTATGTAACGGGGGACGGGCAGCGGCATCCAGTCCAGGTTCGGTTTCAGTGGGATCAACAGACAACCCTCCACAGCCAAGGTTCCACGTCTCACTGCGTGTGGTGTCTGTGTGTGTGCGTGTGTGTGTGTACCTTTCCCTGTGCCGCGTGCATTCTCCTCACGCTGGACTACCGCAGTTCCATCCCGATCGAAACGAACGGAACGGATACCGTGGCCGTGTGTCTATCTGTTGCTCCGCGAATCTCCATCAATGCCGCGAACCCCGAAGCTGTTCGGTATCTGGGAGGGGAGGGGGCCCAAGTGTGTACCTCCTCTGGCACTAATTCTCCGCCCTGACACTCTATCAGTTCCAGTTAGCAAATTAGTGCCCATGAGGCTGTAATCTCTGCTCTCTCTCTCTCTCCGTGTCTCTCCTCCTCGCATGACGAGGCCCGGACGTCACCCGCCGCATGCCGTCGTCCTATCCCGCCCACCTATGCGCGCGGCCGTGCAAAGCGGGGGCGCCGAGCAAGAAGCGTGCGACCATCCACTCTCGAGTGGGCTTACCGCATGAGGAAAGTATGAGCACAGTCGACCGGCTCTGAGAGGCTCAGCGCTGAGCGTGTGAAAGGGCATATCTCGGCGTTCGGTGTTGCTTCTTGCAAGAGAGCGAATCATGGCTGGTGGTGGGTACAGGGGAGAATATGCTCTAGCCAATCACGTAGCTTCACTCTCTCGGTGGGGTTTGCCGTTTTCGGGCCTAGGAGCGGGGTTGACAGTGTCAGGCAGGCACAAGCTTGAGAAGCTTCACCATCTCGGACACGGCAGCTACGGTGAATCTCTCCGTGGCCGTCTATCCATACGGACAACAAGATTTCCATCCATCAAAGACCCAATTGACCAGCCTCTACGGCGATTCATAGTAATTCGGGGTCTTGCCTTCTCCAAAATGATAATAATGACTTCCGTTGGAGAAAGCCCATGCAAGGCTCTGGCAACTCAAGTCCGATAGAACATCAAAACTTCTCCGTGTCAGCGGTGTAAGTGGAGATTAGAGATCGTGGCCTGCTTTTGACACACACTTGGCTCCACGGCGATGGACACTCGAAGATGAAATTACGGAGCAGAGGCGCTTCCAATTGTGGGAATCTTGGATATCAATGGCATAATCATCCATGCCTGGGGACACGCAGAAAAGCAGGTCTAGATTCCTGTATTTGCCCTGGCAAGATTTGATGCAACACGAGCACATGGACCGATTTTTTCTGTGGCCCTCCCACTCCAGCCTTGTTGAGATATCTCACTCAAATCTACGATGGCCATTCGTGAAATTATATCGCTCAAAAATCACATCGTAGACCAACCGGTCATGTAGGCAGTCGCAGGGGGGGTAACAGACATGTCAAACCATTGTTGCCCATGAGTCCATGGGATATCCATACCTCCTCTCCGAGCCTCGCACCCTTCGTTCTCCGAGCAACCTACGAGCACTCGAAAGAAAACGCCTCAAGTCCAAGCCATCATACCATTACCCCTTCGCATCGGCCCTTTCCCACCTAATCCTAATGCTGTTATCCACCATCCATCGCTATTCGGAGTCCCGCCATCCGGCCGTTTCTCGCCCAGGCCAAGCCCCGAGATCCCCGGCCTCCGGTGCGGGGGAAGCTTCCCTCTCTCTCTCTCTCTCTCGCACTTTCATCTCCGGCCAACGACTCGCGTGCCGTGTCGCAGCACCACCAACTTGACGCGCTACAGCAACAAGTCATGCACGAAGAGCCAAGTCTCGGTAGTCAACCCGTCGTCCGTCTCACTCATCTGGGCTACTGTTACCAAACATAGCCAATTTCGCCTACCGGCCTCCACCTCCGCCCTCCGCCTCCACGTCCACGCGCCAGTTCGTCCCTCCCCCGCATTGGATCCCATCTCCCCTCAAGTCGATGAGATGAGATACATGCCTACATACACTAGATCCATGTCCATATCCCTCGTTAGGCGCCCTCGGCCGGGCGGCGTCTGGCCCTCAGGGTTCTTTTCCTTGCTTCTCTATTCCTCGTCCCGCAATACCGTGACATCTCCGACTGAGCGAGCGTACGGGCTTTGCTCACGGGCTTTGCTCTTCCATCGGAGGGAGAAGCCGACTTCTCGGGGGTTATTGTCCTGGTGCGACTCTGATCATCATGAACTTGCCGTAGATCTTCCCTTGTTCATGAGAACTTGCCAGTCACTCTTCCAGCTCAAGCATGTTCCATGTAGTTACTGGAGAGAGGGTGTTGCATGGAAACATCAACTCTTGGACTTGCACAACTCACCCAGCCACCCGTCTACACCGAGGCCTCACCTATATCCAAACACGCTCACCTCACCTCTGCACAATCTTGAACTTCGATTTCATCATGTCGTCCACTCCACAGAAGCATTACCACGTTTATTCATGCCGTGAAACCCCTGTCCTGTCCAGCCCGTCCCAGCCTGTCCTAGGGTTCCCGCCCCTTCATTTAGATAGATATCCCCCATGTATCCCATTTATTCCATATAGCGCCAAACCAAGGCCATGCCAGGCCGCCGCAAACAGAACATTCATATCCATACATGATCAATCTCCCTCTTCGCTCCTCACATGAGAAATCCAAACAGCAAGGGTACGGGAATCGGCATCAACCCGTCGTCGTCATCGTCGTCAAAGTCAACCTCGCCGTCATCATCCTGCCACCCGTCTTCTTCATCCTCATCCTCATCAGAGTCTTCCGGGAATGGCGGGAACAGTCCAAAGCCGTCATATTCATCGTCCATCTCCGACAGACCCGAGTCGTCATCAATGTCCTCACTCACGTCGCTTCCTCCAGCTTCATAGTCTTCTTCTATATCCTCTTCATCTTCTTCGTCTTCGGACGGAATCGTCGGTTCCACATAGGGAATATCAAGCGCCTCTAGCACTTTACGTCCCTTAACTCCCATCGGAACCCCCTTGGGAATAGCCAGTTCCACAACTTCTTTGACGTCAACGTCATCCAGTGTCTTCACATCGGTTCTCAAGCCCGCTGTGATCAGTCGACTGGCAAAGGTCCAGTTCAGCTTAGGCTCAATGGCTCGCACATAGCGTGCCCTCGTGGGCTTCAAGATGCCAGGCACCCAGCGGATCATAGATGACCAGCATTCCCGATGCAGCCGCTCTGGTTTCTCACGCAGCACATGCGGGTGTTTCGATAGTATCTGCACGGTTTGCGGCTGGTAGCCATGAGTGATGGTGTACATGAATGCACCGTCAGGCATGGCTTTAGTGGCCATGTGAATGTCCGCTCCGCCGTTGACCAGCACCGGAGTTGTCCGCCAGAAGGAACCCGACTTGAGACTGTAATACAGCGGCGGCTCATCCTCGAAAAGCTCGTTGGGGTCTTGTCCTTGGTCTAGTAGCACCTGGATAAGCGCGGAAGGCTCATCTGCGGTTGGTGACTGGTCCTTCAAGCAGCGGAAGATCAGCCCCTTTCGCATATCCCTCGGCGTAGGCACCGCCTTCATCAGATCAGCAGCCCGTGTCCAGAGCTGTTCCTCCAATGACAGCTTGAGGAGGCGCACTAGGAAGGCATCCGAAGGGCTCGTGATGCCATACTTGGCATAATCCATGCTCAGTATAAAGTCGGTTTTCCCGTCGTCATACGGGTCCTGCACTGACTTGTCAAGCAATTCCTCAAGGTCGCCCTGCTCCGGTCGGCCACCATTCTCAAGAATCGCTTGGGCAAGGCTCAGGTTGCCATTCACAACGGCCTCGGTGAATGGGCGGTGCAGGGTTACGCCCTTGTCGTTTGGATCAGCACCACGCTCAATGAGGAGTTTGGCGAAATTGGCGTGCTGGTGGTCCCAATCACGGCTGAAGTAAGGCTCACAGCGTCGTGCGCAGATGATGTTCAGTGGTGTCAGGTCTTCCGTCGAGTCCTTCATAATTGCCCCCGCGTCGAGAAGCATCTTTCCGGCGTCGCATAATCCAAGGATAGCGGATCCTTCGGCCATTTCACCGACTCGAGAAAGGGCGCTCAGTCCCTCATGATCCAAGGCGTTGACGTCAGCTCCGCTATCGATTAATGCCTTCATAGCATCCGTGTTACAGCTCGAGCTCGCATGCATCAGGGGCGTCATCCCCAAGAGAGAGTCGCGGGCGTTTACATCAAACTTCTTGTCAATGAACTTTTGGATGATCTCGATCTCGGTGATCTTGCTCATAGGCTTCGGGGGGTCGTATGGATCGGCAAACTCGTCAGGTCTAACTTGGCCAGGTCCGAGAATCAGATGAAGAATGCTGAACCGGTGCCTTGAGACCGTGTTGACATCTGCACCTAGGTCGATGAGCTTGGCAGCATCGTCAAACCGACGCGAGAAACAAGCCATCATAAGAGGTGTCAATCCCGTCTCGATGAGCCTAGTGTCGATATTGGCGCCCTTCTCAATGAGATACGGAACCACCGTGTCCCAGTGCCCATACCAAATGGCCTGGAACAGGGGTGTTCCCATGAAAGGGCCTTCTGCATCGATATTTTCTTGAAGCTTTCCTTCCACAAGGAGCCGCAGCAGGTCAAGCATGTTGTGCTTGGCAGCGTGGTGCATTGCGGTAAGTCGGAACCGACTTGAATCATGGGCAACATCTTCATCTCGCCAGACGTTGGGGTCAAGCTCGAAATCGATACCCTGGTAAATGACGGTGGAAGCCCCGCGACTTAGCAGAAACTTGGCAGTTTCAAACTGGCCGTGGCATATAGCAACATGCAGAGGTGTCCAGTTTCCGCCATGCAGATCCTCAAGCTCTTCCTCCTCGATATCTTGCGAGTCGCTAAAAGCCTCCATGGGAAGGTGAGGACGGCAGAGGCAGAGTCCCCAGGAGGATGCCTCGATATAAGCGCCCTTGTCGAGCAGCACTTCGATCATGTCGATGCGCCC
Source organism: Fusarium duplospermum (assembly GCA_003946985.1). NCBI lineage: Eukaryota > Fungi > Ascomycota > Sordariomycetes > Hypocreales > Nectriaceae > Fusarium > Fusarium duplospermum. The sequence continues at coordinate 76,642 of NKCI01000013.1, read as the reverse complement.
TTTGCTAGCAGCGACATGGATAGCTTCCCATCTGCAGTCGCTAAAGATTCCATCGTCGCAACCGCTCTCGAAACAATCGCATGTATCGTGTAGAACATAGGATGGGTCCAGGTCGACAGACTCATCATCGTCGTCAACGCGCCATTCGGGATCGTCGTAGTATGAGCTGTGATAGTTCCACCACTTGTGACGCGAATCGATTCGTGGCTTGGGTCTGTGAGCGTAGGCCAGACGCGAGGGGTCAACACCGGCCTCGAGGGCGCGGCGCAAGAGATCGATGTCCTCATGCTCCACGGCCCAATGTAGTGCGCCCGGCCTGTCTGACTTGACCTCACGCTTCCAGAGAATGGGGCTCGCGATATGGTAACAGTGTCGATTGACGCGCGATAGAGCAGCTAGGTCGTACTTCTTGTGGAGGAAAGAGGCGATACTGTGCAGCACCTCATTGGGAAGTCGGTCCAGCGACAACATGACGGGCGAAGCTGGCATCGGCGAGCAGCCAGAGTCGAGTCGAGTGACGGGACGAGACGAGGCGAGACCCAGGGAGGGCGATGATGAAATGGATGGATGGAATGTGGATGTTTTGGGCTGGCCTGGAGATAAAATGAGGGGAGCTCTCGGATTTTGTTCCCGTCGCCGTTGATTTTCCCATCCATTCGCAAAACGGTGGATGCAGCAGGTGCATCTGCTAACCAAATTTTAGTGGAGCCTGAAGTGCCCGAGGGGTCCGCCTGGATGGACCCGCGAGCACGAGCAGCTCCAGCTGCAGAACAGACACCGCGCCCATCCATCGCGCGTCAATTCGCCTGGCCTGGAAATTCTTGCCTAGCACCTCGCAAAGCCCAACCAGCCCCTGTAAATGGTCTGCGACAGTGGCATCTGCCCCGCATTTTAGCGCGTTCAAATGGATGGAGCCCGGGCTGTTACAGTGCTCTGTGCCCTATGGGATTCGATGCTGGACCCGCTTTTATATCGCAACCCGCTGCCTAGTTGAGACATTGACAAGCCGAATGGAGGATAGGATACGACGAAACCGACCAGCTGAAGTCGATAAACAAGGAGAAGGAGACATTTGTTTCTTTGTTTCTGGTGATATCGTTTCGGCTAGACATTTCACATTCCAAAACAGTGCATATGTTTTAAACAACTCGCCCGTAAAACGACGGGGAGGCCCACGGCTCCAAAGACTCCCCCCGTCTGTCGTTGGGTCACTCACATGCATGTCTCCACTTTCAACCGCCCCAACTGCCTCAACTCGAACTGTGCGAGGTCCCGAGGGACTTTGCATTCGTTCTTTAGCACAAAGAATACAATAACACAACCGATCAAATATCACACGCATAATTATTACAAACGGATTATTTTAGCATAGCACAATACTATTCTCTTCATCGGCCGAACAATGCCCCATAGCGAATATTTATTTATTTGCTTCAGCTGGTATAGGGTGTGGACTGAGCAAGGTTCACGCATTCGCAACGATGACACATTGATGAATGGCTTCTCTCGTTGGGGACCACCCATCATGACCATTATGCTTTCAACCTTGTTTCAATTTCATGCCATACATGGTCTGCCTTGTGACTGGTGTCAGGGATTTTTCGTGGGGGTCGTCCAATGATCCGTCTTCGATGTTCTAACTAACATGATTCATCGCCTTGTTCCCCTCTTTTGGGAGGCCGACCATACTGGTGGATGGAACTGGAAATAAGGGTCCAAGACGCTTGAACGGCCAAGCAAATTAGGTCCATAGCTCACAATGGAAGAGATGACTTGAGAAGTTATAAAGCATAGCCTTTTATGACATGGGCATGAATGAATACCTTCACGTTCGGAATTCCCCTCTGATACCATTGATCTGAACAGCCTAAATGAACAATTTCGCTGCAGAAATGAGTCCTCTAACACCCAGAACGAGTCCCTATTCGAGAATTCTATCCCGTTTCTTCGAGTTCTTGGCCCTCTTTTCAATCCTCAGAAAAGCTGAAGGCCCTCATGTCATCACGAACTACAACTTGTCGACCCTACAAGCCACCCGCCGCAGATTTCTCAGGAACCTCTGCTTCATCTGTGATTACAAGAAAGGCGGCGACACAACGACTTCTATAGCAGTCGAGAACCGACCTGACTGCTTCATGTTTTGGGTAGCCGGGAATGTCACCCCAAGCTCCAAAGTCGTCGACTTTTTGAACGGTGTTCTCCGTTATCTACAAGGGGCTGAGGCGGCTGACCCTGTACAGAAGGAAAGGCTAGAGGCTAAACTGACGGAGGATTCTATACACTTTGGCACTCTCAGGATCAAGAAGGAGTGCAATATACTACGGAATGCAACCAAGAAATGCCAGAGTTATTTGTCGACTGCAGCGTCGACCACTATGACGAGTGGTTAGATACCGGAACCATTGAACTTCGAAATGCGCCACGCTAACTGATATCCAGACATTGAGGCGCTCAAGAACTGGCTACCCCAGTTTAGGTCCGACACCGCTGCGGACACCTTGCGTTTATGCCATGCTGCTTATCGAGCCCGGGAGGATCCTCAAATGACAACGCTACAGGTCCTCAGCCGTGAGGATGGCGCAGCCCTTGAATATGCTATATCTTTCCAAGCTATCAAGCATTTTGTGGGGCGTTTAGCTGAGCGCATTCGTGTACCGAAGCAACTTGTCGAGGACGCCAGTCGCTTGGGTGCACTGCTCAGCAGCTATCGTGTCGCCTCAGTTCCTGCTCCTCAACCAGCCATTGTCCCTCCCCCCGATGTGCAAACTACTCTCCATTCGATAACTAGGCGGGTTCTCCGGGCTGGAGACCCGAGGATCGATGAGTTTCAAGAGTTTCTCACGAGACTAGATGAGCAGACTGGACTTGAAACCAGAGTGAGGACCATGTATGACAGGGGCGACATGCAATCAAGGGTTCATGCGGAACTACAGATGTTGGAGTTTTTCCACAGAGGTGGTCGTTTTTTCGTTGAAAACGATCGCTACATAGCCTGCAGCAAGCTTGCTTGTCTCTGTTGCAAGCTTTACTTCAGACACCACCCGGGTTTCTACGTGGAACCGGATTCCCACCAGAAAGTATACACGAACTGGCGCCCGATTCTCCTCCAAGAAGCGGAAGAAGACCCTCGATTTCTAGAACAGAGGGCTCTCTTGGGAAAGGTAGGCAGGGACATTGGCAACATGCTCGAAGATCATATCGCCCTTCAACGGTCGAGTGTCGTTTTACAACCGGACTCGATAACAAACATTACTGCATCCGAGGACCTGTCGTTTGACTCTTCCGATTTCGAATATGAGCCAGAAGGAGAGTATGAGACGGATGAAGGTATGTCCAGCATGCAACTTGGTCTCATCAACTGCCTGACAAGATATAGAGACTACCCTAGCAACCGAGTCGGGTAGGAAAGATGACGAGGAGCCTTGTGATAGCGATGGTGAATCTGAGGGAGGGGTGGCACTGTGAACGGGCAGAAAATATGTTTCATAGGCTGGACTTATCCTTCATTCCGAGGACACCATTGTTTCTGTATCGCCGACACATGATATCTGGTATAAATAAACCCACGTGGGGTTGTCTCTTCTCGACCATGTGATTGATTCTAGTGTTTCGAAATAAGTTGTGTATCTGGGATGTCTCTGAACCTATTATTTCATTCTAAAGAGTTGTTGTAGTCTGGATGTGCCCTTGATCATACCATGCCGTATTTAAAGCGTGGCTTTACTTGATGAGATGGGCACCACCACGGTGAGACAAGACATCGACAAGAGTTAATGTAAGTATGACTGCCACGAGAAGTAAAAGGGCAGAAGGACAAATGTGTGATTCTTAAAACAGCCAACAGCATTAAACAACTAACAATTACGCTAACACGCCACTACAGTTCCAATTTCCGCGCCCTCTTCTCCCCGCCATGGACTTCCCGTAGGTGTCGTGGAAGATTATCATGGCGTGTGAACATCACAGGGCAAAGAGGACACTCGCAGGACTTCTTCGACTGGTGAGAGTTGAAGTGCTTGCGCATCTCCCTCTGCCAAGCACTCTTGTGTAGACATCCGGGCCAAGGACAGTATACAGGTTTGTAGTGCGAGCGAAGATGTTTCCTGAATTCAAGTTAACATGGGTACATATACAAAGGTGTAAGTGGCAGGTGAGCGTACGTTCTCCTGGAGTTGCTGCCAAACTGTTTGCGGCAGTTCCCCCAGTTGCAAGAGAATATTCCATCTCTCACACATTCGTCTGTTTCCATACGAATGAGAGGATCTTCTTCGAACTTGGACTTGCCCCTGTTCTCTGATCCCGAGCTGTTTCCACCAGACGTGTCGGCAGAGGAAGATTCCACATCCGAGGTAAACGAGTGTAGTTGGGCCTGATCATTGCTCAAGACCTCACTGGAGTAAATCAAAGAACCGACATCATTACTGGCGGAGGGCACTGGGCTTCTCTATAGAGGAGGGAGCGCACCCTGTGAACCAGCAGGTGATGTCGAAGCTTGAAATGCTTCAGGCGAGATCGCAGATGAAAGATCAAGACTGGAGGGAGCTGATGTTGAAAGATTCAAACAAGCAGGATCGATGGTTTGCAGATGCGGGTCAATCGCAGTCGCCCGAAGAAAGCCGTCATCGAAAGCTGAAAAATCCGTTGCCATTTGAGGCATGGAGCCCGAACTCATCTCAGGCAATCCTTCTTGGTTCGTGAAACCAAAAGGATCTGCATCCTGAGCCAAAAGTCCAGACTGCGTCCAGTGCCCCACAAGATCCCCATGAGGATCTATCGCAGGAAAGATGTCGCCAAAGTCTATTTCATAGCCGGGGCCGTGTTAGTGAGCGGTGTTTCATCCCCACACGATGACTTCAAGCTGACGGGCACTTACAATCTGGGGAACAGCCCGAGCCCACTGGGGATGGCGCCGTGGGCTCGGACTGTTGATCGGAGGAGGATCGTCTTCTGCTCATGAACAGGATTGCTTATGAGGCTTCGAGAGAGGATGCTTTGAAAGGAAAAGCTAGCAAGATGACACAGAGCCATGAGCTTACTTTATAACTCTTGCTCCCCTCAGCAAAGTGCCTGATCCTTCTTGTCTCAATGGCGTCAACACAACCCCAAAGTGTACTCTCATTACGCCTTATCACAGGCAACTCGGCCGACAGGTTCCAATGGCAGACTCGATCACCCCTCCTGCGCGTCTGCTCTGCAGCCAACAGACCAACCTAACCCCTCACTTAGAGAGCAAGATATCATACCATTCTCCTCTGGTTGGCGGTGCGGTTGGTTGAAAAAAGTGTATCAAGGTCCGCTAAGGGAGGCCGACCGAAGGCTTATTGGCCGCGGAACCGAGTTGGGTGGCATGCAGGCCCGAGAGAGAACCTTGAGTGCGATTGCCTCGCGCCTAGGCGGACTGGCGGGCGGGCGGTCGATGCGAACTGTGAAGATGTGCCTGGTGTGGTTCGGATGTCTATTTTCAGAACTGGGCGACGCTGTTAATTGGATATTTTGTGAGGCCTAGGAGTGCATGGATGCTTGGACGGTTGGTCGCTGCTGCGGCGAACTGGATTAAGGCACAGCCAACGTGAGACAACAAATGTGCATTTTCTCGCTGTGGTGTTCCGCGTGTTCTCAGGGTTCACAACCTCACCGACTATTGCAAACGACAACGTGCCGTCAATGCTTTACTGCTTCACGGCTTCAAGTAGGTTGGACCGATCCCCTTCTATTTCGTTGGCATGCAACAGTGGGAAGTTGTGTGTATCTGAGACACCATGCTTCGAGTATTCGGCTCGGACCGGACGGACTGACTGACACCAGATCCGTCTGTTGCATTCCATACAATTTGATACCGACACGACGACATGGGTCAGGCGAGTTGTGAAGCCAAGCTGGATAACCCACTGTGTCTTTAACTGACGGACATTAGAGGGTGAGGGATCAGATCGGATCGAATCCTCCTTGCATCCTACAAACTCGTCTAACCATCACATTAACCACCAACATATCGATATGCCGAAACATGCACTATGGAGGGATCGTGAGCTCGGATGAATATCCTGTCATCTCATATCTGTGACCCGGTGGATCGGACCACATTTATGATATAATCAGCTGAACGAGTGATCATCGCAATGACACCTAGGCGAGCTGTTCAGGGTCCTCTGTGATATCATTCCCAAGGAATGTGAAACCGGAGATCTTCGTAATGTTTGTCGACAACCGGAACAGAACGTCATGGACGTTGACCGATGATGGTCCGTGGCTCAACAAAGCTTCATGCCGTAACGTTCTGCAATGCCACGCGATCGAGCTTGCGTGTAATGCATGGAGAACCTGTCAGAGAAATCGTCGGTCACAATTTCGCAAAATAATCGAGGCTGGGGCTGCTGTGCGATCCCTTCATCATCACACATGGAGCGAGCATCCCTTTGTCGGATCGGGATCCCCGCTGTCGGCTTCTTTCAACTTGATGCTAAATGGTTCCACACAATTGGGTTTCACCGGCGAGAAAAGCCAATGGCTTTTGCAGCATGTGACGAAACAATTGCTCTGAGGGGACGAAGGGGGCATTTTTTTTTTGGGGCCCCGTTGATCACTGGGATCCCCGGATTTGGTGGTTCTTTGGGTCCCTTTTTTCTCTGTTTTGTAACGAGGTTGGGATGTGCATCATAATCTTGATTTATGTCAATCATTGGGTCTGTCATGATGATATTCATTTGTTTGTTGCATCATCTACATAGGAGAAACAAGCCGAGAAAAACCTTTCAACAAAGAAAAGCAGACTACGGAGAATTTTTCAGCTGTCAACACCATCCATCCCATCCATGATCGGGATGGCCTGGTCTGGGCAGTCTCGGCTCATGACTGTCTCTTGCCATTCCCCATCTTCGGGCAGGTGTAGGTCGGTGGTTGGTGTGCAGCGGAAGGCTCGGCCGGGACAGGATGACGAAATGGCAGCCGCTCTAGCGCAGGGCCCCTCGTATTTCAGGGCCCCCGACATCGCCTGTGCGGCGCTCCACAGGGGACTCCCCGCAGCTTGCATCCCTGTAGCCATACGCTGGCAGCCGCGAGGCCATCCGTGGCTGCCCTACTGCCCTTGGTGGCCGGTCTTGATCCACCCACCCGGCCGCGACTTCCTGCGCCAGCGGTCGATCGGCCCACTGAGGGAGGATCCACCCACTCCACACCCGGCAGAGTGGAGCTACTTCAGCTCATCGCCTGGATTCTCTCCGGAGCTCACCTCTCGGATCATCGTAGTGTCGAAACGACTCGATGAGGGCCCAAGAGAGGCTTCAGAGCATGTAACCCAGCCAAAATACCACGGTAGCATTACCGAAGTCTGTCCTAGATCATCAATTACACAATGACAAGTCAAACGGGCTCTCAATCGCCGCAAATTCTGCCGGAATAGACGTAACAAAGCATCTTGGGATAGACTACCTGCAACTAGGTAACGCCGTGATGGCCTCAACGACCAGTAGAAGTCACCACAAAATGGCCGAATCCATCCAAAATAGATTGTGGAGAAGTACCAAGCCGCAGTTCAGCACTGGACCAGACTCGGCATGGTACCGCCACCCTAACAGTCTGCAATAGAGGATTGGTTGCTGAAGAGAGGCTTGGTTGATCTTAGAAATGCATGCGTTATTCGGGGAGACGATGAGAGGTAAAAAGGTTTAATCGAACCACATGACGCAACAAGTGAGGTGCAACCAACATAACATAGCGGGGACTGTGAAATAACGGGGGTGGATCCTTCTTTACCACCCCCGAGGTTGCACTTGCACTACGTACCAACCTCGGAGCATCTCAAAGAAACATTTAAGATCCAGGTCCCCTCTCATCAGCAACTTCAATTCCCAGACACCACAGACATATACACTTTTATCATTGCCCCCCTCTCAAATTTCACTCTCATCACTCCCAATACAATCACATACATCATGATTTCCTCAACATTCTTCCTGGGCCTCGTCGGCCTTGCAGCTGCATCACCCCTAGCCTCCAGGGGATATGTCGAGCCACAAATTGTCACAAACCCTCGCTACCCCGATCGCTCAACATCAACGGGCTTCAAGCTCATCGTCAACGTCACAGACCACTCAAAGGACTTTGACCCTCCTATCAACAACTACCAGATCACCACTATCCACGTTGGTGCCGGCCTGAGCCTGGTCGGTGTGGTTGAGCAGGACGGCCGCATCTTCTACCAAAACGGCACCAAGGACCAGCGACAAGATGGCGAGGCCACAGTCCTCACTGATGGTGGCACTCCCCTGACTCCTGCCGGCCTGGCCATCCAGCAGAACAAGGAGAACAAGCAACTCTACGACACCTCACTCAACTTTGGCCCTGGCACACCGGGTGTTCAGCTGAACGCTCTCGACGACCCCTACACCTACATGCTCCCCGAGACCTTTGTTGCCTGTGACGAGCCCCTGGAATACTACCAGGGCAAGCACTTTGTCGTCATCAAGCAGGCTCGTCTCTCGATCGACGAGAACAACGAGATTCAGCGAAACATTCCTGATGGCTGTGTTCCCATCCGCCTGGTTCCCCAGTGTGCCGAGCTGGAGGAGCTCCCTAAGGGATCTTACTCGAGCCACGAGTTCGCCCTCGACTCGAAGTGCTACGAAGATGTTGCCAATATCAAGTGGGAGCAGTACAGTCCCTAGAATTGGCACTTGAACTCATACGGTGAATATTGGGCGATCGGTTGGTAAGGTAGTTGTGGATTGTAATGATGAATGGGTCACGACTTTGCATGGTTACCTAGGTAGTGGTACTCGGGATCGGCGTCACGGATTGGCATCATGGATCGGCATAAATAGCCTTAATAATAGTAATAACTTTCTCACGCTTGATGGTTTCTGAAGTGGTGAAATTCTTTGTTCGGCTGTTGGGAATAAAGTTTGAACGGCTGAAGTGGCCCTCGAGTGGCACAGCATGACGCACAGCTGAATCTAGACCGGCGAGATTTCTGGGCAGTCCCAGCTTGGCCAAAGCCTGTATCACGACTACTCCCGAGACCATGTCGCGCTTTAATGACTAGCCTTGACGCGGGTGGTTTCTTCCGGTCCATGATTGTGGTATGGTGGTGTCACAGCAAAGGTTGAAGTCGAGATGCCGGCGTCGAGCAGCAGTACTGTACACTCTAGTCATGTAAACGGTGGCTCATCTAAATAAAGAAGAAAGTCAAACTCGGCTGCCGTCCAACTCGAGTCAGTCCCATCCCACGTTACTCCAGCCGATGGAAACCCTGTTTCTTATCGGCCCAGCTATGGCTTTTCGGAACGTGATCTTCAGGCACCTCGTCAGGCACACACTTTGCCTGTGCCTGTGGCTGGAGGTGTGCCTGGCGGAGGTGCCTGGCATGGATGGAGGTCAGCCGGCATCTGGCACCTGGCAACTGGAGCTTATCTTATCTCGTCCCGTCCAGCTGACCTCCGTTCTGCCTCCGAGCTCGTCATCGCCCGCAACTCAACCCCGTCAACAGCTTCAATCCCCCCCCGTTTTGTCTCCTACGCTGCGCATCGACTGCCCGATAAGACCTACGTTTCCTCATACAGCTTGCGCCCAGCTTGATTCCTTACGATGACCAAAATGACGCCCGAACTGCTGAGCGCGCGCGCTTCGTCGCTCTCCCTTCGCCAGCAGGCGCTGTCGTCATCCGCCACCCTGAACAACACTGCGATCTCGACCGAGTCGAGCTCTGAGCCTAGACAACGATCAAAGAACTTTGTGCTTGCCGACATGGAGGGTCGCGACACGAGAGACAACAGGGCTTGCTCGTCCTGCATCGCCAAGCTGGCCCCTGGCGAAGTCGGTCAGGTCAACTGGCATCTCGCTGAGGATCAGGTCTGTCGGCTGTGCCAGATTGCTGAGATCCGACCGGAGGCTTTCACCAAGCCCTTTTGCGATTTTCTCCAGGAGAACCCCACCATCTTCCACACCGTAGATTACTTTGAGGGCAAGCTCAAGCAGCTTGGTTTCACCCAGGTGAGTGCATGAATGCCCTGACCACTGATAAGGACAATACTGACTGCGCAAGCTCTCTTCGCGCGACTCCTGGGCCGACAAGGTGCAACCCGGTGGCAAGTACTGGGTTACCCGAAATGGTAGCTCTCTTATCGCCTTCACCGTCGGCAAAGCGTACCAACCCGGCAATGGTGTCGCCATGATTGGCGGCCACATCGACGCCCTCACCGCAAAGCTCAAGCCCGTGAGCACGAAGCCCGTCAAGGCCGGATACGTTCAGCTCGGTGTCGCGCCGTATGCCGGAGCCCTTAACCAGACCTGGTGGGACCGAGATTTGAGTATCGGTGGCAGGGTCATTGTGCGAGATGAGGAGACTGGCAAGACTACCACAAGACTTGTCAAGCTGGACTGGCCCATCGCCAAGGTTCCCACTCTTGCGCCTCACTTTGGTGTTGGCATGATGGGCCAGAACAATGCTGAGACCCAGGCTGTGCCTATCATTGGCCTTGAGAGCTCCCAGCGTGCCTCGACTGAGACCCTGGGTCCTGCTGGTTCCTTCGTCAACACTCAGCCTCCCCGACTGGTTGAGTTGATTGCTAAGCAGCTCAGGATCCAGTCGTACAGCTCCATCGTTAACTGGGAGCTGGAGCTGTACGACTCGCAGCCTGCCCAGACTGGCGGTCTGGATAGGGAGTTCATCTTTGCTGGTCGCATTGATGATAAGCTCTGCTCATGGGCTGCTCTTACCGGTCTTCTTGCTGCCAGTGAGAACCACGACGAGGGGGGCATCAAGCTCGTTGCGCTCTTTGACGATGAAGAGATTGGTTCTCTCCTTCGCCAGGGCGCTCGGGGTAACTTCCTCCCTCTCGTCGTTGAGCGCGCTGTCGAAGCCCTCAACCCTGACACCTATGGTCCTAGCCTCATCGGCCAGACATATGCCAAGTCCTTCCTCCTGTCTGCCGACGTAACTCACGCCGGCAACCCCAACTTCCTCGAGAAGTATCTCTCCGAGCATGTCCCCGAGCTCAACGTCGGTATCGTCATTTGCGGTGACAGCAATGGCCACATGACCACCGACGCCGTGTCCACCGCCATCCTCCAGCGCGTTGGCCAGCTCGCCGACTGCCGTACCCAGACCTTCCAGATCCGCAACGACTCCCGCAGCGGTGGCACCATCGGCCCTGCTCTGTCTAGCATGATGGGCGTTCGGGCTGCTGATGCTGGTCTTCCCCAGCTGAGCATGCACTCTGTCCGTGCCACGACCGGATCGCTGGACCCTGGCCTGGGTGTCAAGTTCTTCAAGGGTTTCTTGGATAACTGGGAGAAGATTGATGGTGAGTGGAACTAGATGTAATGATAGAAGGCGTTTAAGTTTGTGTAGAGCACATGGGAATTCTTTGATACCTGTTACAGTTTTAACCTAGATGTAGAAGGTGGTTAGATTGGAACGTTGGAGTAGAGGGTGGTATGGATGTTAGATGGTCGTTGAATGATGGGAATATATCAACACTTTTATTTTTTATCAAGGCCGTACCAGCGTTTCCGTTTCATGTGAATGTATATGTACACTGTATGCATAGGGGTATCGCCTTTTCCCAAACGCTAACAAAATCTACCATCAACATGCAAAAAAGTCCAATCTGTGAAATCACGCTTGCGCCATCTTCAACCCCCTCGGCTATATCCACGAGAAGAGCGAGGTCTGTTGTCACCCTCTGTCGCCTCAAGCAAGCTAACAACCTCATCCCCGTCGTCCTCATCATCGTCAGACTGCCCTAGCTCCGCAGCTCTCTCCTCCTCAGTCTGCTCGAGTGGACGGCGACGCTTCACAAAGTCCTGTTTATGCGCCTCAGCCAGGATGCGGCTGAAGGTGCGTCGGGGAGGGGCAGGCGGCTCCGTCCTACGGCGCGACATGCCCTCCTCTGCGGCACCAAGCGAGACGGCGGTAGACTCTGCCGTGGGCTGGCGGGATGGCTCCTCGAAGGATGCGACACCAGCGGTGGCCGGAGGCTGCTGGGTGGCGGCGACAGAGCCGTCGGTGCTGGCGCGGTCCATAAGGGGCTCGATGCGATATGGCAGGGGCACATCGCGCGAGGCCTTGTACTGCGAGACGTTTGCACAGTGCTCATTCTCTACGCGGAAGAGAGCCCACATGCCTCGTCGAGTAACTTCCATGAAAGCGACCATGAAGGAGACGATGGTGGAGTGCTGGGTGTTGTGTGTGAAGATGGCGTAAAAGATCCAAGCGAAACGGAGGATGGGGTCAACCACCATGATGAAGTAGTACATCCAACGACGCTTAAGGGCGAGGATATCACGGAGACACCAGTGCTTGGACTGAGGTTGGAGGAGGGAGAAATCCATGAAGAGATCCCAAAAAGCTGTTGATGTGAGTGAGAGTCATGAGGAGTATAATGGGGTTACTTACAGCAGTAAACGCTATTAATGGTTGAAAACGTAATAAAGAGCGCCAAGTGACTTCGAGAGTCGTGAAGGCGGTAAAGTGAAAGCATTACAGCGGCAAGAATTGTAGCGGTATACTTGCCACCGTTGACAAGATGAGGAAAGACATTGCGTGTATCTTTATAACGACGAATACACTGGAGGAAACGCCAAATGGGAGGGAGGGCAGTCAGGAAGCCCAGAAGCCGTGAGTGACTCGAGTTGCACTGCACGGGGTCGTCCCAATGATTTGCGTAGAGACAAAAGAAGAGTTCGATGTTCTAAGGCTGTCAGTCACCTAGTCTAGGGGTAAAAGGGGTTTGGTAGGCTTACCGCTGTCGAGTATGTAAGTGAGCAGTAAATATCACCAAGGAAGAAATCTCGAAATTCGACGGGATAAAGACCAGCTAAAAGCAACCGCCACTAGGATGTGTTAGTTTTTGTTCTTGCGTTTGGGTTAGAAGACTTACATGAGAATAGGCAAACCATTTGCGACTCCGGTGCCATACCAAAGGACCAGGGAAGAATAGCACACAAGCGGTGAAGAATATGAGAATGACAGGGTAGTAGATGTACATGGACGGGTCTCCATATCTGCTGAAATTGACCCACATGAAGAGGCCGAGAACGAGGAAGAAGAAGCTGGGGAACTGGGCGAGCTCTCTCCAGTCAAGATGATGTCGCTGGTCAAATTCGAAAATGAAGGGATAGTTGACTTTGTTCTGGTTCCAGAGAAGACAATCTATGCAGAAGAGGGCGAATAGATAGAGCATGAGGAAGTAACCGCCGTAGATTTGCATCAGGTAGCTCGTCTGCTCACGCACATCGTCGTCTTCGTGGTATAATAGCTGAGCTCCGTAGATGAGGCCCTGGATGGCAAAGACGGCGCCGGTGCCGATGAGGAGTCCGTTCTGGAACATACCAATTGACTGGTCCTCGGGCTTCTTGTTGAGGCTGCGTAGCTTGCCAGCAGCCAGCTTGTGGTTGCCACGTTCAAAGTACCGGGCATACAAGTCCTCAACGGTCCGGATATGACCCTCAAGCACATCGCTGTTGACGAACCAAGCCTGGTTGACCTTTTCGTTGAGGTAGCGGTACGGCGGCCGGGCATTCATAGCCTTGTCGTACTTCTTGTTAAGTTTACGAAAGGCTGTCCGGTTCAGCAGGGCATAAGACTTGAGCAGCTCCAGGCCGCGGTAGAACTCTTGCAGTGCAAGCTTAAGCTTGCGCTTTGCCGTGCGATAGGGGACCTCGTGCTGATCCGGCCGGCGGATGTAGTCCCTCTCAGCGTCGGTGCCGCTCTGCAGGACGCCGTTGGCGTTGGGTGTCAGGTCCATCCGCTGCAGGGCCTTGGTGTTTGGTCCCACGGGGAAGATCTTGGCCTTGATAGGGTCGACCCAACCGTTGAGCTTGCCGTTGCCGTTCTCGTGGTTCCCCTTCTTTGGGGGGTTGTCCTCGCGATCGTGGTCCTCGGCCATCTCCTGGATCCTCCGGTTCCTCATCTCGTGGAGTTGCACCCTCAGAATGTCAAGGCGGTGGCCAGCCTGCTCCTCCTTCATCCTGTAGAACGCCTCAACCTTTTCGAGCTCCTTGTCGAGAAAATCAAAGAATTCGCGCTCCTTCTCCTTCATGAGGTCAAAGTTCTGCATGTTGATGTCGACCCTTCGCTCGCTCTTCGCGGTGGATTGGTGGGTAAAGAGCCGGCGTAGGTGGGATGGCGAATCGGCATGGTTGACTTCAATCGGCTGCTTGGTAGGGTTGTTTATCACGGGCGATGCAATGGTTGAAGCAGTCGGGACAACGCTGGTGGAGGATGTCCTTCGGGGATCAAGGCGGTTGAAGCTCCGTCGCATGAGGTCAGAGGCTGACACGGCGGTATGCGCAGTTGGGCGTTCATGTTCGTCAACTGTCATAGCGGGCGCGGGAAGCTGAAAGTCGTGGTGATGATGTCCATGTGCTTCAGCCATAGGCGATGGATCTGGCGGTGTTTCCACAAAGCTTCCATAGTGTCGATTATCTCCAGCTTCTGTTAAGGAATCGTGCTCGCGACCTCGCGGTGTAGGTATGGCTTTGGTGGCTGCCGAAGAGGCGGTCGCAGGTATCGTCGCTGAGCCATTGCCATCGGTGCCATGGGCAGTATCGAGTCCCGAATTTCTCGCTCTGCTAAAAGGTTGACGAGGCGTCATGGGCGAGAGGAAAGTGCCTGCCCTCAGAGGCCCGGTCCTTGGTGTTCCATTCGCGCGAGCGAGGGCCCTGGCGAGGGCCTTGACGTGCTTCTTGCCGGCCTTGTAGTTGAGGTACTTGACGCGCCATTCTGTGCGACGGTAGGGTCGGGTCAGTGAGCGTTTTGGAAACGAAACGGCCTGCAGTGTATTGTCTCGGCGTTGTTGCGTTGTGGGAAGATCAACGGAAGGGATGTTTTGGGTTCTGTTTCTTACCAGGCACGGCTTCCCGCTCGAGCTCCTTTGCGAACTTCATGACAGCTGAGCTGCCGAGGTCTCAATGTCATGCAACGACAGGGCTGACGATGGAGATGGCAGGGCTCGGCATCTAGAGGAGGGAAGGGATTGTCGTCTGTTCAAGTACGTCTCTGGCCTGTGAAAATTATGGTCGCGTCAACGTGCCCCTCTCTGGGTGTAAATATCTCCCCTACCACCAGCAGCGGCAGCAGCAGCTAAAAAGGAGACTAGATGGATATCGGATGGATATCAGCTTTTTTGACGTCAGTGCGTTCCCTGAAAAAAAAAAAAAAAACGGAAATAATCCCACTGGCCAGGAGACGGGGATGCCGTTCCATTCCCGCGGCATGGGGTCTTAAATTAGTGAACGACGGCACCTGAACTGAACCTCTTTCTTGGCTCTATTTGCCTCTCTCTTTTTCATTCTTCTATTGGCAAACGGCCACCGAATACCGAAGCATCAGCCTTGCGACTTCGCCATGCTAGAAACTATACAGTCATCTGCTAAGCATCCTCCACTGCTATATCGGTTTGCTGCTGTACGATGCCCCCCAAACAAAATCAGCCAATCTTTGGGCACCAGCTCCATTGACCCCTAGGTCCCGGGGGGCAGGGAAGAGCCCGCCTGGGGGCCAAGAAGAGATTGCCCCAGGGCTTGGTCCCTGGGGCTTAGCAGGGTTCACACTGGCTGTCAAGTTGTCAGATTAACATGACTGATGGGTTGATCGACGGTCTTGATATCTTACAATGGTTAATTCTGGCGCTGTTGAGCTGGAGTTTTGTGTCACCTTCTCAGCTGAACGAACATAGCCGTGATCGGACAGGAAACCCTGCGATCTCATCTCATCTCAACGCAACAAGTTCATTGTTCTCATTCTAATTGCATTTCAATGAGTGTCTATTATCGGGCACCACTATCTCGTTCCCTAACCAAACCATGCCAAGCTTTGACCTGGACCCAAGTTACTCATGATGCTCTGATGTGCCGGGCTGACTTACAAGGTCGAGTTTCGGATCCCATCCCCGGCCAGCCCGACTTGAGAGAATCAACCCATAGCCTCTCGCTCACTCAGCAAATCCTATCGAGACATCAGCAAGTCCTATGTAGAGACAATCTTCTCTTCTTCAACATCGGTCCGTTTCTTGCGCCCAGGCTCACTCAGCATGAATATTTGACAGCCATTCTCCAACATGATTGCTTGGCGACTCGCTCGCTCGCTCGCAACAAGACATCGAAAACAGCATAGATATCCCTCTCATGCACAAATCGACTCTTGTTGGATCACGATGCACACGGCCGTGTAACAATCCTACAGCGGGCCCCTCTTCCCAAGCTAGCATCGCCAAGTCGGGAGGATTTTGCAGGTGACAATCGCACATGAGGATTTCCATGGACCCGAGAGGCTCCTCTGATCAATCTTGCAGGACGGGAACCTGCAAAGACGGCCTGAGAATCTAGATCCGGTCCCCGAGCCAATCTCTTGATGTGTTGTAGAGACATGGTTGATGTCTAGTTAGATGATTGGTGGTCGATCTCTCAACGACGGCGTGTAGAACTGAACTTTTGCAATGTCCTGCACCTGTCGATCCATATCACAAGAAATGAAAGTCCTTGGTCAGTTTTCCGGTGGCTTGACCAGTTTGGTATTCAGACCGTCGCCACACTTGCATGGGAGTTTTAGTTTTTTGCCCGGCTGTAGTTTACCCACAGAGCCGGTTCAACGCTTGAATGCCGAATTTCCTTACTTGGTCTAGAAGAAGATGCTAAGCTGGTGGGCGTCCCCCAAAAATGTTTATGTCAAACCGGCGAACTGATGACTTCATCATTCGCACGTGCTCCTTTGGCGTTGGAGATGGGGGGTTTTTCTTGAGGGGTTAGTTCGGAGAAGCTGGCTTTGTGGTTAAAGCCCTCGTGGTTCATGGACTTGAGACATTGACGCATCCATTGATCAAAGACAATGGCAAGTAAAGGGATCGGAGACATAGCAATTCATCATGGTGACTTGATAACTGAAACCGGGTCGTCCAATGGCTGGCTGGAGGTGATCGAAACCAGCGGAATTATCCTGCCGAAACCGACCAAATCAAGTAAACAAACTTTGGCATCATGACATCCATGTCATCACGACAACCGCTTTTAGTCCGACGAATAGGGAGCTCAGGAAATACAATCGCGAGAGATGGTACTGTAAGAAAGAGATGGATGTAGCGACTGTCCTGTACCCCGCACATCATGGAGGGAAACAAACAAACAACTCGGTGTGATTATCACGCAGCCAAGACGACCCGGCCGGTCAACCTACAGAAAGTATGCATTGGTCTACCCGCAGGACGGAGCGAAGGATGAGAAAGAGGGCTGAAAAGGATTTTAGCCAGGTCTCACTGACATTCGGCTGCGCCAGCTCCCGAGAAAAGCCATCAAGGCAGAGCCCGCCTATCTCGATGCCACGGAACAGCATCCCCGGCCGTCGTGGGGTCGCGCAGTAGTGTGTCACTGCGGGCACTGGACTGGGTTGCCAGCTCGACAGAGGATGTTTCTCGACGACCACTCAGAGGGAAACACACGACTGGGCGTGAGCACTTTGCCTGCCTGGGCTGAGAGAATGCCTTGGTTTTCTTCTTCCAATAACATGTTCCCTGTTCCTGGGCCTATTGGATGGGCATTGTTTATGTTGGATAGAGTTGTAACGGGAGCCCCGGGCGTGGTGGTTGGGCTGAGGATTGCTTGCTTGCCTGCCCGCCAACTTACATGCGAAATCTCGTTGTCGCATCTCGAGACTCTGGCACCAATCTCCAGTTTGCGTCAACGTCAGAGTGGCGTTTCAGCATGCCTGACGCTGAAAACCTGATTCTTGGGTCATGGATGACGATGTTCGTCCGGACCTCCTCCGAACAAGAACAATCCCTCACGGTTCGACACATATAACACATTGGTGATATGGTTGGCGAACCTGGCATTCCCGGTCAATACAGAACCGAGGTATGCCCTCCTCCACACCGCCGAAAGCGGGACAGATTTGCTCAAGGTGCAGCCAGACACAGACCGGCAGGTACATGACGTTGTGCCACCAGTCAGTGGCAGTCACTCAGGTGTGACAGATTCACCGATGTGACTCTGCTCCAAGATAGTTAGCCCTGTTGGAGCCACCGTGGGCGAGTTCAACACCTAGGTAGGCGATGGAACAACAAAGTAAGTGGGCTGAGGCAGGGATCATGGTCAGATCACCGAATGATAGCGGAGAGATTGTCCCGGGAGCCGTTGCGAGTTTCGGTTTTTTTGGTCATGGCATTTGAGATCGAGATCCGGAGCTCTTCGGACATGCGATTCCCTCCTTTTCCTTCTTCTTCGCTTCCTCTTGTTCGCGAGGGACGGGATCCATAGCGGAAGCATCGGTAGGCACGCTGCGTCTCGCCAAGGTGCTGGAAGGCTCTGCGGAACCCTGGCACTTGGCGAGACAGCCGAGAAGGAGTTGGTGGGAGCGGGAAAGCAAGGAAAAGCCGTTCAGGTTCAGGCACATGTACTTGATACATACAAGAGAGCAAAGTTGGTTGCTTGTTCCCCTTGCCGTGCGTGGTTTTCATGTGCGATAGACAAAAGTTGGCGGACCAGGAACCAATGAGTATCGTCTTCCTCACCCGTCTATTACGCCTAGGTGATGTGCCTAGACTGCTAAGGCTGAGTTAGCTCGAGGCTTTGTGAGCTTGACCAGCCCATTGGGGCACCCTCGAGATTTGGACCGCTCCAGAACTTCGGGAGGCAAGCATCCCGCGCCAGAGCCAGACAGATCTGAGCAGGTCTGAGATGAGATGAGGGTTTTTACGTCCTTTGTTCCTTGGAACTTATCTTTACAGTGGCTCTAGAGAGGAATAGCCTGATATTGAGGCTAACAAACCGGTCCTCGGGTCAGGCCTGGGATCATAGATGTAACCTGGGATGGAACATGCATTGCATCGATAATCATTGCTTCTGCTTCTGCTTCTGCTTCCAGCAGAGACGAGACAGGTTTGAACTTGCAGCAAGCCCACGGCGATGGCCGAATCATGCCCCACGTGGAGATGCGCGCTTACAAGGCGGATGCAACTGGG
Source organism: Fusarium duplospermum (assembly GCA_003946985.1). Lineage (NCBI taxonomy): Eukaryota > Fungi > Ascomycota > Sordariomycetes > Hypocreales > Nectriaceae > Fusarium > Fusarium duplospermum. Next base: position 57,689 of record NKCI01000013.1, on the reverse strand, counting down.
ATTTGACAGCAGGCGAGAAACTGGGGCAAGATTGCCAATGCGCTTGTAAGTCGAATGGAGAGGAGCCAAGAAGAGGAAAGGAAAAAAAAAAGAGTCACATTTTCCATGGCTCTGGGCCCTTCCATGACATGGGGAGGGGGAGTTTCTGCGCCATCTCAACAGACGTACCTGGAAATGGAAACGCTCTGCCGTGTCAGGTAGCGTTGACGGCGAGATGACGCTGTTCTTGAGTCTTGGGGGGGGGGTTCCAAGTTGGGGGTTGATTTACAGGTTTTTTGAACCGTCCACTCGGCGATTAACAGAGCCTTCTATAAGATTTCGACCAAGGGTTTTTTTTTCAAAAGTTTCCTTGGTTCCGAAGTTTGGGATTGACCGATCCATTGCCCCGATGGATGGCATTTACCGGTGGTCAACATGGGGGTGAATTGCTAGAAGCAGTATGATCTGATGAATGGCACGTCCAAAGTCACTCCATCCCCATGATGAAGCCATGGAGTACATCGACAAATCCACAATTGAGGAGCTTCCGGCTCCGACAAAATCGACCCTGGTCACTTGGTTCATCCTTGACCGGGTGCGGTGAAGGGTAGTGTAACACTGTAGTTCCCCAATCCCCCGGAGTTGGACGGAGCTGAATTGGCGGGCTGAATAGGTCAGAGACGCCAACGCCAAAACCGACAGGGAAGAAACCAGCCAAAGGCAAAGGGCTCAAAGACGTGTCAACCCCATCTTTGCAGGTACGGCACCAGACAGTCCAATCCCCGTGAAGAGACATGAGGCGCATTTTTTTGAGGAAAGCCAAGACTGGGCTTGGAGGAGCTCAGCTGGACAGGGCTGGCTGGGAGCGAACAAAAAAGGAAGAGAAGAGAGAAATATGCAAGTGTGGGGAAAAGAGAAAAGAGCAGGCCTCAGAGAGAGAGAGAGAAAAAAAAACATCAGTCCATTGACCATGTGGCCATCAAGAGGCGGGGTGGCCCTTTCAATACCCGGCCTAAGAAAATACGTCCCCATTTTGATCGAGGTGCGATGGTGATGGAGGTGCATCTACATGAACTAACTCCACGCATGGGACGAGCAAGGGGGGTCGCTGCTCTGCTACTGCAGGCGTACCTATTCGCTACTACGTTGTAGAGAGTGACTTGACTTCCTGTAAGCAGCTGGGCTGAGTTGGCTGGGCTGCTTATCTTAATCGTGCCATGAAGCTATATCGACTGTTTCCCCGCAGTCGTCTCGTCAACTCCGTGAGTTGGGAATATGGATGTTAGTGTGAAAAGCCACTCATCATGACGGCCATCATCCCTGGAGAGTAGGGGCAAAAGAGAACAACCTTTTTTCTCGACTCGCATATGGCTTCACGCCAACAAAATTGAATCTTGGTCCCGGCTCGGACAGCGACAGGTGGCCGATTGACTGGCCGCCTCCAGCTGCCTGCAGTGCAGTTTGCTGATGGAACGGCGCGGTGAACAGGTTGCACTGGATCTCAGTCAAGGAAAGTTACTTGTTAGGGGTCAGGGTCAGTCAGATGGGCCTTGTGAACCTAGTTGGGGGAACTCGACTGATACACATGGGAATTGAATTCAAGACACTCTCTTGTCTTGGATCACATGCGAAGACGAGTTGTAATTTCGTCAACGGTCAAAGGCTGACTCCAGAGACTGTAATTGGCTTTTTGGCTGACCTGAAGCCTTGAAAGGCGTGCCTTGATGCCTCCCTTCATCTCAGGGCGGAGAGCCTGGGCTCGTGGTTTAATGAATCACCATACCGGCGCAGCCCTCACCTCACCGGCAGAAGGTCATCCCTAGCTTCTTCAACATGCACCAGGAGGACGTGGCTGACCTTTGTCGTACCAAGTGAAGTGCCGGGGACCGTATTACACAGGGGGATCACGCCGGCTCCCCTCGTGTCACCCTTGTGGGTGCATTCTTGGGGTTGGGAGACATATGCGGTACAAGAATGCCGAAACTCTTTTTTTTTCTTCTGATCGAAATTGGATTCCTGCGTCTGCCTGCGCCTTGAAGGGAGTTTTTGCAGCTGGAACAAGCATCAACAACAATCTTCTGCTTCTCGGGACAAGCTTGTTGCCCGTTTGTGCCTTTCGGGGAGAGGCTTCAGCCCGCCGTTGATGTTTATGGAGACTCGGAACAATTGCAACATCAACAAACAGGGTTGATTCGCTAGGAGTGCTCGAGACCAATTCTAGGTTTTTTACTGTCTCCCTGTTGGCCTTTGCCTTTGTTGGATTGGATTGCCGTTTTACCGTTCTGTCCCATCCTTGACAAAAAAACACACCCCACTTCGCATCTCTTTGGATCTAAGGGTGCACCATAGCGCTTGGGAAAGGGAAGAAAGAGAGAGAGAGAGAAGAAAAAAGGGCTGTGCTTGGCGCGGCTCCTGGGGGTCTTGGTCCCCGAGACGCTCACCTCACCTTGACTATCGGTCTCGTCAGCACGCCGCGAACCCGTCCCGACAGGCTGCTGGTCGCTTCTGACGCATGGTCAACGCGCTACAGCTACAGATTACAGGGATAGGGATGGACAGAGGCGGTTCCAGGGGTGCTGGGGCGACCGGGGATCGACTCGACTGTGTTTGGCGAAGAGTGCGACTCTGGGACCAGTCACAGTTCCGAGCTGGCCGATCATGGTAAAGAGGTGAAATGTGACATTGAACCTAAGTGAAAGCTCGCTCTGTCTGAGGGGATACAAGAGAGTTCGGGCAAGAACCCAATCGCAAATGTCATCACCCACGGGCTTGTCTTGTCTGTCGCATCCATCTGTCGGTCGCTTATCTACCAATGCCAGGCTAGAACCGGACCAGCCAAAATGGCAAAGGGCAGAAAACCTTCCGAACAGAAGCGGCTACGGCCCTACGGGAGGAGAGAGTTAGGGCCGGCCTGCCCACCTTTCCTAGCTTAAAACACCTGTTCGGCTCCATTCTGGATGCTGGGCCAGCATGACATCACGAACGACGGACACGCCTGATTGGGCCCCGCGCCAGAGGCCAGGCCAGGCTCTTCTTCGGTGGTGCGGCTTCAGCTGGGCCGCCAGGGCTGACTTGGCTTTGGGGTCATGGAGGAAGAGGTCGCGGCTGTGAGAGGTTAATGGACGAGAGAGCATGGACCAGCATCCTTAGCCGAAACGAAGCTGCCAGCAAGACCTCAGACAAAGCAATGACCCAAGAATCGAGGGAGAGCACGAGGGGAAATCCCAGAAGCCATGAGCGAGCGCCCCAGGCCAGGCCAGGCAAGGCCATTCTTTGCATTGACCGGATGTAACAAGAGTGAGGCAATCCAGAGAGCGCCCCAGGTTCCACATTCTTACACGCCGCTCCGCTCCCTTGCTCCAAGCCATACATTCTCACGGAACACGTTCTCTCGCAAGGAATTTCCTTTTACTAGAGGTAAGTATCGTGAGGGATGCGTTGTCTCGATAGGTACCCGTACGTTTCCGTGGAGAGGTGCTTGAATTTTAAAGCAGCCCGAACCTTTTGTCGGAGGGCCAAGCCAGGGCCAAGACTCGACGATCCACGGCCTACATCATACCTCTGGTAGGACAGCGGCTCTGGCTGCCAGCTCTGGATAGCCGACAACTGGAGCCATTTTGTTTGATCCATCCATTGATGCCATGGACGGAGGCGCTGAAGCCAGTCTGGGCAAGCGCAAGGCCTGGCAGAATGTCCGCTAACGGTAGGTGATCCACCTGCAGGCGACCACCCACTAGCTCGCTGAACCCACTAACCCACCTGCCCTCCACCCACCCCCCAACCTACTTGGTACCTATGAATCCATGCAACGTTGGACTGCCCGACTAGGCGGCTCTCCCACTCTCATCAGTGACCTGAAATCCTTCTTGTTGACGCCTCTGCCCACCATCGAGTTCTACCCTCTTCCTCCCATCCTCGACCTCTACTCTACATACCTACCTACCTACACCAAGTGCCTCATCCCAAAGCATCTATTCCGCCTTATTAACGGCCTCTCAACCCTCGTCAGTTATACCCGGACGTCCACTTCGACCGCCCTCTTGTCTCTGGCTCCAACTTGCGCCCCGCTTCTTCTGGCGCGCTACCAAGCACAGTCTCACTTTTCGGCTCCCTCTTCCTCTTCTCTCGCTTCCTCTGGCACTTCGGCTTCGGACTCTCGACACTACTGCCGCTCCGCGCCGCGCCCGACGGGGCCAACCCTCCCTACTGTCGAGCAACACGCCACGACCCGCGACCCGCGAGCACCTTTAAAATCTCGACGTCCCCCCTCGACGTCGCCGCGAGGCCATGTTGGAACCCCAGGCCATGCGAGGCCCAATGGACCAGACCATCGCCTATGGACACTCACGATCAAGAACCACCTCGTCAAACACCTTCCCCATGCAGTTCCAGACACAACACCTCGCCCAGCCGGGCCCCAATCCCATGCAGAACCGCCGCTCGCCGTCGGTGAATACGTTTAGCAGTATCGGCAGCATCCCACCACCTGCAGCTTACCGCACCTCGTCACAGAGCGAGCTCCGTCGCTCGACCTCGAGCCGCTCCGGTGGAGCCAGCCCCCAGCCTTCTAGCTATGTCGCGCTCCTGCGGAAACAAAAGGGCACCGTCTGGTGCGATCGCGCCCAGTATGAAGACCCAAGAATGCTCGCCCAGCAGCGCGCGGCAAAGATGCGTGCCGCCCTCGAGGTCGTCGGTGGAGCCCGCGGCGGCAGCTCCTATGGCCCCGGCGGTGCCGGCGGAAGAACCAGCACAGGCCTCAGCACCACCAACAAGGTCGCCGCAAAGATCCCCAAGATTCGACACCACGGAAAGACACCTGTGGTTGGCTACGCGCCCGGCGAGAACCACGTCGGCGTCGGAGGAGTTCCCATGCGGTTGAGCGCCACCGAGGTGGAGGCTGAGAGTAGTGACGACGACACACCCAGCACGACCCGCCCGCATCACCGTAGGACGGGTAGCAGCGGACGGAGCAGCACGGCGAGCAGCCGCAGAAACCTCGCATATCGATCATCTGGAGGAATGGGCAGCCAGCACGGCCGGCGATGGAGTCCCGGTGATACCCCCGAGCGCACTGGCAGCCTGGTAGAGACTATGCCCGAGGATATCGTCGACGACGCAGCCAGCGGCAAGGCTCGCAGCACGAGGAGCGGCAGCAGCGCTGAGCGCGCCGACAACGTGGGCGAGCTGGGCAACGCCCCGAGACTGGCTGCCAATTCGCTGATGCACTCCGCTCTTACTAGAGAAAAGAGCGTGAAATCAGCGGATGAGCTCAGGAGACGTGGAAGTGTCGACGAGCGAACATCAACACTTACATCTGGACGCCTCTTCATCGCCAACCCCGATTAAGGGGGGCGTTCTACTTCCGACGAGATATATACTATTCGGCCATGACAGTTCATGTATCATGTCACGACAGGCTGGGCAAATGGGTTTTCTTATGTTGTTCATTCGTTAACACACACACCATCACACTTCGGATCGAAGGGTGGGCTTGCATCAGTCGGCGTTCTAGCATTGCTTTGTACTATCTACCTATCGTTTGGTTTCTCACAACCCACTGTCGCTTCCAAGGGTTCAGATACCCCCCAACGAATCTTCCTTTTCACATCTCTCGCTATATCATGTTTCCACCTCTTTGATGGAACGAAGTGTGTGCATTCGGAGCAGGGCCTCCACTGTCGTTGACGGGCTTTTTAATGTTTGAAAGATACCTCTCTAGCCAGGACTCAAGACACAGAAAAGTATGCTTAATGAGAAGTCGACCCCTGAGTCTCATTGGAGACTTGGGAGGTAACAAAGAACACAATGGCTCAGGCATAGCCCCCGTGAGGCTCAGTGGACTCGAGTTGCATGCGGGTCATTAATGCATTGATCGTCGGTGACCTTCTCGTATCATTCTTTGAAGGAAGTGCTGTGCATGTCAGTGCAGAAGTGACGTTACTGTCTGGTCCGATCCTTATTCCATACCGTCAGCTCAGGCGACAATAAGCGCCCAATCACTAGCCACGGGCGTCTGTCTCGGGTCCCTTTTTTCGAGGGGATCAGCGAAATTCGACGTCACCCCGATCTCCATCTTTGTCGTCATGGCAATTTGAAAGATTCTGACATGCCAAAATGCCAAGCGCACTAGCCGCAAGCGCGGAGGGAGCACAAGCACAGCCACGGCCCCTGAAGGTCCCAGTGCCGTAGATTAACCGGAAAGCCACATTTGCACTTTCCACTCTGCGCGTTAACGCGTAAATGTGCACCTGTGGCAGCGCCAAATTAACGCGTCGGCGCGTCTTCCCTTAAGCTTTGGGGGACCCTCTCTGGGGTCCAGGCTCCCCTTCGCAACCTGGATGCTTCATGCCACAAACAAACTTGGGGGGATCTCGTGCACGCTCAGCGAGATTCTTTCAATTCCTTCAACGCAACACCATTCCTCGCAGCATCGAGAGCCTTGATCGAATCAAATGATCATTTTCGTCTTCTTCATGACAAATCAGCATCAAAGTCTTGTTTCATGATTTTCCGCACTTGACGATTTCCAGAGCACCTGCCTCCTAGCGACCGCATCCGTCGTCACGCTCCGCACCTCGACTCACCGATACGACATCTGACACACCCGCACCACCACTGAGCTGTATAGCTCCCATCGATTCAAAATGGCTCTCTTGGAGATGTCCCTGAATATTCAGGAGACTGAGGCTACGGGCCGGAAAAGAAGCCATGACGAGTTCGCAGGGGAGTCCGTCAAGGTAGAGGGCTCCGAAGACAAGATGCAGACTTCGAGCCAGCCCGAAGGCGAATGCGGTGCGTAGTATTGCACTTCAACCATGGCGGAGATATTAACTTGATACAGCTCTACCTTCCATCGCTGTGACAGGCAGCCTATCCACACCACAGGCGACACCAGATCTTACCGAGGCCGGCAGTAGCACTCCAACCCGCAAATCACCCTCGCCCCAGACGCCGGCCAAGGGCCAAACGTTACTGAAGCCAATGGTAATTGGATCCGCATCGAAGTCGCCAGCCAACCCACCGAAGCGAAAGAAGTTGACTCCTGCCGAAAAGGAGGCTCGTGACAAGGAGGCTGCAAAACAAAAGGAAGAACGCGAAGAGAAGGCTGCAAAGCAGAAAGAAGAACGTGAAGAGAAGGCTGCCATCCGAGCTGTCGAGAAAGCCAAGGCTGAGGCTGAAAAGGCGGCCAAAGCCAAGGAACGCGAGGAGAAGAGACGACAGAAGGAGGAAGAAAAGAAGGTGAAGGATGAGGAGAAGAAGAAAAAGGACGAGGAAAAGAAGCGAAAGGAGGAAGAGGAAGAGAAGAAGGCTCGACAGCAACGAACACTCGGCTCTTTCTTCAAGGTTTCCAACACCCCTAAGAAGGCTGATGACAGCGCCAACGCCAAGAACGGCACATTTCGAGACGGAAGCCCCGTCAAAGGTGTCAGTCAGGTGTCAAAGTCAGAGTACGAGAAGTTGTTCAAGCCATTCTTCGTCAAGGACAGTACAAAACTGGCCCCCCTTGGACCCCAGATGGACGACGAAACACGCCAAGTCAAGTCAAAGATCCTGGACGAATGCATTGGTGGTCAGCGCGCTGAGGAGATGCAAAAGGGCGCTTCATTTGACCCTATGTGTCTGTTTGCCTTGCCAGGCAAACCCCCAAAGCGAGGCAGACTCCATCATCCTGTTAGTCACATCATGGAGCACGTCTACAAGGAGACAGAAAAATCGGACAATTCCGGAGCAGACAACGCCGATAAGATCATGCGAGAGGCTCGCGAGAAGCTGTCTAAGGTGCCGATGAAGGTGATTGCTTTCTCACAGGATGTCCGCCCCCCTTACTACGGAACTGTTACTTTGAAGACGTTCGCTCTTGGCAAAAACAACCTGAGCCAGCTAGCACGCAAGCCCACGAGAAGAAGACTGCCTCTGGATTACGATTATGATTCGGAAGCTGAGTGGCAGGAGGAAGAAGGCGAGGACCTGGACGTTGACGATGACGAAGAGGAGCTGGATGATGAGGACGACATGGAGGGCTTCCTCGATGACTCTGAAGATGCCGGTTTATCTCGACGACTTTTTGCAAACACACTGGAGCCGGAAAGTACTGGGATATGCTTTGAGAATGGGAACGTTGTGGCGAATCAGGTTGTCTACGAGCACAAGATGGAGTTTATGCATGGTAAGTGCACATTTGGACTGCAACAAGACCAGCTACTGATTGAATTTAGATGGACTTTCGCAGTCATGGGGCATTGATCCATTCTCTACGGAATACTGGGAGCCTGAAAACAAGGCCAAGACGACCAAAGCTACCAAGGCTGCTGAGAGCGGAGCCAAGATGCCTCCTCCACCAACACCTACCAATGCATTTGCAGCAATGACTGGTGGAAGCAGCGGAGGTGGTGATGCGCCCAAGCTCGTCAAGTCAGAGCTCATGGATGACGTGAAACGGGCGATTCTTGACAACAAGGCGTTATCCAAGGTTGGAATCATTGACTTTGTGTTTCACCTTTTCCGGGAACACGTATCTCGAATCGAGGTGAAGAACACGATCGAACTCGTGGCAGAGAAGACGGGCAAGGGTCGCTCCAAGGAGTGGGCACTGAAACACGGCCACGAGATTGTCTCGTGAAGAAACCTTATCTGGGAGAATGGAAGGAAACGACATGAAAATTTTGACTGAATATTAGCGACGGAGTGTCGGGGTTGTACGGAATTGCTTCATGGAATTACTGGGGAAACGGATGGTTCATGGACTGGTCTGGTTGATTTGAGGGGGAGGATGATGTCATGGTATCTGGCACTGTATGCGATAGACATCAAGCAAACAAATAAATACCCCTGTGTTAGAAAGCAGATACAAATACTACAAGTCGACAAGATTTCAAAGTCCAATTGCCCCCTGAAGAATCGTGACAGTCAATTCATTCAACAAGGGGTCATGTCATTGAGCCATGTCATTGGAGCTTTGGCGTTGGTGGGCGCGGCCGGGATGTACGGAGGCGGCGGGGCCACCAAATTTGGAAGCTAGAGACCTGGGGAACGCGCCCCTGAAGATTCGGAACCCGCGAAGGCCCCGGAAACTGGAACATGTTCCATTTCCATTCCTTGGAAGTCAAAACAACAACGTCTTCGATCTCTTGCTTGATTCTTCATCAACCTTTGACCTCCATCCAAGCCACTATTTACTTGTGGCGTCTAACCGTGCAAAATTCTGTTGCCTACCATCTCCTAGACGATTACGCAACTCTACACGACGTGTTGCGCCTCCTAACATCTTCGAAACACTTGGCCGATTTCAAACCCCGTTCTCCCGAACCTTCTTCGCGCAATGATAAATCAGACACAATAACCTTTATCTCCAACATTTCTTCTCTTCTCGACACACACTCCTGCCGCTGGTCGCGCGACATGTGCTCTCGCCCAGCATGGAGGATCCATGGGGTTCCCCTTGGACAAACGACTCGCCGCCGAAGATAGATCTCCCCGCGCCGCCGCCGCACGCACACTTTACTCCAGAACATAGCCAACGCGCCTCTCCTGCTCCCACGCCATGGATGGACGATGATGATGCCTGGGGCGGCTGGGCCGAGCCTGGTAAGGACAGCAGTCCCCGATGGGGGAGGAGTCCTGGTCTGCGGCCGATAGGGGGTAGCCCGGCAAGCTCGAGGCTTCCGTCGCCGGGGCCGGATTCATGGGGACATTTGACAACATTGGAGACGGCGCGGGTGCGGAAGGAGGAGAGGAGCGGGGATTCGGCGATTAGTCTTGGTGAAGGATTGCGACCGATTGAGGCGAGGGTCGTGACGAGGACGCCGCCTCCCCTGAACGACTTGAAGGACAGCACAGCGGATATCTGGCGACAACCTGACCGGGCTCCGTCTATGAGGAGTCTGAGTCCCATGCCGAGCGACGATGGCCGACCCGGCTCACCGGATGGAGCTCCTCGACCTGCTCTACGGCGTGGCACGCGACCAGCTCCTTTGCGCCAGCCCTCGAATAAGGTTCAGGAGCTGGTGGAGATGTACGATGATATCGCCAAGCGAAGCCATAGCGTGTCGCCTATCGATCCGACCATGCGAAAGGCGTCGAGTACCAAGTCGCCGGTGCAAGAGGCGACGCCTGAACCTGAGGTTGTGGATCGAGTAGAGCCGGAACCGGAGTTGAAACCAACGCCAGAGCCAACGCCAGGGCTAGAAACAAAGATGGAAACGAATGACCGCGAGGTATCACCTGAGGTCATGGAAGAAACAACAGAGGAGGAAAAGACCGTGGAAGAGAAGACGGAGGAAGATGAAGCTCAAGCTGAGTCTGATTCTTGGTCGGATTTTGAGTCGCCCATTCATGAGGAAGTACTGGAAGAATCGGAAACAAAAGTAACCAAGGAAAAGTTTCCTGTGGTTGAGACTACAACTAATGAAGAGCCTCCGGAGATATTACAGCCACGACCAAAACGACCTTCGATACCGTTCTCAATCGACATGTCGAAGTTGGACAGCCTCTTCCCCTCAGTCGAAGCATCCTTTCCGACTCCTGAGCCAGTGCCAGACGTCATCATTGATGACACATTTGCCTCGATATCTGAGCGCAAGGCTTGGTACCAGATCTCTAGATTCGGCTCAATCCGAAAGCATAACATGGGAGACGACGAGAACTATGTCCGCATCGGCTGGGGCAACTCGCAGGTGCGTGAGCAGGCCATCCGCATTGTCAGACGGTGGATGGAGGAGGACTCTATCGCGGGACGTGTGGTTCTTGGTCGGAGAAATGGTGCTGCTGGTGGAAAGATTTTCAATTGGGACTCTTCGGCGCCGTCAGTTGATATCTCGGAGTTGCTGGCGCGCAAGAGCCACTCAAGACACGCATCGGTCAACTCGAAAGCGACGGTAGCGTCGCCAACGGGTGCGACGTTTGGATGGGGGAGCAGTCCGGCTCCTTCGACAGTTGCTATACCCCCTCCAGCTTCGGAGCGTTCTGTTACTGAGCCCAGTTCGACTGTAGAGTCATCTCCTGTGGAAGCTGCCAAGACGTCACCGGTTACAGCGAGGCCTCCTCCGCCTCCCGAAAGATCATCAACAACTATTGCTCGACCTCCTTCTCCTATCAAGCCTATACCTATCAAACCTACTACCCGTCCCCTATCTATATCTCAACCGCTACCATCACCGACTTCCCCTCAGATTCCTCAGCCGCCTTCTCCTATTATACCTACGCCACTGCAGGCTACAACCCGACCAATTTCTATCTCTCAACCAATCACTTATCCAACATCGCCACTAGCACAACCGCCCGAGAATGCAGGATGGGGAGATGAAGAGGATGATGATGACGATTGGGGTGACATGGTTTCCTCACCTTCTGGGGAAGGAAACGGAGCCTTTACATCTCTGGACGCCATTGTTGACGCCAAGACAGAGGAAAACAAGAGTAAGGGGCATGTTTCCAAACCTTCCATCACGGCTACAGCTCCTCCGGATGATATCCCGGAAAATTCTCCCAAGGAGGAGGCGACAAACAACGATCGGTCTTCTTTTGAACTACCCGTGTCTCAAGGGTTCATGCCTACACACTCTCGGCATACCACCGTCGACTGGAGCGCCTCACCAGGTCAAGGCTTGATGCCTAGCCACTCAAGATCAACCACAGTTGATCTAACTCCTTCGCCGATACAAGGTTTGATCAGTCACTCCAGGTCAACTACGGTCGACCTGAGTCCCCTGCCCAGGTCATCGCTGGACGTCATGGCCTCAGCAAATTTGATGCAGAACAAGGCAAGGTCGCCAATTGAAAACACAAACAAGCTGAATGGCTGGGGTTCTTGGGATATGGACTTCTTTGGCAATGGGAACAAACCATCTTCGCCATTGAGGGAGAGCTCACCGTTGAAGGAGAGTATGTCTGCAAGCCAGGAGCTGGAACCTGTTTCGAAGCCGTTGGAGACCGTCAAGGCTCAGACTTCACCGAAAAAGCCACGACCGATGTCACTGCCAGTTCCCCCACGACAAGAACCAGAGGAAGATACCTCCAAAGATGACGAGATTGTCGCCAATATCCTCCGAGATCTCCCCAATCTCTCATACATGCTACGATAAGACGAAGAGGACCCAAAGAGAAGATGAACATTGTTGGAAAGAGCAAGCAGTTGGAAAAAACATGCAGATGGAGTTGTATACTGTTACTGGAGTAAACAAGCCAGACAAGCCGGTTTGGCAATCTGTATATCTAATCATTGGAGGCGTTTTACCTTGGTGTTTTCCAAGACGGGGATTGGATAGCATTGATATGATACATGATGCTGTTTTGATAGCAAATATTTTTGGACAAACTTGGGGTATTGATTGTCGCGGCCCGCTTGTGCGCTGTGAAGTTTGATGTTGCTCACATCTTGGGAAACTGAGCAAACTTCAGCTCGTAGAATGATGTTAGTGAAGGATATTGAGAGGACAGGTATAAGTACCCCCTTGACCTCCCAGTCAGCCTGACAGCACTTTGCCCAAGATTTTCACCACCATTATGATTTATATATCTATACCCAGGTTCACACAGCAGTACAAGCTTCGTCCCTTCGTCATGGGCTAGAACATCTGCCTGCTTCGACGAGGAAGTCGTTCTTGGAACGGGCTTTTAACCACACCAATCCATTCCCTACCCAGCCAACTATATATATCAATATTCGAAAACCGCAGATGCCCGTCCCCTGAACCCGTTTCAATTCGTTAATATATGCGATGAAGCCGCTCACATTGGCCAGGCCTACCTTTATGATGGTCCGCGATGTCTTGGTATGCGGCTCGCCATTGCTCAACGCCGGTTTTTGCGACCTCATGGCAGAGCTAACTTTATGTTGCCTTGTCCCTGGCAACTCGGCTTCTATCAATATCCCGTATTAGGCCACTCGGACTTCTTTGCGATTTCATGACCCGGTTGTCTGACACCGAACCCAATTCCCCCCCATCGCCATCACCAGAACAATGAGGAGATCCCACTTTTTCTTCTGCTCTGGAATAAGCAGCCATCTTTTGTATATATATACGAGTGGAAATGGCCTCTTATTTGGTGGCAATTACTACCCAGCAATTACTTCTCCCGTTCCGAACTAGTCGTTGGGCTCTGTTTGCCTTTCCGCCAAGTACACGAATCTAACGTACAACAACAAGTGAGCCTGGGATGATGGTTAGCATTCTGCAACGTCATCACCGGAACAACGAAGAGCTTTCAATTTCCTCTTCTGCTCGGGAGTTACAAACCAACTTTTGTCTATATACGAATGTAACGAGCCAGTCATCGCCTGGCTAGCGCCGCCTTGACGTTCCTTGCCTCACCACATGAGTTTCTGGGCAAACAGTTGCTCTCGTTTCCCATACGTCAAGTATTTGACAGACATCGACAGCAAGTACACGGACCTCACGTACAACAACAAGGGAGGCTGGGAATCATGGCTAGCATCCTGATCGCCTATCCTCATCGAAATCCCATCAAACCCAGGTTGTTATGGCCCATGACATCGTGGTTATGACCGATTAACACACATCCGGTACCAGAAGCCATCCATTGCCACGCCAGAGAGCCTCAGCTCTTTGGCATAGTATTGGGGGGCCTCAACGATCAGTGTTACACGTCGTCTGAGTGTATTTACAGTCATTCATCTTGGGCCCCAGAGTCGAATGGCACCATGTTTTGCTTTCGCCCTTTCGCAAACACTCGGGCATTGCATCCACATCGCCACGGGTCTGCCTTCTCTTTTATATATATACCTGCTGAAACCAAATCGATTGGTTGTTACGTGACAGAACACTCAATGCCTGCATCCTTGACCATGGCGAAACCCGCAGGAGACTAGGCCTTCGCACGAAAGGCAACTGGCATTCTCTGGCCATTGATTCGCGTTGCTGGGAGCATCTCGCCGACGTTCCTATGACATATCTGCCATCGGACTTTATTGTGATTTGTCACAACTACGCCCTACTGGTGGGAAGCCTCAGGTCATGTCTCAAGCCAGAGTATCTTCTTTGAACTTGCTCACCAGCAGTTCGCCTAGCACCAGGCATTATGTAGCCAGAGGAGAGTAACGAAACAGAACACATGATCCTCGATCCCGAAATCTTGGGGCTCCAGGCGCTCTCGCCCACATGGTTGTCACCTTTCTGAAGATGTCTCGAACAAGGACGAGGGCTTTCTGGCAATGCAGCTTGACATTTGACCAGAGAACGCACCGTTTTGCACCTCTGTCTCGAATTTCATGAGCACATTTCTATATATATCTATCCAAGAAGAGATCGGCCGCTTCGAGACGCCTTTGAAGAAGATCATTCGCATATTATCGTGCTCGTGTCCAATGGATGAGTATCGACCAGGATGTTGTACCTTGCCCAACGAGGATTTGGGGCACCAGGAACTGTGATGGCTTCTCCTTATGAAGACAGAACCAGACCTATCGGCCATCAGCCTCTCGTGGTAACGCTGAACGTTTTCCATGAGAAGAAGAAAACATGGACGTTACTCGGGGTCCATGAAGACGTCATGGAGTGTCCCATCGAGGACCTCGGACTCCCCGTGGCGAATGGCTTTGCTCTTTTCCTCTTTTCTTCTCTCCATCTGGAAGCCAAGCAGGCCATATCTCCTACCTAATCGTCCCCTCTGTCGTATGTTATATCAGCCCACGGAGAGAATTTGAATCCAAGACATCGCCGTCGGAGACAGAACAAGGGCAAGACATGGACCCCGGACAATCAGCATGGATGGCACCAAACCGCGTCACCGCACAGGATTCTGTCCCGGGTTTCTTTCCTTACAAAGATGAACTGCGAGGAAAATATATATACAAGCGGAGGCTACCCTTGGCGCCCACCTCCTTCCCCTGGCTGGGAACCTATGTCTCGGCTCGGCGCGCAGGGTGAAGTCGTACACTCCTGACAGAGACGATCACTTTCCATGTAGCCATCGCATGTGTGGATTGGCTGTCAGCTTGTGTTCGGTACAAGTGCAACTGGAGAACGACCTGCAAGGCCTGTCGAGAGTGCTTGTGGCTATATATCACCTCCCCCCTCCTTGGCGGATTCATTGGTGCCTCGGCTAAGCTACCATACAATTCCTTTCGGAGTCCAGATCGAATACAACTCATGGTGCATTTGAACCAGTTGCTATTTAGGACTTGGCGAGATTCAAGCCTATCTTTGTCGTGGCTGTATCTGAGAGTATTGGCAGGCGATTCTCTGAACTTTTTTCCGAGGCACCAGACACAAGGCTCATTCTCTCTCTATATATATATATCAGTGTTGGAAGAGATTTGTTTCGCCCACTCTGCTTTTCTTTCAAAGACGACGATACCTACATCGCGCAGGAGACGCTGGCTTCGTCTCGTGCGATGTAGTTGATGCCGGGTACAAGATTTGGATTCTACTGGGCGTTTGGCGGCAACTACAAAACACTTAGAGAAGATCATCTGGTTGGGAAGGGTCAATGCGATCACTGGGAGTGGCATGTCCCTACGGGGAGGGCCTTGAGAGCAACCACCTTATATAGACCGGCGCTGGAGTGTCTCCAACCAACGAGCCCTTTGAGAATCATCTCCCAGGGGACTTCGACTTTGGCAAATACATCTGGGGAACGAACGACGCTGAATGGGAGGCGGCTCAGAGGATTGCCCACATTTGGCATGACCATCTTTGCTTGGCCTGGGCCTATACGCACCGTCCCCAATGTATATTTTTCTTCGGTGAAGTCCCCAATGACGAATTAGCCCTTGGGTGTATATATTGACCCGGAAAATGACTTTCGAAGCTCGATGGATGAGATCTGGGCATTCTGGGGAATGGTCTGTTGCTGGTGGCAATGGCCTTGTCTTGAAATCTCTCTACGGAGCAGATACACCGAAAACATGACTGCATTTTGCCTGTTCTTTCTCTCGGAATTATGCGAACCGATCATATATATATATACATTACAAACGAGACAATGTCCCGGAAAGAAGTCACTTGACACGACCTGAGGATTATTGAAACATTACTTGGTTAGACTCCTCTCTATACCAACAAGCACCATCAAGGTCAAACACGATGTTTAAATCAGATGAGAATGGATTACACAAGATATTCATTGCATACTTCTTACCAACTTCCAGCTGAGCAAGAGCCGAGGCCTACAAGTCATGTCGCGGCCATGCTGCCCAACCGCTAGAGGAAGAGGCGAAATGTCTCTTCTCTTCATTGTTTGGAAAACTAAAACCTGGCTTCTTTCGTCCATATCGCGGCAGCGTTTCGCCAAAGGTCGCGAGCCTACGATCGCAACCGGGACAATGGACAAACTCAGAGATCCAGACTCTATTCATCAAAAAGATTCAGGGGAGGGCATTGTTTCCTTGGATGGCGTACGAAGTCTCTCGATAACCGACCCCGACGGATCTCTGTTGTCTATCTCGCTGCCCAAAACAAGGGACATATCACGAAGATAAAACCATCGTCTTCTGGGGGGAGGGGGGAGATCTTGCAAAAGCCTTTATAAATAGCCCAACACCCGTTGACAAAAACCCATTGATGCAGCCTATTTCAGCGGGCCGGTTCTGTTTTGGCGTATTCTTCACGCTTCGCAGTTCTACGCTTCGATATTCATGAGTCACGACACAGACTACTGCACACTGTTGAACAAAGAAAGCAGCTGTATTGGCGCAATTCTTTGGCTCGACGTAAATTAATTCCGCATACTATATAGAGAGAATTCAAAACTCTTCCCAGGGATCTGAGCAGCAGTGGTTCCCCCTGCGCAACTAACACAGAGCTTCCCAAGATGACCTGAAGCCGAACTTCAACAAAGTCACGCCTGAGTCACATACCGTGCGTTCCCAGTACTTGGTGCTGGCTAGTTATATCATATTTCATGATCAAGAAGTCAATATAAATATGTTACCAAGTTGTCGCGCTTCGAATCCCCTCCACGAGTACGAACAAGGGGTTTCTTTGCCATGATATATAGTATACCACGAGAATCCTAACGGGGGATCTCAAAGAAATGGGGAATTTACATGAACCAATGTTGCTGATTCATGAATTTCACTGATTTTGACCTTGGACGCGGGGGAGCCAAGAAGGAAGTGGGAGTATTCAGAAACCCAGCCATGAGGGTGATGACCTGGGAACGGGCACATAGAATGAGACCGCGTTTCCATTAATGGCCGATGCGACTAGAACTTGAACGCTAAAAGGCAACAATGTGGACGAAAATGGGCGAGGAACCGGCACTCATCGGAAGGGATTCGACCTAGAGGAACGACCCGCCCAAACGGCACGAACGAAGCAAGAACGAGAACACCTCGTTATATATACGTTGAATAAAGCAGATGAGCCGTGAGGGCTGCGCCGCGATGGTGACTATGCGCCGGTATTGGCATGAGCCAAAGGGAATGGCAAAGTTACGAGATCCTCTTCTCAGTGAGGACAAAGAACCAAGACCGGAATCCAAAAGTTGGACGTTTCCCAACTCGAAAGGCTCCGAACCTTGATCAAAGACAGCCTTTCTAGCTCAAACTCCCATTCCTTTACTCAATACTATATATATTGCTTGCGGCTTGATGTCAGATACGTCAAGTATCTTAGCGAGACCCTCCGCCTTGGAAGGCTCCTCATCAGCTTGCGACTGGTGAAGACATGCATGACCCGGCTCCAAGGAACTGGGAGGAAGAACGAATCAGCTGTGGATTGTTTTTTTTTCTATTTCTTTGGATGATGCGAGGACCCTAGGGCTCCCCATTTACCACAGGGATAGGTAGACAGAGGTCGTCGCCCTTCTTGACTAGCTAGTTCAAGGTCAGCTCTCGTATCCAGGCAGAGGTTCACTCCGAGGTCCCAAAACTACCCAGGGTGTCTTTTCATAGCCCCTCTTTTACTATATAAACGATATGAGCAAGACGGTATGGGATGAGATGCCGTGTACGGGTCGCTCAACTAAGTTAAGTATGGGCCATCCTCCTGTATTAGAGTCGCATGTACGCTTCTTGAGTATTCTTGCTGAATTTGGTCTGAGATAAACCAACAACCACACTTCAAGAGTTTTGCCAGATGGGATTCGCTGTAGATGGCTCAAGAAACGATTTTCGAGGAGCCGATGGGCATCTTCAACATATCTACAGTCTTGGCAACAAAGCCAAGATTAAAGAGATCAAAGCCCACAGCAGGGGCGCGAAAAAGGAACATTAGTGGAAGATGAATCACGGAAAAGACAGGTCACGGGCTAAAGCCATTGGTTTCGTCATGGATCATAACATTGAGATAGCAAAGTTTTAATCGAGTGGTGTGTACCGGTAGAATCCATCCCCCTAACCTCGCTTGTACAAGAGAATATGAAGGAGCTCTGTGAAGTTACCACCAATCCAGGAGTCAATCACTCTCTCCCCAAGCCGCTCCCATAGTTATCGCGGATAAACCGTTTCTATTATTTGGTTGCGCTATTAAGTCAATATCAGACCTAACCATTATCAGGCAATTGGCAACTCACCTCAACTTCTTCAGACCATCTACCTCTCCCAAACCCGAGCCCAAGAAAGCCACAGAGCCACCCTTATACGAACTTTCTGCGCCTCACACGACTCGCAAACAAAAGTACGCTTATGCTCGTCAACGTGAGGCTGCAGGGCGAGCGTCACACCGTCGTTGCAGGCGCCTCGTCCGTAAGTGCCGCAGTCGTCGCAGTCAGGAAGGAACCTCGCCGTCTCCTATAGACGAAATTTCACATCGCAGTGAGCGCAGGTACGGTATTGAACTAGGGTCTGGCACATGCTTGGTGGGTTGCTTCTGTCGAGGGAGGTATAGTAGTGGTAGTAACAGAAGAGGTTGAAAGAGTCCAGAAACGGGACTTGAAAGATATAGTAAGTGTTCTGAGATGAAAAAGATGGTGAAATTGGTTTTGACTGACTTTATGAGAGGTATTTATAGTTGAGGGCAAATATGAATGAATGCATTTGTTCAGAGAACAAAGGGGGATGACAACCGACATTCACCAACAGCAAACGAGCCTTTAATGGTCAGCTGAGTAGAGTATAACAATGAACAACGTCAATTAAATAACAAATGATGGTATATTAAACAAAAAGGGATTGCAGAGTTTCTCAAAAGGGACTGACTCACCAATTATGGCTCATAAGTCAGTTGCGCAGTTCCAATGTAACCTGCGTGAAACCATGATGAAGCTCTGCTCTGTGATGCAAAGAAACAAAGAAAAAACGTAGACAAAAGACTGCTCCTCATGCCCTTTCGGCCTAAAGAATCATGATTCAGTTGTCACGCTCCCCTTGGCCTTGTTGCTTGGCAGCAGCGGCGGCCTTGGCGGCCTTCATCCTACGACAAGGACCGCAGTCAGAACATGGATCGTTGAAAGCCATAGGATGGACCCCTCCGCCTGGGCAATTTGCTCCATCCTCATTCTTCTTGATTGCGCGGGAGCATCTGTCGATCTCGATACGCGACGTTCGAGGCTCGTAACAAGTCTCGCACCAAATGGTCCAAACCTTGTAATCGCACATTTTCTCTTCTCTGGTTGATAGACTGGGGGTATTGAGCCTTGGTTGTAACTTGCGAGGGAGGTGGTGATGTTCCAGCAGGTGTTGGATGATGAGATGTCGATAGGAACAGAGACGGGGCTGTTTATATTCTGGCTGATGATGGAGAGGCGTTTTATAGAGTAGATCTATTGTTCATTTTCTGGCTTTACTTGTTCTTTAACTGCTCGTTTGTATGCATGAATCGAAGCCTGAACAGGCCATTTTCTGTACAAACGAAAGGGCGCTATTCAGAGTTTCTCTTTGTTTTCGACAAGAGGAGTTCTCATATTCAATACTCATAAATGAACCTATAGCAGTATTTTCGAGGGTAAACAAAGGTACAGGAACAATGGTGCCATTGTTATCTTGTTCGAGAACATTGAGTTACTCTGTAGGAGAAACGGCACAGCTAAACCGGCCATTTTGAGCCATGACAAGTCTTCAACATGTTCCTATTGAGGCCACATCTCATGATGAAAGTCTTAGATGGGTAAGGGGAGTAGAATTAACAAGGCACAGAAGGTAATTCTAAAAATGTTAACCACTCATCACGGGGCCACCCGAGAGTTTATTCTCGCGACGGCCCGGTATCAACGTGAGAGGCTTGCATTACACTTGACATCTCTGCACTCTCTTCCCAAAGTCCCCTTACCCAGCATGACTCAATCTCCTCTACGATGACGAGCATCCCCCTCCTCAAGACCCTTCTCCCTCAAACTGCTGTCGTGAACGGCGATACCTCTTCCTATGCAACTCCTCCAGACGTCGACGACATCCGATGCTGGTGCAGTACCTGCCGTAAGGCCACTCTAAAAGCTGGGCCATCAGTCGTCTCTCCCATTTCATGCCTCCTTTGCATGACCCGTATGTCCGCTCCTTGGTCTTGCCTGCCTCATTACACATGGTGCGGATCATTGTTATGTCGTGGTTTTGGTGGCAGCCGGGACATTTGTCGTAGTATATATATCCTATACACATTTTTCCTAGTGTTTGTATTTGATGATCTGAAAGGTATTGGTGTGGTTATACTGTAGATGTCGTTGATAAGTTTATACTTTCGGTCGTTCTACAGTACGAGAACGGGGAGGAGTCTTTATACTCAATCCTATGCTGTGATTTAGCTTTCCTTGTTGTATTAGTCCCATCTTTAGCAGTGAAATAGTGTTCTTGAGAGGAGCAGGTGTCCCGATAATCATCTGAGCTGGGAGGCTACTGACAGGAGTGGGCAACGGTGGACAAGGCATGTTTGCCTTTCATCTCTAACGATTTCAGCACATGAACCACACAAGCGGAAAGAGTTCAAGAATATGAGAAGATCAGACGGAATGCTAGTCAGAGCCTCTCATGAGACCAACTTTGCAAATCTCAAGTAACCTCACACAGCTTCAGGTTAACCCACAAAGCATTACACCAACTCACTCTACCGCACAGAAAATCAGATCAAGAGGCAATAGTATTCGACTAATCACACTATAACTCGAATAGACCGTTAATGACATGCAAGTTGCCTTCAAGCTCTGGTCTTGCTCTTGTCGGCACGATACAACCTCGTAAAAGCACCATCTTCATCAGCCAACAACTCCGTCGGAGCACCAAACTCAACAAGAGTACCCTTATCCAGCACTGCAACCTTGTCAAAGTCGAGCAGTGTATCAATACGATGGGCGATCATGATGATGGTGCAGTCTGAAAACTCTGATCTGATGACTTCTTGGATCCTGGCGTCCGTCTGTGTATCGACGCTGTTGAATCTGTTAGTGGAAAGGGGACTCCTGTCGCTTGGGGTAGAACTTGCTTGCTTGTAGGTTCGTCTAGAACGAGCAGAGAACTTCTCTTTAGCAATGCACGAGCAAGGCAGAAGAGTTGTCGCTGGCCGTGGGAGAGGAAGTTCTCGTCCATCTTCTCATCAAGAGGATCCTTGTCTTCACCAACCTTGGCTTGAATAACGGACCAAATACCAACACGCTCTAGAGCATTCTTGATTTCTTCATCAGAGTACTTGCTCAGAGGATCAGCATTAAACCTGATGGTGTCGCTGAAGAGGAATGGGTCCTGGGTCAAGCAACTGAGTCGCTGGCGGATTATAGGCCTTGGAATAACAGACATGTCTTCGCCATCCAAAGTGATTTGTCCGTTGACGATCTCGGCCATTCTGAGAAGTGCCTGAACGAATGAGCTCTTGCCACTGCCGCTTCGACCGCACAGTCCAAGCTTTTCTCCGTGGTCGACGCTAAACGTCAGCCCACGAAGAACAGGCTCAGCAGTTTGTCTGTCCAGTCAGTATGAATACCATCTGTTCGTCCCTGAGAACTTACTCGTACTGAACATCCAAGTCCTTGACTTCTAGCTTTCCTGTGCTTGGCCAGTCTTCTCCTGGTTGCTTGTCCTCTCCTGGCTTCTGCTCATTCGGCGCATCTGAAGAAAAGGCGCGAATGCGTGTAATGGCGCCCAACGAAGTCTCCAATATCGACCAGTACAAAATGATGCCCTTCATGTTGGCTCCAAGACGCATCATATTGACGAGTGCAATGCCCAGCAGAGAAGGGTTGATCTTTTCACGCAGAGTAACAGCAAAAACAACAAGAATGACGGTCAAGAAAGCAACAACCATATCCAAAACAAGTGTCAACCATCGCTGAATACAGTTAAGGAGATAAGAAGGCTTTTGCGCATCATCGAGTCGGAGGAGGACTTTATCAGTATACGGCTGAATCCAGCCAAACGCTCGGATAGTCGCGAGACCGTTGATGGACTCGAGGAAATGAGAGAACAAAGGAGCCTTGTGCTCAATCCTAGAAAGAACTTAGCATAGATAGACATTGATAATGTCTGGGGTCATACTCCAAGATTCTCAGCTGCTTCGACGTACGAACATAGAAGCGCTGGATCAAGACGAGGACGCCGATAACAAATGGGATGGAGACGGCGAACCAGCCGACGGCGGCAATGGCGAGACCAGCAGCTCCAAAGCACGAGGCGACCTCTGTAAACTGTTAGCTACTTCATACTCAAGCGATGGTGCTCTTACCGAACAGAAACACGGATAAGGAGAGTGGCAAGACCGTGTCAACAAGACGCAAGTCTTGACTGAATCTACAAGTCGTTAGTACGTCTCACGTTGCACACGCAGGCTTCATACCTGTTGATTAATGACCCAGCTTCGCTATTATTCAGAAACGACATCGGTGCACTATTAAGAGTGTTAGTAAAAGTTAATGAAGCCCAAACAGATACCTACTTCATGGCGGCATCCAAGATTCGACGGTGAAGCGTCTTGCCGCTCGTCGGTCCAACAATGAGAAGAAACATCCTAGACATTGTTAGCGACTCAATCCTCTTCAAAGTGTTCGTACTCACGCAATGGCCATGGTGATTAAAAACCCTTCGAGAAGAGACAAGACACCATAGATGCTCAGCCAATATCCAACATCCGTACTATCGCGACCTTTGCCATCACCCCACCAAGTGATCCAGACATCTAAGACGCTGATGTTAGGAAGAGAAGAGGACTTGGAGTATTGAATTCTTACATCTGAATGAAGCAATGACACCTTGAGCCACAATGAGAAAGACCTGCAAGATGTTATTATGTCCTTGAATGGCTTTGAAGTAATACATAAAGACGCTCCTGTCGCTTGGGGGCTCAGCTTCGTCTTTCTGCTGTTGGGGTTGGCTTTCAGAACGCTTGGGCTCGGAGGGACTCTCGGTGGATGAAAAGGAGTCGCTGTCACTTTCATCAAAGTGGCTCGAAATGTCGAGACTCTCTACATAACCCCCTCCGGATCGTAGGTCAGAAAAAGTCCCTTGCTCAATCAGTCTGCCCCCTTTCTCGAGAGCAAGGACAAAGTCTGACTCTGGCAATCGATGAACTAGGTTCCATTAGTATCTCGTTTATCGATCTTATGGCTCAGCGCTTACCAGCATGGGTTGCTAGGATAATGGTAGTTCCATTCTTTCGAAGAAGTCCATCTCTTCCAAAAACTCGGCCGAAGACAGCCTGCTCTGTAACCTTGTCTAACCCACCAAAGACATCATCAAACATGGCCACAGGCTTTCTTGAGTAAACCGCTCGAGCGATTGCCTAGGTAAGATACGTTAACAAGAGTCTATTGTTGAAGGGATCCTGACTCACCAGCCGCTGCTTCTGACCTCCACTAAGCTTGACTCCTTTATCTCCAACCATGGTGAGATCACGCTCTGGAAACCTGCCAAGATCGATAGAAAGGTCACATGCATTCACCACAGTGTCAAACCAAGCACTATCAAAGCCCTTTGATTCGGCAATAATGTTTGCTCTGATCGTTGCATTCATGACCCATGGGGACTGCTCGCAAAAGGCAACCTCTGATGAACTCAGAGAAACCCTGCCCTTTGAGGAGGTAGTTTCACCCAGAATGGCTTTGAGAAAGCTTGATTTGCCTGATCCAACAGGGCCAATCACCATGACAAGTGACCCGTTCTTGTGTCGAGGAAAAGCCGTGTTGATGCCGCTGAGAACTGCCTTTTCGCCCCAGTTGAAGTTTCCATCACTGATCGAGATTCGTGAACCATCAGCTCCAACCTTGCCCAAAGTCTTGAGTTCAAACGCTTCGTGCTGCTTTTCCGTGTTCTCCTGAGATGATTTCGACGAAGGACCACTCAAACTGTCGTGAACCTGGCGACGATCTACTCTCTCTTCAAGCATCAAGAACTCTTGAATCCGCTTAAAACATCCAAAAGCGGAAAACGAGTTGGGAATGTTACCCAAGAGATGCGATAGTGGCTCCATCATGACGCCCAAAATGGACAAGGCCGTGATTGCCTGGGCAGCTGAGAATGGCTCTCCACCTCCGAGCTTGGCAGCAATAGCATATGCGCCAAAGGTAATAGCTTCTGTCAGAGTTATGTTGCAGTTTGCTTTGAAAATATGAGCACATTATCAACGGATCCAAGGGGCAACATACAAATGCAGTTGGCGTAAACAGTTATCATGCGGTAACGTTTACCAACTTCAATCTCTTCATCTCGTTTTTGTGCAATGAGATTACCGAAGCGTTCAGAGTATCCAAGCATCTTGACTGGCTTCATGGAGCTGAGCACCTCGGAGGTGAAGTTGATGCGGTCTTGTGTTGCCTTTTGATAGACCATCTGCCGTGGGACCATCAGTTTGCCAATGCTACCAGAGAGTATCAACGAAACTTTTTTTGTTAGCGGAGGACGAGATAGTTTGGATACCCAAGGACATACTGATTGCTGTGATGATGGGTGCCACGCAAACTGCCCCTAGTTGAGCTGCAAGCATCCACATTGCGATACCGACTGTGAGTGTGTTTGCCCAAGACTCTACCAGCAGCATGTGGAGCTTTTCTGTTAGTGTCTCGACATCATTGCCCATGAGAGTAATGGCCGATGACTCATTGAGGTCATCAGTGGGCAGTTTTATCATCTTGCCGTAGATCAATGTGATTAAACCACCTCGCACCATAGCACCAGCCCGGAAGGTCAAGTGCTCATACCATGCCGTGATAATCTAACATGGTCAGTTACTATCTGGGCATGTAATATCATGTCTCACTTACAGCTGATCCAATAAAGACCAAAGCAAAAGCACCGATCAAGCCATATCCAAGATTCATAGTTGCTTCGGATGCCGGCATGGTGAGAAAGCGCAGCGCATGACTGACAAGGAAAGGCTGCGAGATGCTAAGAGCAATCATAGCAAGACGAGGCGGCGTGATGCCGAGAAGTTCCCATTTCAAAACCCTGATAGTTGTCACAAACAAAGAAGGTTTCTTGCTTCTCCGAGTTGCTAAAATCTGTGTTAACCAAAGATTCCAAATGCATCATGACGGCCTACCTTTCTGCCAAGCCTTTCCGAATCTGAGTTCAAGCTTCTCTGATGAAAGCTTCTCGTAGATTGTAGGCAAGTCATTGTTGGTCAATACAGTGGCCCAACCCGAAAAGAGGAGTGAGTTCAGCCAGATGAAGAATCCGCGACTAAAAGGACCGCTAGTACTCTCTTTTGAGGGAGCATAGTCCGCGGTGATGAGTATTTTGCGCTTCTCGATGGTCTCTAGAACCAAGACTGCGAGTTTCAAGGCTGTTGAGGTCGATAGTGTCGCAGCGTAGGAAAGGTTGAGTAGCATGAGCCACTCTGTTCGAAGCCGGGCGGCATCGAAAAGCAGCGAGACGAACAGATAAGCCGTGAGTAGAAAAGACGGACAAATTGACTTGACGTGCTCAATGTGAGCTAGAAGAACAATGGCAAAGGCGGCCAAGAGGTTCACAACTGCTGCAGCGAGCGAGAAACGGGTATTGAGATGCTTAGTCGTAGGCACTAACGCTACGAGAACCACCTGCAAAGCTGCATAGATAGCAGAGGTAATCTATACGATGTTAGATATATAATACGAAAGTCTTGGCAATTTCATACAAGCTTGGGCGTATAAGTTGCGTGACGCTTTGCCTTGTCTGGGGATCTAAGGAGATATGCAGCTCGCGGGCCAGCAAGGAGAAGAAACAAAGCAGAAGGTATGATGCTCATGATACTCTCTTGAAATGAGACTGCAGATGGTCAGAATATGCGACTAACCAAGGAACTCTCTTCTTACGAGTAAAGTCGAAGCCGCCACGACAGCCCTCGGTCCAGACACTAGGGCCGAGGAAGCCATCTTGACAGGCCGTGGAGTTGTAAGACTCCATCGCGAGACGAGCGCGGCACTGACGAGAGGGCCGAGAATAGAGTTCAACTAGACAAGATCAGATGCAGTGTAAATACGGGTAAAAAAAATAGAAAAGGTCGAAAGATTGGAATTGAGGTGGAAGATTGAACCCAATGGGGCGGAACGGAGGCTGCAGTTGCAGGGTAGGGATCTTAAAGATCTACCTGTCGACACACCCGGTAAACGACATGTGGACATGGGTCGAGGCCGTTTGAGATGCATGCAGGCATCAATTAATCAGCTGTACCGCGGTGACGAGGCCGGCCGCGTAAAAGTTCCCCTCCCAATAGATAATGGGCATGTTTATCCTTGGTCAGTTTGCGTGAGGAAGCGACAAAAGTTCCTCTTGAACCATTTCTGGAAGGTGGGTGATAAGCGAAGGCAATTCGTATTCTCTGCGAAAAACCACCAACAAATTCTCTATAAGGCGTCTATTTGGGTATCCAAGTTGAAAGTATAAATAAAATGTCTCCTGTGTTCTATATCGAAAGTATTCAATTAGTGAGCCGCAATCTGACTCAAATTCTATTGAAGCCGCAGAGGAGCATCTGGCATGTACTCTTCCGTATCATCTGCATCAATATCCCCCGGATCCTCTCTTGAATGCTTCCTAGGCGGCTTAACAAACAACAAGGCAACCCAAGCCAGTGTACATAGAAAGCCAATGTAATACCACGGCAGACCCATCCAGAATCCCTTTCGCTTCAGACCTTGGTCGAAACACCAAGCCAGAACCGGGCCTGCGATAAAAGATCCTATCACTTCAATCATACCTATCAAGGCGTATAGTCGAGATGTGAATTCGGGTGGCACGTAGTGTGTGACTGTTGCGCGTGCAAGAGGACTATCCGCGGCACCGAATGTCCCAAGAAAGAGACCAAACAGGAACAAGACGATATTATGGCTCATGCCTTGGAAGAAGGCTGCAAAGGCCAGGATACCAGTTGACACGCGCGTCAGGAACAGATCCTTGCCGAAAGGTGTCATTCGAAAGCGAGGCGAAACAAGAATGTCGGCAATTTTGGGTAGACCGCCAAGGATAATAAGGTTGAGGATTCCTAGGGGAGATAACAGTATACTGACC
The DNA here is from genome assembly GCA_003946985.1 of Fusarium duplospermum. NCBI lineage: Eukaryota > Fungi > Ascomycota > Sordariomycetes > Hypocreales > Nectriaceae > Fusarium > Fusarium duplospermum. The sequence continues at coordinate 30,409 of NKCI01000013.1, read as the reverse complement.
TCGGCCAGCTTCCACTTGAAATGCTTGCTGATATACTGGCCTAAGATAGTCATGTAAGCCGTAAACCGAGCATTCTGGATAAAAAAGGTGACGAGGATCATGACGACGCTGAGGTTCTTGAGCATGTTTAAAGAGTGGATTAGTTCATTGAGTCCGTGAGTCATGTGCTCCTTGAACGTGGTCGGCGTAGCTCTATCGACTTGGGTTTTCTGGTTTTTGAGGTTGACAGTTAGAGTCTCCGGGAGAAGAGCGAGAGTGACCAGGACGACCGGCACCGTGGCCATGACGAGATAGATGGGAACCCATGGGCCGTATTTTTGCATGAGAAGGCCTGAAATAACAGGTCCAGTGATTCCACCAGCAGTTGAACCAAATGTAAGCCAAAGGAAGTGCTTCGCCCTATTGTTCTAATCAGCACAGTTCTTGAGATAAGTTCAGAGTATGGCTTACTTGTCTTGTTCAGTGCTCACGTCGGCTGCCACCGCATAGAGAGTATTCAGCATAACCGGGATACCACCTCCAAAAATCTGAAACACACATCCCCAGAGGAGAATATACGGATTTTCACGCAGCGCATCCTGACTCGATTTGAGAGCCGCTGGGCCAAAAAGGAAGCTAACTGCGACGCCAGAATATGAAAAGAGTAGCGTTGGCTTCCGACCAATCTTGTCAGACATCATTCCGTAGGGAAAGGCAACCATGAGGCCTGAATGTGATTAGACATTGAAGCTGTAGACTTTTTGTTGAGGGGATGCATACCAACGATGGAGGACAAAAGGCTGTTCCAGCCATAAAAGTACCCCAACCTGGCCTGTACCTCATCGACCTTGCACTTCATCTCATCAATGATCCCCGAAGACGTGTCCTGGTAGTGAACATGACACATCATATCCTCTAGAATACGCGCAAAGGGCAAAAGCAAGAGCATACCGCTCAAAACAACCGAGAACTTGATGAGGGAGACCAGGATGACGATACGCCGCGGGGAGTGGATGCCCCATCTCGAGAACCGATAGCTGGGGGTCGGCTCCCTGTGGGAATGGAGACTGCGGACATCGCTAGCTGCATCGTCATGGATCCCGGGCGATTCTAGATCCAGCAGAGGAACATCCGGGGCATATTCTGGCTCCAGTTCCAGCTCGACGGCTGGTGTTTGATACGGTGGCATCCTGGGAGACCGGGGCGAGAACAAGGGAGTGACGTTTTTTTTCGATAAGGAGCGGCTTAGTCCATGGATTTAGGGGGCGACGCCCTGAAAATTTGCTGTGCTGTGTGCACAAAGAAGAAGAGAAGGAACAGAAGAAGATAGATTGAAGATCACGGATAAGAAAAGGGAGGGAAAAAGAAAAAGAGAGAGAGATGGGAGGCTGAGTCGTGCATCAAGACAATGAAGAAGCTAAAGCTCGCGCCTCAAAATCGCTTGACTAAGCCCCCAAGTTTCGAGGTTGAGCTCGACGATTAGCGTGGCCGGATTTAGCTCTCTGGGTGACGGGGACAGTCAGCCCTGGGAAGCCAGGGGTAAGTAAGAAAGCGCGTTCAGGATCCCTGGGGCGACCCTTGTTTTCCGCGCATAGGGCTTTGCCCAGACTTGTAATGTTGCAGCGAACGCCACAGAGACACGCAAGCTGAGAGTCTTGTGAGACGGTATCATGTTTGATGGGTGTACGTAACCTCTCGTGAGTTGAGGATGTAATAAGTGACTGATCTTGTTATCCTGCAGTTCAAAGGTGAGAATTTTCCATCAATGATAAAGATATCAATTTAGTTAATGATGCAATGCCAAGATGCAAGGCTTCAGCAACAGAACAATATCATCTGCCGTGCCAATGTTGGCTTGGCTTACTTCCTTGTGCTACCCCAGACCTTGGCCAGTTTGTCAAGGAGTAATATCCCGGGTTCCGTCCATCCGTGTACCCTTGCCTGACAGATCTAAATAGCCATTCATGTGTAATGCCAGTCATGCATGGATCCTGATGAGATTTTGATGCATCTCATCAATCAATCTTGATCCACTGTATCGACAAGTCAACTCTCTTCCCGCGTCTCGACCGTCAGCGGCGGAGGGGCCGTCACCACCCGATCTACCCCACCCCCGCACGCCGCTCCGTCCGTCCATCTTCGGTCCCTTTCTTCCATCCCGAGTTGCTCCAACCCATTGAGCTACAAGAACTTGTACAAGCCTTCGAGTTTTCGTCTGTGAGACCTTTTACATATCAGCCATGTCTTCAACCCCTCTTCGCATCGGCTTCGTGCCAGAGCACTTCTCGACACCCCTCTATTTTGCTCAGAAGCACTTTGGTCTCGATGCTACTCTGATTCCCTTTCCTTCCGGCACCGGCCACATGGTTACTGCCATTCGTGCTGGCGAGATTGATGTTGCTATTGGTTTGACTGAGGGATGGATTGCCGGTCTTGGCAAGGAGGGTGTTGAGGGTGATGGCGGATATCGTCTGGTTGGCACCTATGTTGAAACTCCCCTCTGTAAGTCGCTCCACCATTGATGCTCCAGCCAAGATTATGAGAACAGCCACTCACTTCCCTAGGCTGGGCCATCTCCACGGGAGCAAAGCGCCCCGAGATCACCTCCGTGGGCTCTCTCAGCGGCCGCAAGATTGGAGTCTCCCGCATCGGCTCCGGCAGCTACGTGATGGGCTTCGTCCTAGCCGACCAGCAAGGCTGGCTCACCCCCGGCGCAGCAGAGAAGCCCTTCTCCGAGACGGTGGTGCTCAACAACTTTGAGAACCTCCGCAACGCCGTCAACAGCGGCGAGGCCGACTTTTTCATGTGGGAGCACTTCACCTCCAAGAAGTTCTACGACTCTGGAGAGATCCGCCGTGTCGGCGAGATCTACACTCCCTGGAGCAGCTGGAAGATTGTCGCCTCCACGAAGCTGACTCAAGGCGGTCTGGATACCCGTGTGAGCGACCTTTTTGGCAAGCTGGACCAGGGCATCGCCCACTTCAACGCCAACCAGGAGGAGGCCGTCGCCTACATCTCGAGCAGCCTGGGGTACACCGAGCCTGATGCCCGCGAGTGGCTCAAGACGGTCAAGTTCCCAGCCAAGACTGAAGGTGTGGTGGATGAGGTGGTCCAGAACTGCGTTTCCATCTTGAGAAAGGCTGGAGTTCTCGCCAAGGGCAAGGGAATGGAACCTGAAACCATGGTTTTCAAGTCATAAGCCAAGTAGTCACGGAATCATAAGAAAGGCGTACTAAGAATACACAAGAATCGATTTCAAAAGCCTCAAGCCTAACGAATCTTGACTGACCGTCCCGTCTCTGCCTTAGTGCCCGGCCCATGGTTACCCCCATATGGCTCTATTGTACCTCTTCTGTACCTTTGCCTACCACGTTTTTCATGAGGCTTTCGCTTCGTTTGTAACCTTTTGTAAAAGGAATTTGCAAAAGTGCCTCAGTTGGTTGCAGTCTGGCCCGTCCTACATGGCTCGGATGTTGACTTCGACTTGACGGAGGGGGTTGAGCAGAGCCTCGACAGATCCCAAATATGAACCGGGACTTGTAAACCCGGGAACCAGCTGCTTGAGCTCCCCCTGAAGACCATCGGCGGGCATACCCTTGCATATGCCGCATGGCCACATGCCCAACAGCATGGAAAAGCGTTCAGTGTCCATAAGGTTAAGTTCGTCACGGTCAATATCTGCAACCGCGTTTTGGAACCTTTGCGGAGTAGGTTGAGAACAGAGGATGCGAAGAGCTTCAAAAATTCTGTTTATGTAACTGCGGCGGATGGTGTGAACTTCTTCACCTATTCGTGTACCTTTTGTTAGCTCAGTAGCACGGTTGCTCGGGTATGTGTAGGTTACTCACACATCAGCTCCAAACTCTTCACCAAATCCCATTCTCGGACGCTCAAGGAACCCCGTAATTTTTCAGAGACCTCAGTGTCCCCAGAGCAACAGAAGAGACCCAGAACATCCCGACATTGTTTTGTAAAGCCCGGAATCTCGCACCTTTGTGCCACAACCACCAATAGTGGCCACTCGGGCACTCGATTTAGTGAACCAGCCTTGTGGATGATGCCATCAATTAGGCCACTTATCGTGTTCCTCGGAACGAACGACTTTATCGAAGCGATATCTTGCGTGATCTCCTAGACCGATGCTTCGTTGGCAAAAGTAAAGATCGGACTGCCGAGCCAGACGAACAGTTCCGACATGTAGAACAACATTCGAGTGTTGATGGGTACTTTAACATCTCCGATGACGTTATTCTCTCCATTGAGCATATTGCGTATTAACTGAAAGGCCACCGATTCATCCTTGCCGAGAGGATCCATGCCATCTAGGCGAATGTTGCATCCCGCTTCCTCCAAGATATGCCATCCTTTTGGGCATGCCTTTCGCATACGGGCCATCGGGAAGTTGTAAACCATGGGGAAATCATGAGAGTCGCTGACAAAGAAGAGACCAATCTCATCTGGTTCATTTGGGGTTTGATTCATCATTCTTGCGAAAGTGTTGAAAGTGAAGCTTGACGTGCCGGGCTTGTCGAAGGGTACCGAGATGATTGAAGAAAGCAGATGGTTTGGTCTTGGTAGTAGTTGATAAAGTTTGTGATATTGATTGTTGAATCCAAAACTGCCACCAGATGATGAAAGGGGAAGACTGGTTGTGCGATGGCTCCCTGTTTGGGTGTTTACTTACTGCAGATATCTCGGAAGGCACCTGTGCCATGAGTTGGAAACTCCAGCCGTCGATATGACTGGGTAGGTAGGTTCCTATTACATTAACCACGGGAAATTTGGCAAGTACCTCTGACTACCTAGGAAGGTCTGGTGGAAGTGAGATATTGTGTTACCCCCTTCCCGTGCAGTTACATGTGTTCATACAAGTACCCAGATGCTGGCACCCGTACAACCTACTTGAAGATCTCAAAGTATTAGTGATGCATTTACTCGCATTAGATAAGACCTGTACTTCTCGACACCCAGTGGATCGGAGATATCCGTCTTCAGGATCAAACACTGAGAGGTGGTGGGCGGCCATGGCGATTTTCTCGTGATTCATCACAGGTAGATCTTACTGGATACACCCACTCAGACATTTGGCATTGGCACCGGAAGAGCTATACCTGTCAAATTTAGTCCCATCAATCCATTCTAATTGTATTGGTTTATTGGCAGTTATGTGGGTGGATGTGACTTCAATACGGGGAGCGGCCCTTGAAGTATACCAGGAACATATGGAACCCAAGGCGAATTAGAACTTTTGTATGACCTCTTCTCGACATTGGTTTCATCCCCATAGTATGATATATTCCACGAATGAGTGTTAAATATCTCTCTACCCAGGTTGCACAATGGGTGTGTCAAATCTGCTCCCATGATCATCCAGTGAATTGAAGGCGGCACGTTATCAAAGTTCATGCAGAGTTCAATCCGCTCGTGCATTGTGGACTCGATCGTGCCTCTCCACAAACGGCTGTCAAGATAAGGCTAGAAAAAAGCTCCAATGGCACAGCATGAATAATGTCCCACCTCGAAACGAATTACCTTGTGTGAAGCTGTCACTAATTCAGGTCCCCGGTACCGGATCAAACCCTGTGTTATCGCAAGCGACTCATGTGCAGACTTACCAGATCGGGTTCGGCGGGGGGCGCGGCACGGGAAGGGATGGAAGGTCTTTAGTCGTCTCCCCGCCTCGAGTGGTTGCGTGCTCACGACCCTGACATTTCACCAGCTTCTGTCCCACGGCAAGATCTTTTGATCCTTTCACTCTTCCCAGAGTCGAGTTGAGGTTCGAACCTGGGTGCTCCCCGTTGACGACACGCCGAGCCGATATCGCCAACCAAACGTCATCGCTTATCGCTATCCCGGCCGAGATTGCGCACAAACGATCCGGGGTAATCTGGACATCGTCGCGACAAGACATTCAGCATGTCGCGGTCTGAGTCGACGCGATCAGGGGAGGGCACATACGCACGCGAGCGACAGCACGTACACGACGAGATAGACGATGTGGCAGTTCCGACGAGTCCCCTGCTCGAACCGAGGTCAACGTCTCCTACCGGCTATGGATTGAGGGCAAAGCTAGGGCTGGGCGGAGTTGCTCGGAGGACGGTGGGCTTCGCGCTGTTGATGCTGACGGTGTTTCTCTGGACGCTATACAACTTTATCGCCAGTGTACGCGACCTATTGCCTTCCTCCGACATCCGGTGCTAATTTGAATGGCAGTATATCTTTGCCGACCAGACCTACAACAAGCCGTTCTTTGTCGTATACGTCAATACCTCGATATTCGCCATCTCGTTGGCACCCAAATTTCTTCGATATTTGAGGAGGACTGGTTTCCGTGGATTGCAACACGATGCCACTCAGCTATGGGCAGACTATAGGCAGGGTACGGTTCGGACAAAGACGTTGCGTGAAGACGAAGACGATGGAGCCGACGAACGATTGATATCGGAGGGCTATGGCAGCGCAGAGAACACAAAGACGGACGAGAAGCTGGGACTTCACGAAACCGCAACTCTGAGCTTCGAGTTTTGCATGCTCTGGTTCCTCGCCAACTACTTCTCTTCGGCCTGCCTGGAGTATACGAGCGTTGCTAGCGTTACGATTTTGACATCGACAAGCAGCGTGTGGACGCTCATCTTCTGCTCTTTCTTCGGAATTGAGCGCTTCTCGACCCCTAAGCTCCTCGGCGTGGGGGCTTCCCTCGTCGGTGTCATCCTCATCTCGACCGTGGACATGTCTGGTACGAGTGACGAGGACCGGGGATCGTTCCCGCACAAGACGACAGCGCAGATTGCTATTGGTGATTCGATGGCGTTTCTGAGTGCGGTTATCTACGGCATATATGTGACGGTGATGAAGAGGAAGGTTCCGGATGAGGACAAGGTGGACATGCAGCTGTTCTTTGGACTGGTTGGTGTGTTCAACTTGATACTCTTGTGGCCTCTTTTCTTCATCCTGCATTGGACGGGCTTGGAAACAGTAGGTCACATTCTGCGCCCGCTGTCATATCTCACTAACTTGGCATCAGTTTGAACTTCCACCCGATGCCACAATCTGGGGTATCATTATTGTGAGCGCTCACTTGACTCTTTCACTTCATGTCATCCTGCTAACTTGTCCTACCCAGTTCAATGCCGTGTCATCCTTCATCAGCGACATCTCGTGGGCACTGGCACTGCTCATGACCACACCTTTGGTGGTGACTGTGGGCCTGTCACTCACGATCCCGCTGTCTCTGATCGGTGAGATGCTGCAGTACAGCCGATACTCTAGTTTCACATATTGGGTGGGAGCAACGGTTGTGTTTGTTTCTTTTATTGTGGTGAGCCGCGAGAGTCATGATGAGGAAGACAACAAGAAGAATGATGACCTGGAGAGGGCAGCAAGCGAGTGATGTGGGGTGTTTGAAGGAAGGAGTATTTGGATGGCTTTTATGACTTTTTACTGTTAAGATTCTCAACACAGCAAGATACCGAGGCATAGGATATCAGGAGTTTTGGTTAGATGGCTATAAGTGGTGGAAAAGAGCGCGCGACCTCAGGGTCTGATTCAACATGCACGATCCAGACAACTCACCAACCAAGTGTTGATCGCACCAGGCCCGGGCGTTCTGGACCCTTGAAGTTATTCATAGCATAGCCTCCAACCTCGGTCACATGGATCCCGCGATGATCTTGCCGAGATCGAAATCTCAGCGGGGACTGGGCGGGGGCCCTGCGCGGGAGATGTGCAACAGGGGTCACACGATAGTTGCCTTTGGGAAGTTTCTGATACTACACGTGTAGATACAGGGTGTAAGTTGTATGTAATATGTAGGTTGATTTCAGGTAGGAAATCTTTTGTGAGTGCTGCATGAATAGCTGTCATGGGCATGTGAACTGGAATTCACTGAGTCAGTGTTTGTCATAACAACCTCTTGTCAAAGAGTCTAGACCTGAGAACTCAAGACGTGACTTCAGCCGTGTTTTGTAATTTACAGAAACGTATCTACACAAATCTAGGAACTTCTGGGTCTCGAACTCGCAATCTATCTGCCTTTTTTATGCCTTCATGCAGGAGTATGCGCCGCACGCCAACAGAGGCGATCCGCTGAGCGGGTCACGCACTTGGAGACGGCGGGGCAGAAAAGTGCGGCGGTCGTCGATGGGACACCAAAACCTCGATCTCGATGAAGCATTCCGGGCGGGCCTCTCTGTTACACGCCTGGGTCATGGGTCGTAGGGTCCTTGCCTGTGAGTTGGTCCCTGAAGATGTTGGAGTCAAAAGATAAGATGGGCTGTGAAATCAAAATAGGAAAAAATGATGCGGGCGGCGAATCAGACTCGAATTGGGAAGGGGGGCGACATATTCATCCATGGTGAGAAGGAATAGGCCTCCATCGCACCTTCACTGAGGGATTGCACATTTCAACGTTGAAAAAACAAACGTAAAGGTCAAGTCAAGGCCTTAAGCACCGTTAACCCCGAACCTTTCTTCTTCCGACATCATCCATCATCTCGACCCTTTTCCTCTCAACCTCAACCTCAACCTCAACCTCGAACCATCTCGTCCCTACGCTTTTGCCTCCTTAGATCTCCTCACTTTCTCAGGTATAGTTCTCACTCACTCACTCCCTACCTATCATCTCTCGGAACCGCCCGTCAGCACTGCATAGTCTATTTCAACTGCGGTGCAACACCATCTTCCCTTTGGGTGGCTCGGCGGCTCAAGCTAGCCGACGCCTTCATACAGCCAACATGACGTCGCTTCATGATCCTCCCAACGATTCTCAGCCTCACCACAATCATGATCGTCCGTTAGCAGAGTCCATCGTCGCTGCCACCAGGGGCATCCACGCCAAGCTTAACAAGCTCATCATCGCTCGTTTGCCGCTCGCGCTTCCTCCCCGTGCTCAAGATCCCGCTCTATATATCTCGGGACTTCTTCACATCACGCCCATCTACATGACCTTTGAAGCACTATGGCGCGATATCCTGGACTCTCCGGTTAATGACGTTGAAGAGAAGGAAACCAACGCTCGTGACCCGAATACCAGTCTCCCTGAGACTGCTTCGCCGGCCTCTGATGCACATAGACTATCCGACTGCAACAGGACTCAATCTCTCCTTCAGCATATCTTCCTTCCTGGACTGATGCGGTCTGGCCGCCTAAAGGCAGATATCGCACATATAACAGGATGGTCAGACAGTCTCGTGGAAGATCAGTTGCGATTTGTTGAACAGAGTGGGCGTTTGGGCGATTTCATTCAGCACATCAAGAGATCAGTCCAACACCGGCCCCATGTTCTCCTGGCCTATTCCTATATCTTGTTCATGGCGCTCTTTGCTGGAGGTCGCTTCATTAGAGCTACCTTGGAGTCTGCAGGGGATGACTTCTGGAACCATCTACCCTCCCCTATCAAACCGACCTCTCTCCCTTGTCAGCAGAGCACAAGGCCAACTAAGCGAGCCAGCGGCCTATCTGACGAACAACTTCCTGATCATGACCATTACTGTCATGCTACACATACGATGCCCCTGAGGTTCTTCCATTTCCAGACACCTGAGGACGGCGAGGACCTCAAGCGCGAGTTTAAGCAACGACTTTTGGATGCAGAGAAGATGTTGACGGCCCGCGAGAAACAAGATATCGTCCAAGAGTCAGTCTGCATTTTCGAGAATATGACTCTCCTGATCAGTCAACTCGACTCGGTTTGCGGCGACCCAGAGCGGAAGGACAGCAGCAGCACAACATCTTCTCTCTTTGAGCTCGTCGACCAGTTCCATCCTTTCCGCTCTCGTATCAGAGACAGTGTGTCTATCACCAGGGAACGAAGCGCGCGAACCTCAACGTTGTCATCAGACGGCGTCAGACAAGTATGGAGAAGCTGGGTGAATACATCGGTTTCTTCACCTCCCCAGGGCGAATTTGCCACACCCATCGGCCACCCTGATGTTTCTACAAAAGACAGCAGCACTGCGTCTTGCCCAGCCTCCAAATCTATGAGATTTGAGAAGGCTCTCCCCAAGCCAACACGAACCCCAAGCGATTTGGCCAAGACCAAGCATGGCCTCCATGAGGGTCTCAAGCTCGCGTCCCAAAGGCTTCAGAGTGTACATGTAATCAACTGGCTAATGCTAGCGGCCTTTTGCGCTCTTACATATGGAGCTCTCTTCTCTGCCAGACGAGGCGAGGACATGGCTGTGAGCGTCTAATGCCTGTCTGTGCACTGAGGTTGGCGACCTCATTCTGTTTGGTATTTTTCTTTCTTTGCTTTCCTTTCAGAGTAATAAAGCACACAGGATACCCATTTTGGGAGGAACACGCATGTCTATACAGGAGTTTGGCGGGTTGGTTTGCCTTTGAGCACGCGCATACGATTGTACTCGATACCCATGGATACATGAACAAACCTTACAATAGAAACAGCTACGACCCTAGACACAGTCAATACAGTACATACGGACATATAATCGTTGAAAATTTCACGTTATTCAACTTGTGGGCTTCGCTGGGAACATCGTGTTATTGTAGATGTGCTACATCTAGATACTAACTCAAGTAACTAACACCTTCTCATGCTAATGGATCCTTTTCTACTCCATTCCCGAGTCCGTCAAATCGAGGACTCCGCCAAGAAGTATTTACCTATACTTTGAACGCCTTACAATGTGGTTGGGGGTATCATAACAATGTAACAAAAGAAAACAGTGCCTGGAAGAGGTCTGCAAAGAGAACACTTGCTCTCATCTTGCTCCTACTCTTCATCATCCTCGACGTCCCAGTCGTCGCCCACATCGGCCCAGCCTGCCATGTGGCGTTCACCACCAAAGTCGCCAACCTGTCTGTAGTGTCGTGCGAGATCACCGTTCTCTTGCCACTGGCGCACAATGTAGTCGTCAGAAGCGCTGACGAGCTTGCCGTCGTGAGTCCAGCTGATATTTGTGACCTCGCTTGAGTGTCCGTGGATGAGGGGCGTGCCGGTGCGGAAGATGGGGAACGACGATGTCTCCGAGGCCGAGAAGGAGCGGGAGGGTGTGATGGCGGAGGATGGAGAATCGAGGACATGGACACGCTGGTCACATGCCGAGCGAAGATAGCGCTCGTCGGTGGGGAAGAGCATTACGGACGAAGAGGTGCTTCCGACAGCGAGGAGGTCGGAAGTGTGCGAGAGACCCTTCTCGCGCATGCTGCACTTGACGTAAAAGGTCCGGGCTGAGAAGGAGTCGTGCTTGAAGCCGTAGAGGGGACCAAGACCCTCAACACCAGTTGGTCGGCGTTTGGTGGCGAAATCCTCGAGTTCAGGGGCATGGCCGAGCATTAGGTGAGTAGTGGAGTAGGCGTAGATAGTGTTGTCCTTGCAGACAGCATACATGCGAGCAGCATCGTTGCTCAGTGCCAGGGAAGTGATGCCGTAAGATCGCCAGGCGTGGGAGGATGGAGCGCGGGTCGAGGCCAGGGGAGTACTCTTCTCCTGGCGACGAGGTTTGATATATCGGAGATCCCAGAGCTTGACGACAGCCTCAGCCTCGGAAGCCGAAAGGAGCAGGTGCTCACGGTCAGCAGGAAGCCATTGGATGGCGGTAACAGAAGCAGTTGAGGTTTTACCAGCCATGGTACGCTCATGAGTCCTGTCGAGAATGTTGACAGTGGCCGCGCGGAAGGGGTCGAGGTTTCTATCCCTCTCGACCACAACCCGGCGTCCCTTGGTTTCACTTGCACTGGAACGAGTAGAAAAGGTCTTGCCGCGAGCCTCGGGGCATCGTAAATCCCACAGACGAATACGTCCAGCCTTATCAGAGGTGGCCAGAACGTTACCGGTCGTTTGTCCCTTCTGCCATGCGATTTGCCGTGTCGAGTCCCAATGGCCACCCTCAAGCTTAGCCGCAACAGTCTGCGTAATGGTGTCGATGATGACACCCGATTCACCAGAGGCAGTCGCAAGGCGAAGGTCGTCCCTCGAGAAAGCCATGTCCCAGATAGCATTGTCGTGGACCTGGAAGTGAGCATCAACCTTGTCCTCGGCGGGATTGTCGGTTGAGGTCGTGTTGAAGAACCTCACACAACCCTCCTCGTCACCAATGGCGGTTACTGGGGCGCTGTTGGCGCTGGCAAGGCAGAAGGGGATGGTGTTGCCAGGCCTGTCTCGGGCGACACACTCATGATAATCGGTGCTGCGGCTGTGAAAGTTGGCCGTCACGGATCGGATGTCATAGGCTGGGGTGTGAAGATATGTCTGGCCAGTGGGAAATCCGAATCCATGTTCGCGGTTGAGTAGTTGAGCTTCGAATCCTCGGTTGCCAAATTTCCTAATCGGTCTTGGTGCGTATCCTTCCAGTGGCTAAGTCATGATGTTAGTGACGCCGACAGAAAGTTGGGAATGGTGGCATACGTTGTTGGGCTCTACTGTGTCAGCAGGGCTATGGAAGCTGACGCAGCTTGCCTTTTTCTTCAATGATTGAGCACCGCCACGGCTGGCTTTGAAGAAGTCGCTCTGATGAAGGGTCAGCAAAGATGAAGGCGTTGTGAGGTTGTGAAGCTTCCATACCAGAGTAGCTTTTCTACGGCTGTTGAGACTCTCCTGACTATCTTGAGCCTTTGTGGGAGTATCCGACAAGGTAACATCGTTCTCCTGGGATGCTTGTGCTGGGAGATTGAGTCGGAGTGGAGGCATATTCTCAAGGTTGAGAGCAGGCCTCTTGAAGTCGGGCTCAGCCTGTCCGGCCTGAAGCTTCCTTTTCCTTGAATCATCCTGTAACCGGCTGGTGGGAGACGGAGGTGAGATGGGATCGGATGCAATGGGGTCGCTAAAGAGGGATTGAGGCGAGAGAAATTGCCGGTGGTTGACGGCTGACGAGTCCAAGTTGCCAAGGACGCTCCTAGGCTTTGGCAGCTCTTCGGTTTGGGCTTGCCTCTGGTACCAGAAACGGGTGAAGCGTCGGGGAGTGATGGAAGGGTTTGCTTTTCGTCGGGATGACTGCGAAGGCGTCGGGAGACCAGAGGCGGCGGCTGGTGAGGATGCCATGGCGGAGGAAGAGGACGCTGTAGCTCCGTGAGGCTCCATGACGCTCCTTCGAACCAGGATATTTGAGGTTATATATTGGGACGGGATGTGACGGGATGGGAGGCGAAGCTTTGATCTGGGGTTGAATGTCACTCGGGTTGATAAAAATGGAAGTAATTAGAACAGAACATTTGGCAACGCAACCCAAGGGGAGAAAAAGATCCAAGCGAGACAAAGCTAGAGTTTCCGTTGCTGGGTTATAGCTAGGCGCGGGGAGGCCAAAAGGCCGGGGTTGGGAGGCGCAAATGTGGATCGAAGACGCGGTCGCGAAGGGACGCGGAGCGTGTAAATGGGTGTCGGTCTCGCGTAGAGAGGTCCGTGTGCACAGCCACATGGAGTAAAGCCGCACCTTGGCACACGACAGTGCACTGTGGCTCGTGGGCAGGGCAACACACGAAGACCAGGAGCGGCAGCGGCAGGCGGTGACGCTAGAGTGGCCCGGGCGGGAGTTGGAAGCCGCATTGCCGCTACATCCCACCCGTGGACGTCTGGAGTGCTGGACGCCCGGGCCCCTGAGAGTTCCGGTTAAAACTTGCCCAGAGCCAGGGCAAGGTCAAAGACATGCATCACGGATTCACAGGGATTCAGTGGCGTGATAAGACAGAGGCCGTATACGAAATGAACCATGGCGATGGGGTATTTGAGTCACTGGAACGTCTTCATTCCATCCACCAGGTCCTAAAGAGCTGTCAGACCAAGCAAAGTACCTACATATGTAGACGTGGACGGGCTGTGAGATGCTCCACCCGTCGGCGGGCCACTCCCCCGGAAATCCCAACTGCAAGGGCCCATTCACCAGGTCCAATGGATCCGTTGGGCTCCCGTCCACGTTCATAAAATGCAGCGGATTGGAGCGATGCAGCCTCGTTATCTGATGATGCCATCGGACTACGGACAACTGCTGCAGGAACCAAGCAAATACCGCCAGTTGACATCCATGGACCGGTCTCAACCAGACCTACTAATATTTTGCCTTTCAAGATAGACATTTTCTGACGCAACGTCTATAAACTTTAATCTATTTCCTCCATTTATCCCCTATCCCTCTCTGCTGCCCCCTATTTTTACCTACCCTTTCATTGGCCATCTCGCCCCCTTCCCTCTCAGCCTTGTCTTAGACTCCCACCGATGCCGATGGTCCGTCCACCGATAGCCCAAAAAGCAAACCAATGGTGTCATCCCTCACATTGATTCAACCATCCATTAACTAACTGCCTTGCCTGCTGCGTGCGTGTGCCTGTGTCTTCTTCTTGGAAACACGCAATCCCTTTCTCTGCATAGAATTTCTTTTTCTTTTTCCCCCCTTAAAATACCATCTCCCTTCTCCTTCGTCTTGATCTCTACATCGTTGTCTGTCCTGACCAGATTTTTGCGCGCACGAGCATCACCATGTGCCGTTTCTTGGTGCGTTTCTGCTAACCCCCTCCTTGCCCCGAAGCCGGCCCCTCGGTCGCAGTGCGACGCAACAACGTATGTGCTGACCCTAGATCTTACTGTTCTAGGTCTACAGGGAAGCGACGAGATTCTTCTGTCCAAGCTGATCCTCGACCCGACTCACTCGATTCTCAAACAATCCTTTGACTCCCGTCTGCGTCTCGTGAGTCACTCCACGCCAAGTGCCCCTGGTCAAAGGACACCATCTAACATATCATCTTTTGTAGGATACAAGACGTGGCCAGAACAATGCAGATGGCTTCGGCATAGGCTTCTACACCGACCCCAAGCTCGGCGCCGCACCCTGCCTTTTCACCTCGACCATTCCCGCCTGGAACTGCACCAACCTCCAGCGCATCGCCTCCAAGACCGCCTCCCGCCTTATCTTTGGCCATGTTCGAGCTACGACCGAGGGTTCCTTGAGCGAGGACAACTGCCATCCCTTCACCCATGGCAGCCTCATGTGGATGCATAATGGAGGACTCGGAGGATGGAAGCACATCAAGCGCCGCCTCGGCGAGCGTCTGGCCGACAAGTGGTACCTTGGCGTCAAGGGCGGCACCGACAGCGAATGGGCCTTTGCCCTGTTTCTCGATACCCTCGAGCGGCTTGGTCACAACCCGAGCGCCTGCCCCGAGACCGGCTTTGGCCCTACCGTACTGCGAAAGGCCATGCTTCGCACGATCGAATCCATCAACGAGCTGATCGATTCGATTCCCGAGAGCATCCTACAAAACGAGGACGTCGACACTACAAGTCTACTCAACTTTGCTGTGACCGACGGTCACAGTGTCATCTGCACTCGGTACATCAATAGCTCCGATAACGAGGCGGCCAGTTTGTACTACTCTTCTGGAACCCAATGGACGACACGCACACAGTCTGCCGATGACAGGCAATACCAGATGGAGCGCAAGGACAAGGGAGCCGACATTGTGCTTGTGGCGAGCGAGCCCCTGACATTTGAGAGAGGTACGTCCAATGCTCTAGTGGCCATGAAGGGTAGATGACTGACTTTAAGCAGAGAACTGGGTCAATGTGCCTACAAACTCCCTCTTGACGATTCACAGACAGACCGTCATGGTTCATCCCATCGTTGACAAGTACTACGAGCGGGATCCTCACCACATTCGTTCCAGTGCCTATGTCCAGGCTAAGGGCTTGACTTCAAACGAAAAGACTCGTAGCGAATCTGCCAGCCCCGGAATGGTCGATCGTCACCAGCACGAGCTCGACAGCTACCGCAAGATGATGACAGCATCCTTGCAGTTTGGTCCATCCAGAAGCCTCAGCCCGGATATCGCCCGCCGATCTCGGACACCTGCATCTATGCGCGAATCAACCCCAATCTCGCACTCGGTGCAAGCATCACCGCCAAGCGAGGCCAGCAACAAACCTGTGCCGGCCCAGGGAAATATCAAGGTCAAAAGACGGTCGATTCAGCTCCTCGATAGCAACCAGAGCTTTGGTTCAACGACAGATCTGGATCAGATATCAGACACGGAGGAGCCGACCCGGGCAGAGGTGCGAAACCCAAGGAAGCTTTCGCAGTACTTCCCGGAGCTCACACTCGTTACAAACGCGGGGTCCTAGAAGAGGAGAGACAGAGGAAGGATGATGAGCGGAAAGACGAGGAGGGGATGATTTACGTTGCATTCAAAGATTCACCATTGTGTTAGGGATTGTGGCATGGTGTTGAGGAGTGGAATGAATTCTCTGTAGAATAATTGGCATCAAATGGGCCGTGTAGATGGATACCCGCGTATCGGACACACACATACACTACACCGCACACACACAAAATTGCAAAAACGGCTCTTGTTTTGTTTGATTGGGACATATTCCTGGGGTACCTTAGTTGCAAATGCGTGTTTGTTTCGTTTGTCGGTACGTATTGCTCTGTTCCCCTTGGTCTTGAAAGCTGAAGATGGGTGGCACATGCAGACCGCCCCTTTTCCGGCCGAACGCGAGAGGAGAGTTTGGGCTGATGTTGAACAAGAAGGCAGTTGTTAGGACTGGCAGGTGACAATGCTCCAGCGGGCATCATCGAGGTCTGTGGCTGCTTCCCAACGACGAGGGGAGGGGGAACGTTTGAAGGGCAGGTCAGCGGCTGCAGACAGGTACGGCGCCTGACAGTTGAACAATATGGCCTACCTGAATCCAATCTTGAATGAGCATCTCTCGACTTGCTCTTGGCACGCACAACATCACCGCATCCCATTCTACACCACCACCCACCCGACATCACCATGCCGTGCTGCTTCGCCATCCTCACATACGCACAATGTCGCCATCACAACCTCTACAAGATCGGTTGCACCGCCGACTGCGACGAATTTTGTCCCCTCGAGAAGCGCAAGGTCCTCCTCAAGACTCGATACCTGTGGAGCTGTGAACAGTGTCACAACCGCATCAATGATGAGATCGACGAGGAGCGACAGGACGCCTGGTCGGTTCAGATAATGCGTGCTTGTCAACAACCGGGGCCACGTGCCTTGATCGAGACGAGGATCGAAACGATGCGTCGGAGAGAGACGGTTAAGGAGCGTCGCCGCGACAGGGCCTTGACTGCCCAGGTCGAGGAGATTCAATGGGTTGGAGAGTGGACCCTCGAGTACGGCCTCGTGGTTTTCAAGTCGGTACACGGGAGTGTATGGGATAAGCAGAAGCTCAAGGAAAGGATTGAGCAGCTGAGGTCTCTGAGGTTCTGGGACTTTATCATCACGAGCGACGCATTGCGACGGTCCAAGGAACTGATTAAGGAGCAGTCCGATGACACCTTCTGGAGAGTTCATAGTAGGTCGACTATGACAGCTTCTTTGCTACTGTCCTTGCTGACGTGATATAGACAGCATCATGTTGGAGCATATGAAGAGGGGAGGCTTGCGCCGTCCAACCCGCCGCCTCCCGCCACCACCGTTGTTTGAAGATGCCGAGGAAGCCACGACGCCGGCCGATGAGTGGAAGGATGTCTTGGAGATAGGCACGGAGGAAGAGCTCGAGGCGATGGCGGAGTTGGACAAGATGAAGATGGACAAGACGATACCACGGTCGATGGTGCACAAGAGTCTACAAACGGACTTGGTCACCGCTTCCAACGGCGATGATGGAAGAGGAGGAGGAAAGGAGGGGATCGTGGAACGGCAACGCGATACTATCGACGACATTGAGTGAGGAGGACCGGGACATGCAAATACCTGACCTGGAATGGTTTCAACGAATTACCACTATCACTAAAGACGATCAAGGCTCGTGCCTCAGAAGCAAGCGACAAGTATTGCTAACATGTTTCTGTTGGAACGTCGGTAGCAGACACAAGAAGCTCCCCCAGCCTCATCTGCACCGAAAGGGGTCATTGACTCGACATGGAGATGGAGTTGACAAGCACGTTTAGCAAAGAGACAACAATAACCAGCATCAAACTCTTCTCAACCCCCCTTTCTCCTTTCTCTTGGACATGACTGGTTTCCGCCCTTCACTCGTGCAGTGTAAATCATCATCACACCATGCAGCCAGCCACATTTTGACACATCTGATCGGGCCTTCCGAACCCCAAGCACACACCTGAAGGAACCTACAGGATGCCATCGTCATTCAAGCTAAACTAAACCCAACGCCTGAAACCAGCATGAAGTGGAAGTCTATTCATCTCATTTTTTTTTTCGCTCACCGACCCCCTCTTACATGTAACGATCCCGTTGAGATGGGGGGCGTGTAGTACATATTACATACTAGTTAGGTCCAGGGGTTTTCCCTTCCTTCTACTGAGTACTTTCGTCTAGAAGCCACACTACCTAGCCAAAGACGCACGTTTGAACAAGTCAAAGAGATCGCTGGCCAGGATCCCTGCCACTGTTGCATTTTGTTTCGTCGGTAACTGGCAGCCTGGAAAGGAGCTGAACACATGGGGGTGTGTGGGCTTTTTTTTGCTGCACCTTGCTTTTCGTCTCGCCTTGTTCTTTTTAGGGGATCGTCATGCAACAAGATTTTGATCCTAATACTGTAGCATTTTTCCACAATGCCAGGAAGTTTCGTAACCTGAACCTCCAACATCCTACCTGTCGATCCTTCTTATTCCCGCAGTTTGACAAGAACCCAATCCCCAAGCCTAGTCAATCTCAGTCCAATCACGACTCTTGCCGCGCCCCAGGCTTCTCTTATCAAAACCCCCCCATCCATCGGCCGGCTCCGCCAGACACCTCTCTTTTTACTAACTAGGCGGAGTGATCCCGCGACGGCGGCGGCGGCGCCGAAGAAAAAAAAAAGCCAAGACCACAAGAGCAAGTGCCAGCCAGGGGAAGGTGCCAGCCATGCATAGCGGCATAGTTAGAAACATGGAACTATGCCTACTCGGGCCTTGCGTGGCATGAGGCGAGAGAGATTCACTGACGTGCCCTTGAACTTGACAGCATCATTCTACAAATTACCTACCGCTTCGATGCATCCTGCTTCTCGAGGAAATCGTGTGTTGGCACTTGCACTTGGCGTGGGGGACCCTTGTGAGATAGAGGCTATCACCATCGTCATTGTCAACTGTTATCAGCTCCAAAATACACTTTTATCAAGTTCGTTTTCATTCATAGTGAGGCTCTCATTGAGACCCAAGGTAAATCCAACTACCCATGTATACATCAAAAATGCTCAGCCGAAACGCCTGCGCTCCAGTCTACCAATCCATAGATGCCATGTCGTTACATGATACAAGTATAATGCCAGCCATTCCATTCCAATATCCATCCATCCATCCCGTCATATGCTCAGATCGATCCCCAGCCATTGATTCCAAACCTCCATCTTACATCCTGTGGACTCGCATAACGCCTTTCCCATACATATCCTCCTACCCACATCTGTAGTAATGACAACCAACACCCCTTGAAATACAACCCCCTGTTTCCATCATCTCTCTTCTCAGACACAGAACAGACCCGTCACATGTCAAAAATCACCGAATACCAATCCTTGCAATCAAAACATGATCCACTCCACCTCCACCCCGGGACCGCCGATGCACTTTGTCCAGTTGAACGGTCCGCGTTGACCCCCGGCCCTGGCCCCCGGGCTCAACGGCTCATCTCCCGTCCACTCTCCCGCCCATAGCCTCTCCAGCACCTCCAGAGCCGCTAGGTTGTTCATGTAGCCCGAGCGGAACATGATGTCCCGGCATTTTGACCGCACCATGTCCTGCTGCAGCTCGTTGACACACTCACACCCAGCCACAAAGAGCGGCCAAAGCAAAAACTTCTCGGCACTACTGCCCGTCTCCAGATTTGCTGCATAGTAGATCACTTGGCTCACGAGGCTCTGAATGCTTTGGTGGCCCGATGGCAACGAGGGGCTGACAAGCCGTTCTGTGTACAACAGCGCAGCATAACGGAATGCTTCGGACAGTGATTCGAGGTCTCGTAGTTGCCCCTGTGTGGGTGATCCAGGAAGCGAGGCAGCAACCCTGGACGTATCAAATTGCCAGCTCTGTAGGGCCAGACGGGCCTCCTTCCACTCATGCCAGAAAAGGGAGCGGTTATCGTCGTAGGTTGTGGTTGGGCTAGTGGATGAGATGAGCCCCTCACCGTTAAGCGTCGTGCCGAATGTGTTGCCCTCGTATCCATGATCGGCGAGATTCATATCCCCTGTTTGCTGGCCCGGCACCCCCATGCCCATGCTAAAGGTTGCTTTGTGGGCATGGCCCAGTGGGGAGATGTAGGAAGGCGATGGTGACCGTCCGGAAACGCCATGAGATCGAGACTTGACTGGACGGTTCTGCGAGAGCAAATTCAGGCGGCCGAGTCTGCTGATTGTCTTGAAGAGTTCGCAGTCGCAGCCAACCAGGTTCTCAGCCCCCACAGGAAGCTGAACATCTGAAATGCTTCCAAACCCGGGATGTACCTGGGCTTCACGCTCGTTGATACTTGCTGAGATGGCATCAAAGTAGGTGAACAGGGCCTCCATCCAGGCAGAATCTCCTGAAGCGGTAAACTGCTGAGACCTGAGAGCAAGGATTTTGTTGACGCCCGCGAACTGGGTATGGAACTTGGCGATACCTGACTCGACCATGCGGTAGTGACACAGGAGGAGAATCGTGGCGAGGACAGAATCGTGGGTCGACTTGTTGCGGTCATTGAGTTGCTCGTTCAGTAGGTGCACAGCCAAGTTGCGGTGTTGGTATTCCTCGGCGAGGGAGAGGTCGTCGGACTGAGTGTCTGCCATGGCTTCGGCGGCGTGTTTGTCAGCCATCAACTTCTCAGAAAGCTCTCGAGTATCACGTCCGAGACTCAGTTTCCTTTTCATGCGTAGATTGCAGGATGCAAGAGCACAAATGGCATGGCTCAGACTCTGGCTGTTTGCAGCTAGTCGCAAGATATGGTCTCGGAAAGGGTTGTGTGGCCCATCAATGAAAACCATCGAGGGGCACATGATATTCTCATAGTAATCCATAAAAAAGGGCATCTTGGAGATGAGGTCCTGGCTCACATGAACAGATTGGGTTTCGGAAGCCGTGGGCCAATGCGAGGGGGCAAAGTCCGAGTGATGAGACTTGACATCCTCCTCTTGAATCGATGGTGACTGCCACGCGATGGGCATCGAGTTGTAGCTTGCGCTATATGCTTCGGCTTCAGGTACGCCTAGAGAGTGTTAGCACAGACAAGACATCGATGTGTTGAGCTCATCGTACCGAAAGAGTCACAATCCCGAACAATGCGGCTGCTCAGCTGCGAGTCGAAGTTGTCCATATGAGAATGGAGGCTCGAGCTCAACTCTGAAGGTGCATGTGCAAGGCTTGGGCAAGATGTCGGGGCAATAGTCCTGCCATGGTCGACATAAAGAGACGCCGGAGGGCTCTGGGGGCCAGGGGAGCTGTTTCCGGTCGTATAGCTGTCGTACATGTAGGACGGGCTGTGGACGTAGGATACATCGTCTCTTGTGAAAGATTGGCTCATGGGAGAGAGATAGTCCACCTCATTGAGGGAGTCAATGGAAGACGCGAGGTCCTCGGTGACAAGAGGAAGAGGAAATCGGTTGAATTTGGGAGTTGTTTCTTGGCCAGGGGAGTAATTGATGCTACCCCAACTTCCTTGGGGCAGTGAAGGTGGATGCTCAGGCTGGGACATGGAAAGGTAATCATATCCTGCCATTGTGAACGGAGTTGTGGGTGCAGACGCAACCTGGGTCACCATGGGAATGTCAATCGGTCCCTGACGCATTCTGCCAGGCTCCTCAGACTCGATGCTCTGGGGAACAGCAGCGGAGCTGGACCGTGAGCGAGATGCTGAATGCTTCTTGGGCTCCCGAGTGACGGGAGGTGCTTTCGCGATGGGCAAGGACAGACCACGGAGTTTACCCCGGCTGGCCACACCAACTCCCCAAGTGAGCTGCGTCTTGTAGCCAGAGCATTCGCTGCCAACCTCGAGACATTGAGAGCAGTATGGCCGCCTGCGGTCACACTTGATGTTCTTCTTGGAGCAAGAGAAGCAGTCATCAGAAGCACCACCAGCCGGGGCGCGTCTTCTGCGTTTGCGGACCGCGGAAGGGTCTTTGACCGTAACGGTCGGTTGTGCAAGAGCGGCCGTCATGATCGATGGTCGCAAGATGTGGAATGTATAAGTGACTCGAGGGTGGTGAGTGAGTTGTCGAGGTCAAGACGTGGTTGAGTGAGCTGGATAAGCTTGGCATACAAGTTGAAAGAGTTGAGTACGAGTTGGAAACAACTTGAAGCCAAAGACAAGAGTTGGATCCAAGACAAGAAAGAAGGTGGAGGTTCTCACAGATGGAGACACACGATGTTAAAGTGTTCAAGATGGCAACCAAGGCACGCCTCTCAGCAGCGCATTGACATGAAAGTGGCGCTGGGGACTGTATAAGGCAAGATGAAGACCAAGATGAAGAGGCGAGGGGTGCTACTGCATAGAATAGGTCGGGGAGGGTATCACCCAGTACTTGAGAGTAGCAATCAGACCCTGAAGCCAGGGCAAGGATTACGATGGGGAGTGGGAGTGTGCGGCTGGATTTGGGGAGGGGTGTAAACGACAGAGGGGGAGGAGGACAGGTACGTAGCAGCCCAAGATCAAGCCTGAGGAGCGGGAGGTCTTTAAGTGAATGGAAGGACGGGAGTGGAGGGATGGTTAAGGTATGGATGGGAGGGATGGGGATGGATGGGGGCGCGGTTGGCATCATCATCCCCAGCCTGTCGCGTTGCGAGGATGGGATGAACTGAGAAGATCAGCGGGGGGAGCCATATCGGCCGAGGTCAGCGTGTCCATTGGTATCGATGTATGAGGCCCCTGTAAAGGTAATGGAAATGGAACAGAGGGGCGATAGCTATCACGACAAGAATCGACGGGCGGGAGCGACCTACACGACAGCCAGGGCGGACAGGTAGGACAGAGCACGGGCAGGGCAGGGCAGGACAGGCTCTACCTCTGGCTGCTGGCGGTGATATCGAGACGGCGCGAAGCGTGGACCATGTCCATGGTGAGGATGGATGTGGATGCGGATGTGGATGGATGGGTTTGGAGAAAAAGATGGGGAGACAAGAACCTCGCGAATGGAGATGGAGGGGAGGGGCGGGATCGAGGAGTGGCCGCCTCCACTGCACCTGCCTGGGTGTGAAGTGCAGTGCCAGGTGGACTCCATGCGGGAAAAGCGGCCATCCATGTCACTCCGGGTGGATGTCACGCCGTACGATACCCACCGGTCAGGCCAAGAATGTGAGTGAGCCCAAGTACCTCCAGCCCCGGAAAACGGTCCTCTCTACCTTGGCCTTGGGGTAAGCAACTCAGGTGGACTCGATGCAGCAGCGGGCAGCAGGGCTTCGGGGGTGCTCGGGGGGAGGGTCAGGGGACGCCCCGGCTCGAGCACTGTTGGGGGTTAGTGGCCGCCGGTACAGAGCTGTGCGGTACAGCACTCTAGCGCCTTGCAGACGGACAGGCAGCGGTGCAGTTGCCCTGGAGCGTTCCCACTAAGTACGGGGGCCTGGGGCCTGGGGCCTGGTCACGTCGTCGCGGTTCGTCCTCCATCCATCATCCATCCCCTGTCCTGCCCTGCCTGGCCTGGTTCGTTCCATTCCTCTTCCACTCTCCCATGCCTGGCACCCATCTCTATCTTCCGAAGGCTTCTCGGAGCAGTCTCCCGGATCCATCCCTTGCCATAGCCCTGAATTGCCAATCGACCTTTTCTCCGTAATCACTCGCCCAAGGTTAGGTAGGTTCGCGTCGGGGGCCTAAGCCCAGGAAGGGTAAGAGCGAAGCGGCTGCCAAGTCGGGGACGGTTGCGCAAAGGGAATGGAGCCTCAAAAAGCCCAAGAACGAGGAGTATATGAGATTGGATCAGATGCAGGAGGTCCAAGCAGGATGAAAGCCAAGATTGCGACAAGCAGGGAGTAAACAGTCAAGTTTTTTTTTTTCGTGGCTTGCTCTACTTCACGTCACGAAGTCCTTCTTTCGTGGGATGTGTTCGCGCGGTCGGTCGAAATCGAACCAAGACCACAGCCTCGATCCAATGTCGTGCACGCTTGGCCTGATCTAAGCTTTCGTTCTTGATACATCATCATACATCCATGGCACCACCACTCGAGGCAGCGCGACTACTCGGGGGCTAAGGTAGGAACCTGCACACCGACAACGCATGTAGTCGACGCCATGGAAGGTCATTGGAAATGTCTAAGAAAAGAGGCGTTTTTTTTCCCTCCCTGCTTTTCCCTTCACCGTACTCCAGGTCTGATCTGAGTGGGTGACGGCTTGTACTGGGACGTGTTCGGTCTCGGAAACGCCGACCAGACTACGATAGTGCCCGCATGAAGCCTCTGTCTTTTCTCAACGACTATCGTCAGTACCTACCTGCTCTCGCGGCTCCCGTCTCTCCCGCATCATCATGCATCTGCAGGTTGTGGGTGTTCCTGGCAAAGACAAGATAAGCTCGTTACCGTATCCGTAACAGAAACAAAAGATCTTGCGTGCTAGCTATCTCGACCTAGCCAGCAAGCAAGAAGGGGAACATCTGCACTTGGCTTCAAAAGCACCCACCGAGCATCCAAGGACATGGGTGCCAAAGCCGCCGGGTGCACCTTAAATCATCCGCTGCATTTGCCCAGAGGCGCTAAAGCGATCCACTCCCGGGGCTCCGTGGTGTGGCCAGGTCCTTTTGCACTGCAGCCAGCCAACCAGATACCAGCCCTCACTCGTCCTTCTGCCATCTCCATCTCCACTCCGGACGACCTCATCCACTCAACCAGCCAACTCGGTCTCCCCCCCATCCATCATCAGCACCTCAACTCGTCACGCTGCGACCGATGCAAAACTCCCCGCCTCTGAACAGCAAAAGGACCAAGCAGCCGGGGTTGCCAAGACTCGAGATGCGCGAATGCTCCCTGCCGACCAAAGAGGGCATAATATGCTGGCATGGCATGGCATCGCTGGTGGGAATCGCATCGATACGCCAATCTGGAGGACAGCACGCAACCATGGATCTCAGGCTGTGCGCATCGGCATTGTGCGCATCGGCCAACGGCAGGGAGCAGCAGCAGCAATAGAAGCTCTGTTAAAGTCTGCGGAATAATGGCGCCGCCACGAAAAGACAACAAGGCGCCTCTTGCTTAAGAAAACAAGTCCTACAAGCAGTGCAGTGCCAGCGTACCAACCCGGTTTGCGACGGGCAATTCAAGACCCGACCCGCCTCCCCTCTGCCGGCCGCCGCAAACCTGACCTTGCTTGTTTGCATCAATCCTGGCAGTTGGGTTCTAGGTGGTGGAACTAACCTCCCTCCCACTGTCGAGGCCCTTTCACCCCGCAACGAGACTGGACACAAACACAACGCACCCGGCCACAACACATGGCAAACGTTGCTCCCGCGAGGAGACCCCGAGCAGACAGGGCTGATTTACTATGCCGTCAGGCCCGCCACGGAACCCGCTCTTGATTGCCGGACAAACATGGCCGCCCGGGTCGCGGGATGGAAGCCGTCCAGACTGTTCCAACTGCTCGGTTGATCTGGCCATAATCGCAGCCAGCGACAACTCACGCCATGATCATGTCAAATCGAAGAGCGGCAATAATCACGGGCAACGGCTCCAACGGGGTGCAGCAGTCACAGCGTCCTCAGTGGTTGACCTTGCCAAGGCCTAGCGAGGCTAGCGTGCTGGAGTGCTGCAATGCGGTTGCCTGGAGGTCACTGTGGCGGCGCCTTGGCACACCTGGCGTCCCGCGAGAGCTTCCATGCAGGCTTCTACCAGTCTTCCGTGATCCAATGGGCTAGTCCGCTTTCGACCTTAGCCGTCTGTGCAGTTAGCTTCTTGGCTGCTTCCCCCACTTAGCACCCCCTCTCCCCTCTTCAAGGATCGCCCGTCCACTTACATCATTCATGGACTCACAGCTTGCTTTGCGACCGACCCTTTGCCCGGCCTTGCTGCTCGTGCAGCTTCAGCAGGTGCGTGCCCGCGTGGGCTGAAATCGCGACATGATATCCATAGCGGCCCACGGAGGGAGCCCGAGGATCAGGGACAGACGAGAGACCCTCGTTTCGGCTGAAGGGGAGAAACGACGCCGAGGCCAGCTTTGGTCCCGAGCTGATGGAGACTACAGAGCCCGTGGGCAAGGAGGATTGAAGATATGGGAAACGCAAGAGTCCGCAGGCAAGTCGCACGGATTTCGGGCTTCCCTGGAGTCGAGTTGATAACAGAGCCCCAGCAACGTCATCTGTATTCGAGCTGGAATTTGTGGGATCAGAATGGGTTCTCCAACTGATTCCCGTGACCCCAGATCTGCAGCGGTTCGGGGCATCTTTTCATCGATACGGTGCATCACACCCTCTCACAGACGTTGGCAGCCACACCTCGCACAAGCCGCTCTCGTCATCTGAACAGATTTGCTTCACCACCACCACAGGTATCAGCCATTCACAGCCTTCCCCATCGCCACACGTTTCCCGGGTTTCTGTCTCTCCCTCCAAGTTTCTTCTTTCGGTCACGAAAACAGTGAAGCATCAATCAAAGATGCTGTCGCGAGTTGTCGGGCACTTCAGGAGGGGTTACAACAGGGGTGCAAGTTGATCACATTCGTTTATGCTAGAGACACAAACCCATCTTACATCATATCAAGCCAAGAGGTAAGTACTACGTACTCAAAACCTTGCACTCTAACAGATAAGGCTGTTACTCCAGCATTACTGAACTCTATACGTTATCGACTCAACACTGAAGCGAGGTACAAAGAGATGTCTTCACAACTCATCAGATACCCTTACATGCGGTGTCACCCTTCGGAACGCTCACACTCCAGAAACCCCTTGCACCCGCCCTCGTGGGAAATGACTTGCCCCTGCACGAAATGTGCGCGGAATCTTGCTCTTTGACGGGTTCTTGCACAAACTACTGTTTCTTTGTGGGTTCCAGACGCGGTGACCGTTCCTTAATATCGATGCTTAAGGCACCGAAACCACGTTTCTCGAAGCTTGACATTGAGGATTGTACACCACTTAGCAGGGCTCCCTCAGCCTCGTGTACTGCTGAAGGCAGTAATGAGAGGAGTGGTGGCAATAAAACACCATGGTGTCCCTCACTATCTACACACTCCCCAGCAAGGGAGGGCACGTTGTACCCTTCATGTTGAAGATTAACATCAACTGTGGCGCACAAGGCGAACACTGTCTGTCTTGATGTTTCTCACGAGTTTGCCTTGCTGACATGCCCGTCAAGTCAAAACCATTTGACCTCGGCCCTTTTGAGCTCGAGACCCCCAGTTGGCTCGGTAGTCGTTAAATCTAACGTTGCCCCCAGGTGTCGGCCGCTCCCGAGAGAAAAACGAATTTTGACGCCCTGGCGGTGTTTTGCGAATCTTTCTTGTGTCAAAAGGGGTAATGATCATCTCACAGGTCAGCTCTGGCGGCTGCATTTACGGAGAGATGCAGAATCCCATCGGTGACTACGAGAGTACCGATCCTACGGTCAAGGATTGGGGGAAAACTCGAGCTGTGATCATCCCGAGGGCTGGGAGCATGAACAGGGGAGGTCGCGCGGAACATAGCAATCAGAAACCCTTTGCGGTGGGGGTTGGACCCTCGCTCCTAGACTCTCGTCAGTGTCGAACGTTGAAGTTCCCCTGGATCCGAGAGCCCTGGTCAATTTGGCCCCTGCTCCTGCTCCTGCTCCTGCTGTCGATATTCACCCTGAACCTAGGCGATTCCACAAATTTGGTCGAAATCTAGGGCACGGAGGGCTTCACAGATTCGAACACAAGCGTCTCGAGCCCGAACCATCCGTCTCACCGACAGTATTAGGCCAGAAGCACGGATGGGATTGATCTGCCTCCGTCAGAAGCCAAGGTTCGCTGGACTCGGATTCAAACTCACCATGTGGGCTGCCCGTAATGAATGGACGGACAGTGCAGGATAAGGGACTGTGGGACACAACGCACACGCGCAGCAATCATGAACGCTGCGTTTCGCGAGCAACCCTCCCGGCGGGTTGCTCTCGTCAAGCCCTAGTGAGGGGCATCCTTGAACCTTGGCGCTTAGCTACAGCGATGGATGCAACATGTTGAGTTTGTGGAATTGGGCCTCTTTGGTGGGCGGATGGCGCGGTATACTTCTGGGTCGCAACTCAACTGCGTTTGATGCCCCGATTGCCGTGGCCCAGAGACGACTACCGGCGCCTCTTGGTTTGGAGGGTTCGTCCTACGCGCGAAAGAGCAGTCAACCGATGTATCGACAGGGGAAGGCCTGCTGCGGGGACGACAAGGGACTACGGTGGTATTCCGAACCAACCACAACTCGGGGCTAGCTACATGCGCTAAACGATGAATCGTGCGTTAGAAGGACCGAACGATGCTGCATGGAAGCCGGGCCCAAGGGTCTAAGCCTCGTACTCTGCAAAAAGCCCTCCTGGTCTGTCCCAATTTCTCCCACCGAGACCAGGGTGGCGCTTGGGAGCCACTACAACTCGCTGACAACGGGGCAGATCCATGCCAGGCATGCCCCGTTGTCAGTGTCCCTGTTCATCAACCTTATCCGCTAACCGTGCTGGCTCGCCATTGGCTGTGGCGGAGGTTTAGCAGAGTCACCTATGCCTCTGGTGGTGTCCTTTAGCTTGTCCTGGATTCCTGTTGTTGGGAAAATCCAGATCCAAGCACTCACTAGCTGCGAGCGTGCGTTATGAGGACCCGACGGCGACTAAGAACAAGCATTTGGGATCTGGGATCTTGGGAAAGTTTGCGGCCACCACCGCGGTTAGCTGAACTCTGTCGGGAACAACGCTGCTTCTAGAGATGAGCATCGTGTCAGGATGAGATTGTGCCTTTGCTATCCGTACTTGGCTTGACCGCTGGCTCTGAACCAAGATGCTCGGCCGAGTTAATCAAGCCTCGAACCGCTAGGCTAACCAGATTTGCAAGCTCCTTTGGGGGTTTTGCTCGGCGACAAACGCCACACCTTTCAGGGTGACGGACGGTCTGGTCCTGGTCTCACCTGGCTTGGTTGAGGCTCTTGGGCAAGAGTTGTATATTCGCGCATTGCATGCAATTCTCGCCGGGCCGGGTTGCAAATGCTTGTCCCACTTGGTCAATGGGCGCTCGACCCAGTGGCTTGAACTTGCCAAAGCTGGTGCTGCATCTCGAGCCACTTGGACACAACCCTTGCTTAACCAACCTCGATTGCTCTCTGAAACAAAGCAGATGAAGAGTCGGTCTGTCGTAGGGCCCGGTTGCGAGATCAAGATGCCGAGGGAAAGGCCGATCGTGTCCCCCAGACGTGATCTCTCTTACTGGCAACTCGAGAGTGCCACAGTCAGTACTCTACTCCGGCTCGCCAAGGGAGGCAACCGAGCCTTCGCCGGGTTTGGATCCATGTCCGGTTTGCCACAGGCTTGAGATGAGGTTGGATGCTACGTTGCTGGTATGAGATAGTCTGGGCGAATCAAGATCGAGGCCCAACAGCACCAGGCCCCCGACTGCTCCGAGCGAATCAATAGTTTTCTATTATCGCCCTCGTCGAATCTCGTTGAGAAGCGGATGGCGGCTCGCGGCAAAAAGGAAAACAGGTGTGTTTGATATCGGCTACGATCGGTTTCTCTCGACTCGGACTGGCACTGGCACCATGACAGAGACCATCACCCGATACTCTCTATCATGAGTTTTCATTCAAGATTCACGAGGGCATCATGCTATGGAAATTTGCACCATTGTTGAAGGATTGTCGCCATCTGCAGAAATAAGAGCAATGGAGCAAATTCTGGGCCCTAGCTGGGTATGAGCCGAGGCCCACGCAGCAACGCAGAATATCCATCTCGTGAAGCCCCACAGGATTTCATGATGGCAACGTCCCTCCGCTCTGGCGGTCATGGTTTAGATCCCAAGCAAGAGGGCTTCTTGCAGGATCAAGTCCCTTGGGTGTCTTGTCATGAACAGACTCTAGAGCATCCTCTCCACGTCCCCAGGTTTCCCCGCAAACTCGGACACGACGGATAGCAATTCCTCACACCCGTCGCAACGGCCTTGACTTCACGTGCCGGGTCGGTCGTCTTTTCAACACGTAATAGCATGGGCGGTTTGACTAAAAAACTGCCCAGGGGCATTCTCACCAGACCCAGACCAAGAGGCCGAGCCACATCGTCCCCAGATACTTGGCAAGGCCCCAAGACGTAGCCCCAACCAAAGCATGGAGAAGCGACCTGTCCCCGCGTCTCGTCCCCAGATTGATATGTCATGAGTTCCATTTGCGCACGCAAACGTGGAGTTGACGGTACATGGGCGGCAAGTACACTGATGGATGGCATGTCTTTGAAATTCGGCCCCCCGTTGTGTTATAATCCCCGTTATATTATTATATTATATTATTATAACCATCATCTATGGCGTCATATTATGCTAATAAGGCTTTAACCCTATATCTCTACCCCCCCCCTTATTATAATAATCCTCATAGGCTTTTAACCTCGCCTAGCTAATATAATCCCTCCCTTAGCTACTCCTCTAT